>VYXF01013095.1:110109-175714 GCA_013397295.1 Polioptila caerulea
GGCGGCTCCGGCCGCGACACCAGAAGAGTTTTCGGTGCTCGAGCGTCCCGAGGCTCGGCAGCCGGTGCGGGGTGTCGGTAGCAGCGTTACAGGGCACGGTGCTGCTCGCAGCTGCGGTTCGTTCGTGTGCCCGCCCACGCTCCTTCAGGCCATTTCCTCGCTTAGCGGGCACAGGTAAATATTGACGCCTTTTCTGAGTGAAAAGCGAGACTGACATCGTCTCATCCGCTTTTGAATGACAGAAGGGGGTCTCTTGCAAATCGGACTTACTGCTTCTCGAAGTGCATTAATGCAACTATTAACTTAAATATCAAAGCGGTTCTTTTGTGTGAGCGGGGCAGATTTCTGCTGATCTCCTACCTGGGAAAAGGTTATAGCAGGTGAGGGTTGGCCTCTCCTCCCAGACAGTGAGTGACCGGAGAGGACAGAGCCTCAAGCAATGCCAGGGGAGGTTCAGACTGGGCATCAGGAGGAATTCCTTCCCTGGAAGTGTTAAATATTATGTTAAATATTGGATTATTGTCATGGGCTGCCCAGGGCGGTGGCGGGGTCACCATCCCTGGAGGTGTTCAGCTGGATGTGGCGCTCAGTGCTCTAGTCTGGGTGACAAGGTGGTGTTTGGTCACAGGTTGGATTCGGTGGTCTCAGAGGTCTTTTCCAGCCGGGCTGATTCCGTGATTCAGTGGTTTGATTTCTGTTTTGCTCTAGATCTTTGAAATAGCACCGAGACTTGGTGGCTTGCTGAGGATACGGCTCTGCCCTCTGCACTCAGGACATGAATGGCTGAAGGGCTCAGCCCCTTCCCTGGCTGCAGGGCAGCGCTGTTCTCCCTCCCACCATGTGACCTGGCACACCTGCACCGCAAATAGCTCCTTTTTTCAAAGGTAAATGCCGCAATTGTTGGGTTTTCCCAGTATATGGGTATGTATGAGGAAACTTATGGCTTGGCTTTATCTACTTTTGTTATGTCGAATAAAAGAAGTAGTTACCATCTTTCTTTTTGTGTAGTTAGTTCAAGAGTTCCTGCTTCTGCAGCTTTCTTTGTCTGAAGGGGTCTGCAAGGAAGCTGGACAGGGACCCTTCATCAGGAACTGTAGTGGTAGGACAGGGGGGAGTGGATTCAAACTGACAGAGGGCAGGGTTAGATTGAGTATTAGGAGAAAGTTATTCCCTGTGAGGATGGTGAGGCCCTGGTACAGAGTGCCCAGAGAAGCTGTGGCTGCCCCTGGATCCCTGAAAGTGTCCAAGGCCAGGCTGGACAGGGCTTGGAGCACCCTGGGATAGTGGAAGGTGTCCCTGCCATGGCAGGGGTGGGATGAAATGATCTTTAAGGTCCCTTCCAACCCAAACCATTCTGTGATTCCAGTGTTCTGTGAAATTTTCTGAGAAATAATCTGAGTTTTCTCCATTACTGCTTAGTGAAGGATTTTTGTTTTTAGAGGAAAGCAATCTCTAGTGAGAATTTTAGCACTCTTTCTGTCTATAAAAATGACAAAGACAGGAAAGTTCTGCATAAATATCTTTTGCTTATGACAGCAGGGATTTGTTGACCTATAAATTTTAGCAGGAGATTAGGGAAAAAAGCTAATTAAACTTTGTGCCACTAGACCTAGATTCCAGAGACACCACTAAAATAATATAAAGAGCTTTGCATTGTAGTTCTGGAAATTGTGCATTGCTTGGGGTTAGGAGATTTTTTTTTTTTTTAATGTAAAATGAATTTTCACCCTCTTTTTTTTTCCTAGTTTGCCCATTTGACTACAGTGCTTTACTTTTGCTTTTTGCTATTCCACAGGCATTTTTTGTGTGATGTCCCATTAATGCTTTCAGCTGTTTATCTGCATGCACCTGGATGTTGTAGGCACACCTGCTGCTAACGAGTAACTGAAATCCCAACGCTCACCACACTTGAAAATTGGCTCCTGTTGTGGCTGAAAGGGAATATTTTGCCACTTGATGGCTTTGGGCTTTAACTGCTTCTTCTTTGCTCCCTAGAATGAGCACATGCCGATGGTGCACACAGAGTGGTGCTGACACCACCGAGTTCCTGAAGCACTATGCTGCTCAAAGGCTGTCCCAGGAAGATTTTGAAGGATCCAATGATGACCTCTCTTACTGCCTGGAGTGTGTGGTTGAGTATCACAAAGCAAGGGAAGAATGTCCAAGATTGCATGAGGTGATTAAGAAACTTCTGTTTTCCAGCCTCGGTGTAGGGGGAGGGCTTGTGTTTTATTGGCTTTTGGGAATAGGTGGTGTTGCTTTGTAACTGTCTGGTTTTTCATATGGTGTTGCAAACTGCTGTTTGTAAAACAGAGATGCTCTTATTTTGTATATATTCAAATTGGCAAGAACTAAACCAGAAGTTGTAAGTGACCAGACACTATAGCTTGGACTTCTTTCAGAGTGGTTTGTCATCTGAAACAAAGAACATCTGCCAGACTAACAGTTCATTTCTTTAATGTATTTTCTCTTTTCCCCTGGTTTCTCTTCTGGTGTTGGTTTGTTCCTGTTCTGTTTACTTTCACTTCTCATTTGTAGTTTTCTCCTATATTTGAATTTCGGAGATCACACCTTGCAAGACTGTGCAATTAATCAAAAATATTTAAACCTCTTTTGTAGTCCTTCCTTACTAGTGTACAATTTTATGTTTTTGGAAAGCTTATTTTCCCTTCTGTGTATGTAAAGTATTTGTTTTTAGCTAATCAATCACAATACAGGTGTCCAAAAGGTTGCTCCTTAGATTGGTCAGCTAGATTGCTCTGGAGTGCAACTCCAGATGACTGGAAGTTCCTTAGACTGGAAATAAGAGAAGTGTCTGGACCTCCTGCAAGTCTGGTTTTGTGTCCATTTAGTGCAGTGTATAAACTTGGTGTCTAATTGAGGTTTGGAGCAGTTACTTAAGATGAGGAAGTGAAGTGAGTGAATCCCTACAAGTATCCAGCAAATCAGTCACTCTCTTTGCATTGTTTATATTCTTTTCCTTCCACTAATTGCAAAATCTATAAGAAGGCAAGATTTTATATCTTTAGCAAGATGCTTTTCCCATCTTCCTAAATATGATCTTTTCCTTTATCATGTCTTTGTGTGTTGGCCAGTGGAACAAACTTTTGTGACTAACCTAAAGTAAGTATTGAAATGAATATTTAACAGAATTATGAAATTGCATCTATTTTGAAGGCTATTCTTCTAAAAATGACTTTGTAGTCTTAACTTTAAAGTGAGAGATCTGTGCTTGGTGTAATTGAATTCCATTCGAAAGCTTTAGTGTTTTGGACCATGCATAGAAAGAAACTTTTCAAAAGGAGATTTCAATTTTCGAAAGCATAGCTAAGATTTCTGTATGTGGTAATGAATCACTTCCTTCACAAGCACACTTTGGTTGTTGTTTTCCCCCACTGAATAGGACTTGTGGGACTTGGAAACCTCCCGCCTTGTTGCCCACATGGAGAAATCCATGAATGAAGAAACAGGAGATGATGAGTTGTTTCTGATCGATGAGCATGGGGAGACACCTCTCTCTGGTTATGTGGGCCCAAATTTTGAGAACAACCTGCGAGTGCCCCTGCTGGAAATACTGAAATACCCATATCTGCTGCTGCATAAGAAAGTCAGTATGTATCTGATCTCCCCGTGGAAGGGAATGGTGGTGTTCCCCTGCAGGAGGTGGAAATAAACAGCATTAAACCAGAGGGGCAATGTATATGTTTATTTTGATACTAAATACACTTGTTTTTGTGAGCCTGCAGATTAGTCCTTGTTCTAACTGTGTCTTGTCCTTTTAGGTGAGCTGTGTGTAGAGGTGCTCTGTAGAATGGAACTAAGTCACGACTCCTTTCAGGTCTTTGAGAAATACCCAGGAATTTATCTCTTTTTGGTACATCCAAATGAGATGGTAAGTTCCTTTTCCTGTTCTGCTGGATCCTGGTTTTGTGCAGCATTTTAATACTGAAGGGATGAGTGCTGTCTTTACATGATTTTAGAAAATCTGTGTGATGCATTTATCTGTAAATAAAACTTGACATGTGTTACAGGATGGAGTTCTCTCATTGGAATGTCTTGGTCAATAACATGTAAATAACATACAATTAGTACAAACCAACTGCTACACTGTTGCACATAAACCCCAAGGAATTTTCTTTATAGGTATTACCCTGAATTTTAGTTTCCTTGTCACCAACATCATCTCGTAGGTACAGCTAGCCTGTTTCTAAGATTATTTTGAAGACTTATTTTTATTTATTCTATTAATAAAAATATGCCTCTGTCCCATTTGTAATAGCAGTGCTTTCTCTTAGAGAATTGTAATTTTATTTGTTCTTTCTATTAATATCTAACTTTTTGTTTCAAACCTCAGATTCGTCGGTGGGCCATCCTAACAGCAAGGAATTTAGGGAAGGTTGACAGGGATGATTACTACGACTTAGAGGAAGTGCTGACTTGTTTGTTCAGAGTGATTGAGTTGGGGCTTTTTGAGAATTCAGACATTTACAGCTCTTCAATGTTTGAAAAGGGTAAACTCATCCTTCTGCCAGCTCATTTGTATGATACAGCCAACTACAAGAACTATTGGCTGGGTGAGTATTCATGATCAGAAATGAATTTGTGTAGTCTCCCATTTGTGAGCACTTCTTTCAAGTCAGAGCTCTACAGTTTTGTAGGTGCTTTGTATTTTTTCAAATATGTAGGCAGGTTTTCTTTTTTTTTCATCTGTAGGAATTTGCATGCTGCTGTCAGTGCTAGAAGAACAAGCTATGGACTCCTTGTTACTGGGCCCAGACAAACAAAATGATTTCATGCAGTCTATACTTCACACTATGGAGAAAGAAGCAGCTGGTAACTGGTTTTGATACTGTTTTGAGGTTTTCATGGGTCTGGGTCTTCAAAGAGACAGGAGCAGTTGTTGGTTGCTGTAAAGTTGTCTATTGCACAAATACATCAGTCTCAAAGTTCAGAGTGCTAAAAGTCTGTGCTAAAGCTTCCTGGCATAGAGTCCTCAGCAGAGGTAAGAGCAGCTCCCACACTTTTCTTCTTCTTCTCACCCCAGTACAGGGGGTTTTATTCATAAATCATCCAATCAGCTAAAACCACGATTTTAAAACATTCTTCCTACACCTATCAGAGCTCAATTCTAAAGTTCAAAAGCACTGTCCTTAGACAGAATCTACACCTACAGTTCTCTCTTTTCATGTAAATGGTTCTATCTATTTTATCTGGAAATGCAAGCAGTGTTCTGCAATGTTTTCTTGATGTCTGGAGCCAAGTTACTGAACTTTAAACTAAGCTTTAGGGCTTTTTACTCTTAAGGCACTTAAAGTATATTCCTACTTACTTAAAACTAAAACTTACACTTTTACTTCATGTGTGTTTTAATATATTTTAATTTCTCTAAAGGCTTTAATTCAATCCCTGCCTTCTTTTCTCTCTCTGAGGGACTCAGAGGCTTCTATTTTATGCACTCCAACATTACTGAGATTAAGACAGTTTATAGCTCATTTTTCATCTTTATCAAATTCCTTGTTAAGTTCTTAGTAGTGTAATGAGAGAGAATTTTTCCTGATGCCTGTTTATCTTCTGAAAGCTGCAACATTTGGGCAATACTGGCAAATACTGAAAGGTGGTGCCCAAAGTCTGGAGTGGAGAAGAGATGATGCTGCTTTTGCTAAATCTGGCTTAGAGGTTTTGAGAGGCCAAATCTGCAATTTCTATCACTGTTTTCATTTAATGTACAGGCTGCATGTGCATACAGAGTGCTCATTTCATTGTGGCATGAAGTCTGAATTTTGAGTCCTAAAGTAAAGAAACTCCTGAATTGCTGCACTTGCCTTAAAATTTGACTCTTCCATCTGTCCATTTGAGCAGAGCCCCTTTTGCAGCTGTAAATTTAGAATTTAGATTTAGTAACCCCATGAGTTACTGTGGCATAGTCTGGGAATGGCCTGTGGGCTCAAGACCAGGATTGCCTCTTAAACGAGCAGAACTTTATAAACTTTGTGTTTATTGAGGGTGTGATATTTTCTTACATGAAGGAGTAAGAACGTGCTTGAAAGTACCAATTGCTTCTGGTATAAATTAGCTGTGTAAATGAAAGGATAAATAACTGTGTGAGTTAGCACACCCCTGCAAAAATCAGTGTGAAAGAATCAGTTTCATAGAGTTGGAAAATACCAGTATTATTTAATATTAATGATGGGTGTCCAGGCTCCTGCTCATTTAAGACTGCATAAGGAGCAGTGTCTTTGTACAAATGAGGGAGCTTGAGTTTTTTCATTCTTTTTCCAGGTTAAAAAGTACAGTTGCAACTTACTAGGATACTCTTCTAGTGATGTATTAGAAAAAGCAATGAGAATCAGCTCTTTGAATTTCTGCTTAGCCTAAGAATGTTCAGACTTGCATTTCAACCCTCTCCACTGTTGTTGTGTTTCAGATGATTCCACTGACCCCTTCTGGCCTGCCCTGCACTGTTTCATGGTTATTTTGGATCAGCTGGGATCTAAAGTTTGGGGTCAGCTGATTGATCCTGTCCAAGCCTTTCAAACCATAATCAACAGTGTGAGCTACAACAATGAAATCAAAAATATTCGCAGTAGCTTTAGGAGGTCAGTTCTTGGCAGTGCTGCTGTAATTTGTGTTGGGGGAGGGAGATGGCAATGAAAAAAAATCATGTTTCCAACTTCAAGCAAAGAAAAGTTGAAGTAGGTCCCCTAAAATGGTGAGATTCCTTCAAAAAAAAGTATGCTCACTTCATTTTGGTAACTCTGGTGTCTGTGTTAAACTTGTTATTATTTTTTTCCTGAATTGGGAAGGCTCTTAACTGTTCTGTGCTTATTTAGTGCTACAACCAGCTTGCACTGAAGGTTAATGAAAATTGCCATGTTCAAAGTTTGGTAAATGTATGTGAATTCCTGAATTTTCAGTAGATGGCATTCTAGGCATTTGTTCTACATAGGCAAATCCATGACTCAATAGAAAGTGTTTTCCTGAGGCAGTCACTTCCCCCACCTCTCACAAGCTGCATAAAACAAGCTCTACACTCTGAAATATGGTGCCTTTTCATTGGTGTATTTTATCAGTGACAAGTCCTAATGGTCACTTGGTATCTGAAAAGCAGTGTCTGTCCTGACTTTGTTAAGGTTTGAATTATGTGAGTCTCTAATGATTTGTGTTTCTTTTCAGGACAAAACCTGAACCAGAGTCAGACTACGGTGATGACATGATTTCTTGCAGTCAGATTGTGTATAATTATAACACAGAAAAGCCTCAAAAGGTATTAAACCAGTATTTTATATTCCTTTTCTTTGAACTGGGGTCACTGAATGACATTGTCAAGAATAAACATTTCTGAATGTGGTCATCTCTTGATGTCAATGGGTTGCATTTATGAAATGTCTTTTAAAGGCTTTCCACGTGTTTTTGCTTATCTGAGGTTAAATTATGTCAGCATCACAGTGTCTTTGAATAGTTCACAATGATTTTTAAAGGAACTACTACTTCACACCAATTTCATGCATAATGTTCTAGGCAAGTAGTTCCTTATACATCTGTGTGCTCTTTATTGTTTGCATTTTTCAATGACTTACGTCGGGGTATAAGAGATGTTGCTGTTTAATGAACAAATATATGAAAGAAAGTACAAAAAATCTTAGCTACAGAAAAGCTGCCATGTTGAACTGTGCGTATCCCTGAGGCTCTTGTGTGGTGATGTATTTTTTAGGACACTGGCTGGAAGGCTGCCATTTGCCCAGAGTACTGCCCCAACATGTATGAAGATATGCAGACCCTGGCTAACATGCTTCAGTCTGACATTGGCAGAGACATGCGTGTCCATCACAGCACGTTCCTCTGGTTCATCCCTTTTGTCCAGTCCCTGATGGATCTCAAGGACTTGGGTGTAGCCTATATAGTAGAGGTCATCCACTACCTCTGCTCAGAAATCAAAGATATCCTCATCGAAAGACTCCAGCAGTGCGACAAAATCTCCGAGTTCTTCCTCCTCATCTTGGTGTCCATTGTTGAGCTGCACAGGAGTAAGAAGTGCCTGCATTTGCTGTGGATCAGCTCCCAGGAGTGGGTGGAGGCAGTGGTGAGGTGTGCCACGCTGCCGAGCAGGGCCTTCACGCGGTGCAGCGAGAAGGCGCCGGGGCCGTGTGCCAAGGGCTCGGCCGCGGGCTCCTTCCAGGCGCCCAGCTCGGTGCAGCACGCCTGCGTGCAGCTCATCCGCAGCCTGCTCAAGGAGGGCTACCAGCTCGGCCAGCACGCCCTGTGCAAGCAGTACCTGGACAAACTCAACCTCCTCCTGCGGGGAAATCGAGCTGTGGGCTGGCAGCTGAGCAGCCAGGAAACGCAGGAGCTGCAGATGTGTTTGAAGCAGGTTATAAGAAGTATCAAGGGCAGAGCGCTGAGCGCCTCTTTGGCTGGAGGAAGCGGTTCAAACTCAACAGCTTTGGCAACTATCTCTGTAAAGCATGAGAGGAACGTGTGTGATGATGGGTACAAGACGAGTGGACATGAGAGGAGGGACCTTTATTCACCGTTTGTCACGTCAAAGGAAGGCAGAGATTGTCAAGAGAGCCCTTTCCATAGGAGAAAGAATGCCTGGGAAGAGGAATGTAGAGATGCATGCAGAAGTTCAACATCTTGCACATCCACAGAAAGCCTCTTGATGAATATTAAAAAGGAACCTGATGACTTGACAGCTCAGGAGTTTATCTTACCGCAGAACTCTTTGGCAACAAAAGCATGTGGGAAAGTTCAGGAAAATAGGAACTCTGATCTCGTGGCAGGGAAATGCAATCTGGATGATCAGTGCTTCAATTCAAACACCCAGCATTCAGATTTCAGGAGAGGAAGAGAGTTAGAAATGAAACACAAACCAGAACCCAGAACACCACTGTATCTGTCTGCTCAAACTCATGTTGATTCTCCATCTTCAAGGAATTGCAAAAGTATGCAAGAGACGAGTGCAAACAGTGTGTTCCAGTCCAGACTGGTCCTCTCTAAACAGGCATCCAAGGAAGCATCACGAGATTGCTCTAACTCTAGAAATGAACCTGCTGTGCAGGGGAAGGAAGATGACAGTACTTTGCTTTTAGGGTGTAATGACACCTCACTGCAAAAAGTATCAACCGAAGAAAAATCAGGTTCATCGTTGATGTCTTTCTTTAAGAAAAATGCTAATATGCAAACTTCAAACCAAGAGCAGCCTAATTTACATGATTTGGATAAATATGACTGCAAAAATCAAATTTCTGAGACCTTTTGTAGGGATAAAATTTCAGCATATGGTCATTTTCCATTCAGATCTGAAAACAAGAGGGATATGATCAGGCCGCTGTCCGTGAAGCATGAATCAAGTGACAGGTTGTTGGAGTTTTCAGAATATTTCAAGAGGGAGAGCAGTTCAGGGGTGAAGAAAGAGGAGGATTTTGTGAAGACGGTTACTAAAGATGATGCTTTATCAGACTCCGAGGTTGATAGAGACCTCAGTAAATTGTCTTTAGCTGCTTATGCCAAGAGTGTCAATTTTCCCATTGCATCCAACCAGGAAAGCTCAGTGTACCACAACATGTCTGATATTAAAAGGAAGGTGAAAGGCTCTGTGAGATCTTCCAACGAAGGCCAAAGTACCAAGTGTCCCAGTGGTGCAGATGGCCCTAGAAATCAAGTAATTGTAATTTCAGACTCTTCTGATGAAGAAAAAAGCCTGGCTGACAAGGAGGAAACAAAAGCCAAGAACGAAAATGTGTGTGCAGAGCAATCTTCAACTTCCAGCAGCATTTCTGAGAGTGAGACTAAAAGAGAATCAAAGTCTCCAGACTCTCCCATGTTACTGGATGACTGCGAGTCTCAGTATTTTGAATTTGAAACAGAAGCTGAGGTTTTTTCGGCTTGGCAAGATACTCAAGCGTATGCTGTGGAAACAACTCAGGAGTATAAACAAGAACATGTTTCACCAGCAGCTGAGAGGAGTAATTCAGATGACTGCCTGAATGATAATTTAAATGACTGGGGCTATGACCTGTATTACTTTAGTGATGACACCATGGAAGAAGCAGCAAGCTCAGTAGAAAAGCAGACAGAAGATACTTTTCATCAGAAAGAAGCTGAGGATACAAAAGAAATGACTAATTCAACCTTGGAAGAATCAGTTGGCAAGGAAGATGCAAAAGGTCAACCAGAGAAATGTGCAGACAAAGATGCTGCTAAAGGCTTCACCCTGGACCCAAAATTGCCTGAACCCAGAGCATCTACATCTCCCATCTCATTAGCTTCAAAGTTGTCCCTTAAGAAAAACAGCACAAGCCTCCAGAAGACCACGGCAAAATGCAAATCGGCACCGTCTGTTCAGAGAAGTCCTAAAAATCCTCCCGTTGTTAAAACAGCCAAAAATAAAACTCCGCTCCAAAGCACGACAGAGCGTTGTCAGCCTGGCAGGTCAATGCCTGCTGTGGTTCCTCCAAGGAAGGTTCGGCAGAGTCCAGCTCCAGCATCGACTGTGGAAAAGCTTGGCCTGAAGAAGGGCCCCCGCAAGGCGTTCGACTTGTCCCAGCCTTCCCTGGAGAGCCTGGCTCTGCTGCGCAGCCACGGCAAAGCTGCAGGCAGAATTGGAGTCGCTCAGAAAAAGAGGACCAAACAGATCGAGGCTCAGCGTTTGTCTGTAAAGCGTCATAAAAAACTGCTGATCTGCCAAGACCCGCGGTATCGAAGGCAGGCAAGGCCCAAAAGAAGTGTGGAAAATTCGGCAGGGAGTTCGGCGAGCAGAAACAAAGTTACCAAAGCTTGTGCAAAACCTGTGGAACAAAAGCCTCAAAGTTTTGAGCTGGCAGCTATTAAAGAATCTGTTGAAAACAAAAGGGAGAATAAAAGAGAAGAGACTGCTTGTCCTTCTTCCAGTGAGAGAAAATTTGAGAGCCTCTCTGTGGAAGAGATGGCAAGTGCCTCTAAAATGCCTCATTCTTCAGGCTGGAACAGAAAATGGGAGGGGAACAGTGTGGTGGTTCCTCCTGTCCCTGTGGATTCAAGTCTTTCTTCCACTGCACTTGGAGATGATAAAGATGAGTCTTCAGGAAAAGGTTTCACTGTCCTGCCTGAGTGTGAGATGAAAACTTCAAAGCAAAATGGGTGTAAATCAGATGAAAGCAGTGACGAAGGTGATGATAATCTGTTTTTAACCCAGTTAGATCCTGTGGATATGGAGTTATGCTCTCAGGAGGAAAGTGTCCAAGATGCTGCTCTAGGTAGTAAGACTCCGGAAGAAATGGACGTTGATGAAAGCCTTCAGCAGAATGAACCCTCTGCTGTTGTGAAATGTAAGGACAAAGACTGTATGGAACAGGTGGAAAAACCTGGAGAATACTGCAGTAAGCACCCAACCGCCAGCCCAGGGGCAGACCACGTGTTTGCCAAGCCTTCTCTCCCACCACCTAAAATAAGAAAGCCTTCCACTACCAAAATTTTCAGCTCAGCAAGTTCTTCACGGAACGCAGCCTTCAGCAAAGATCTCGAAGATGTCAGAAAGTTGCCCCCACCTTCAAAGAGCAAAGTGAACGCGGCCAAACCGGCGGTGCTCAGGCCACCACAGCACCCAAAACCTGCTCCAACAGGAAATCCAACGTACAGGCCTCTAAGTGCCAGTAATGTACCTCAGCCCCTTAGTTCCAGTCATGTTCTCCAGTCACAAAATAGACACTATGACAATGCTTCAAATATTTCCAGAGGGCCTGGCCGAGAAACCTACTCCTCTTTTCTTGGCACTCAGCAGCGCGATTACAGCATTTTTGTTAACCAAGTCCTAAAGTGGACTTACGAAATGTTTGCAAACTTCAGCCTCTTTGGAACTCCAAATAATCTTCTGCAGTCCATAGTAGCCTCTGTTCCTGTCAAATTTCAGGGCTACAATGAATATTTTGATACGTTTTTTCCCTTGATGATGCTCAACGCCTTTGAAACGGTAAGTGGCTTTCTGCCTTTTGGTTTTGTTTCATCAACACTGAACAGTGATAAACTTTACCAAGAGATTAAAACCTGGTTTATGTGCTCTGTTGGCCTTTGAAAACATTCAGGTACAGATCAGAATAAAGGAATGATTTGGGGTAGATAATCCAAACAGCTGTGTTTAAGATTGGGGACTACCAGAGTTACTCACCTCAGTGGAATGTTTCTTTTTTCCTGGGTGCACATCCACAATAAAAGGTGTGGCAAAGGATGTCATTCATCTCTCTATAAAGCTCAAACCAGAAATCTTCAGGAAACTAAAGATCTGAGATCTTTCATTGTCAGGGGATAAAAACCTAATGTTCTAGGTTTCTGTTGAGTACTTACATGAGAGAGTAGGTTAATCCAGGAAGTGTTTTTCCCCAGTCTTTATTGGTTTATAGTTTAATAGTGACCAAACCCTTAACCATTAACACAAGTTAATGTCTGAATGCTTTCACTTTGGGTCACTGCATCGCTTCTAGAGAAATAAGGAAGAAAATAAAGCCAATGCCAGGTTAATACTGATATTTTAAGGTGAAAATGCAGTCAGGGAAAACTCAGAGTAGTTGTGAAGAGCCTTATGAAAGTACACAAAATGGGTGAGTGGCAAGAAAGAACTTTAGTTTGCCCTGTGTGTTTATATGTAATGGGTATGCTTATGTGTAAGAAAAGAAATGGGTAAGACTCTTGATATATTTATTTGACAGTCTGATAGTTTTATTTCATTTATCTGCCCTTTGAGTCATGATAAGCTTTTCTTCTGATACACTAAACCCTTCAAAGTATTATTGTTTGCTTTTCAACATGTAGCTGGCACAAGAATGGGTAGAAAACCAGAAAGTAAGAGAGAAAAGTTATTGCTTCTACTTAGAGAACTTTTCTGCTGACATGAATACAGCACATTTTACAGGTGAGGCATTTTTTTAAAATAAAATCTGGTTTTCAAGTAGATGATGCATTATAATGAACTGGCACTTAGAAGCAGATTTTTTTTGTGTTTGTTTTAAATATAGAAAGGATGTTGACTTTGCTGTTCTACAGAATGCAAGTCAGAGAAATATGTGTTTTGCAGGGAATTTGTGCCTTCCATCTCTCTCATCTGGGATTTTTTTTTTCAGCTTGTTTTGATAAAGTTGTCCCTGACTTGCTCTGTTTTTATACAGTGCTATGCTCAAGCTTAAGAGTGCAGGACAGAGCTAAAATTTTCACAATGATCTCTTGCTAGAGCCTTTAACAGCTTTAAAAGTTAACTTTTTTCTGCTTCTACAGTCAGAAAATAATTGTAACCACTTTCTTTTCAATGTTGTGATTTTAATTTGTCTTTTGGGTAGCTCGTCTACGAGAGAGTGATTTGGCAAGGCAGCTTCATCCAAAGGAGGATGACTTAATCCTTTTGGTGGTCCACAAGGAGAAGGACACTTTTGGGGAAGAAGGTGGGATGGAGAGCCACATAGTGAATCATGTTGGCCTCGTGACACGATTTTCTCGTGCCTCTGGCTCTGCAAACAGTGAGTAACAGGGCTGGAAATAAAAATGGGATCCTTCTTGGTGCCATGAAACACTTCTTCATAGCTGGCCATTGGTAGTTGTAATGTACCACTGGCCTCAGGGGAAATGGAATTGTTTTTCCTCTGTGGCAGGTCTGTTCCATGCTAGAAGATTTGTAAAAATCAGGAACTGAAGCTGCAGCCCTGCTGTCCATCAGTTTTCTAGAACTTCATGTAAAAACAGAAACTAGTGATGAGTTTGCTCTGCACACATCTTTAGGATGGGATTGCCAGGAGATACAGAGTGCCATGAACTTCTGTGATCTCACTGCCTAAAATTGTCACTGTCTTTGGGAACTGAAACTGAAGTACCAGGATTACCAAGTACCCAGAACCTGCCTTATTACAGCAGTGATCTGAGTAGTTGTACAGAACACTGGGGTTTTTTGTTTGGGTTTTTTTTTTTTGTTTGTTTTTTTGGGTTTTTTTTGGTGGGAGCGGGGAAATGTTGGGATTTTACAAGAATTCATTGTTGATTCCCTAGCAGAAGGCAGCATCTTGTTCTGGTGAATTGAGTGACTTACTGGAGTATCTTTCAGTTAATGATTTGGATAGTTTTTGAATTAACAACTTGGCTTTTTATTTAACAGGACAGAAAGAGCAGCAAACTGCCTGTCATCTTACTGTGCAAACCCGAGGCAATTTGTCATTCTTCATCCATAAGCAAGTGAAGTGTGTGGTGGTTGGCTCCCTGGTGACCACACACAGAAAGTTCAAAGGTCTGCTGCTGCTGAGCAGGAGCCCCCTGGCTAGACCCATCATAAATCCAAGTTACAATGACTTCTGTCCCAGGGACCTGCCTGTTGCCTCAGGAAGTGCTGTAAGTCCTGCAGCTGGGGATGCCAGGGTTAACAGAACAAGGATTTGGGCCTCAGGAGTTTTGCAGGTTTGGTTTTTCATGCTGGCTTTTGAGATGACCAAGAGAAAATAGCCAAATTTCAAAGGCTCTGAGACACTGCCCTCATCAGTTTGCTGCTGGGGTAGAGGAGTCTGAACTTGCTCAGATGTTTGTGCTCTATTGTTATAGTGAACTTCAAAGTGCTTTCAGTTTTCTTTCCCCTTACTGGAGAAGTATTCAGGAAATAGAACATAGGATGGAAAAAAATATTGTAAAATAAAGGTGTAGGGAGTGAACAAAACAACTTTGTTACAACTTCAAGTGAGGACAGGGTGAGCATCTAGAGTAAATGTAGAATCAAAATTTAGAAGAGTAAATTTAGAATCAAAAGCTTCCCTGCCCTTCCAGCTTTTGAGTTC
Source organism: Polioptila caerulea (assembly GCA_013397295.1). Classification (NCBI taxonomy): domain Eukaryota; kingdom Metazoa; phylum Chordata; class Aves; order Passeriformes; family Certhiidae; genus Polioptila; species Polioptila caerulea. The sequence goes on from VYXF01013095.1 coordinate 124,887, forward strand.
TAGCTAGAGAGGTGAGGACATTGTGAAAGCACAGAAAATTGATGTGGAAGGTGTGATCAACATGAATCCATTATTTTTTGCCCTGTCTGTTCCTTCAGACTTCATATATGAATGAATACAATGAAGATCAAAAGAGAGCCATTGAGACAGCTTATGCCATGGTAAAGCAACACCCAGGACTTCCCAAGATCTGCCTTATCCATGGACCACCTGGGACAGGGAAATCAAAAACTATTGTAGGACTCCTGTCCCGTGTCCTGAGAGAGGTAAGTGAGCATGGTCATGTGCTGGGCTTTGGTTTAGATGAAGGTACAGTCTGGCTTCTCAATCTCAAGTAAAAACAATCTAAAGAGCTTGTTTTGGTTTGTTGTCAATTTATCTGCAGAACACCAGGAATGAGAAAACAGCTCGGAAAAAGAATTCCAAGATTAAGCCAAACCGTTTTCTAGTCTGTGCACCATCAAATGCTGCTGTTGATGAACTCATGAAAAAGATCATCATTGCATTTAAGGAAAAATGCCAAAACAAACAGGAGCCTTTGGGTATGGTTTGTTTTTAAATTCTGTTTTAATGTTGAATGGGCAAAACCTGGAGGAGGAACTGGAGCAGTTGTTCATGTGCTGTACTTGCACGCTCCTCTGAGCAGCTTCTTCCTCTTGCAGAGCATGACTGGTACATCCTGCCACTGTTGTTAACTTTAATGTGCTTTTCTGAAAGGTGTAGGGTGGGGATTTTTTCATTAAATTACACTTTTTCTATATAGACATTGACCCTTTCTCCATGCTGTTAGTTTAAGTTCATCAGATTTTAGGTGCTCCTTGGGAATTTGAAGACAAATCCCTTGCCTTTATTTTGGATAAAATTGGACTTTGTGGGTCATGGAAAACAGACTGGTGAAAATTTTGATGTGCCAAAGCTTCTTGTTTTTCCTCCTCCCAGTTTGTGACTAATACAAAGTATTAGAAAAGTATTAAAGACACAGTATTTGTGGCAAGGGGAAAAATATCTGCATTGCAACCAAATGTTATTTTGGTATTGACTTACCAATTGCATTACCTGATAGGACTCAGCATTGTCCAAGTCAGGAATTCTGGAAGTTTTACATAAGCCTGAGAATTAGAGGTAGTTTTATTAATTCAGGATAACATTCTTAATGTTAGCCCCTGCTAAAATGTGGGCAACATCTTTATTTCTTAGAGTTTGAAATTACTGAATTTTTTGTAGCTGCATTTAAGTCCAAGTCAAATGTTCAAAACTCCAGATAAGTAGAAAAGCCTCGTTTGACATCCATGATGTCAACATTTTTTAAACTGTCATAGCAAAGCACAGAGGCAGTTGGAGTGATTTAAGAGTATTTTGACTCTGATTTTGTAAACAGGAAATTGTGGTGATATCAAATTAGTGCGACTTGGTGCTGAAAAATCAATCAACAGTGAAGTCCGGGGATTCAGCCTGGATAAGCAAGTTGAACACAGAATGAGTAAGTAACATGGAAATCAGAATTTCCTTCAGTCTTCTCTAGGAGCTTGGTGATGTTTTCCACATGGGATTATGTGTCCTGTAAGAAGGAAGATTTTTCTACAACAGTATTTCATAAAACACTTTTTCTCAGTCCTAGTGGGGAAGTGGCACTTTATATATGTGCCAGAATCCAGGGAAAAGGAAAGAAATGAGCAAGGTGACTTTTTTTCTATAAGAAAATACATTGCATACATGTTAAAGCCATCATTTTTTAAGCAGTGCAGCATTTCAGAGCTACAGCTGGGAGCAATTCTCCCTGTCTTCATTGTACAAGATGAAACTTCAATAGAAAATGGAAAAATGCAGCAAAAAAATGCATTTGGCCAATTTGGAGTTACTAGAACAGCTTTTCTATTCCTCCTTTATGTTCTCCTTTGGTTTATTACAGAACGAAAGCCAGGGGACTGTGACCAGGACATTCAGAAGAAGAAAGAAGCTCTGGATCAGAAGCTGGACATGCTCTCTCGAGAGCGTGCCATGCACAGATGTGAGAAGAGAGAGGTAGCAAGGCCATTTTTAATCCTCTTTGTGTTCATAACACAAAAAGAACTCTGGTTTTTGATGTCACTGTCTCTTCACCTAATTATTCACCTAATGGAAAAGTTGGTAGCACCATGAAAGGGAATGGAGAACTTTACATCAGAAATTTTTTGTTTATTTATTTACTGGTTATTTTCCACTGGTCGATCAGGCCACTTGTTGCTCTATCATTCAGCAGTCTTCACTTGGTTCTGTCACTAGTTAGATTTGAATGTAACTGTATTTATAAATCTTAATGGTTTAAATTGATTATGTGTTTCAAAGCTCTGTTTTTTATCACTGAAAATACAGGAAGATACCTCATGAGCTGAGATTTTGGAATATGTGTTGCACTTGAAGTTTTCCATTTTTTTGTCTAAGTATTTGGCATTTGTGCCAAATGAGAGATTTCTGGTGGTAAACCATTTCTCATTTGCACACATGTAAGATCTGGTATTGTGTGTTGCAGTGCCTAAATATGGTGACAGCTTTCCAAGAAGCTGATTGCCTGCTTCAGACACATTTGATCCTAAAAGGCAATCTAAGCAAGTCTGCATGTTTAGGAAATTAATTAGGGCATGGGAGGAAAAAAGGTGTAAATGGAAGTGGATGGTGCTAAAGGTGGTTCCTCTGATTTTTTCCCCCATCTAGAGTCAAATGTTAAATGATGAAATTGGCAGACTTGCAAAGGAGAGACAACAACTTGCTTCTCAGCTCAAGGAGGTAGGATAATTTATCTCTTATAAACTTCACCACAATTAAAGGACACCAAGTATGAAAATACATCAGCTGAAGTTCAGTTTTGATGTAGCTGGGAGCATTTATAAAATAGTGGGTAAATGGATCAAGGCCATAAGCTGAGGAAGTCACAGCCAGGCAGCTGTGAAATCTGGGTGTGCTCTGAACATCCTGGGAAAGAGCCCAAACAGGAGCACTCAGTGTTGCAGTGAAGGCTGAATTTTAACCAGGGTGTCCCGTTGTGCTTGAAGGTTCGGGGGCACTCGCAGAAGGTGCAGGCAGACATCATCCTGGAGTCTGACATCATCTGCTGCACGCTGAGCACCAGCGGGGGCAGCCTGCTGGAATCGGCCTTCTCCCGCCAGGGCCTCGATCCCTTCAGCTGTGTCATCGTGGATGAGGTGAGTGCAGCTCTGGGAACTGCAGCCTCTCCCACCCCCACGCCTGCCCTGTGCTCTGCCTGGGGCTCTCTGGCTGCTGCTGCACTTTTTACCTGCCCTGTCCCAGGTAGAACCACGAGGAGAAAGAATAAATGGATTCTTTTCCTGGCTTGTTTGGTGCTGTAATGGCAGACAGCTTTTGTTTAGAGCCACGCTTCAGCCATGGTTTTTTTGCTTTAGAGATTTCCAGATGGTTTGGTTATATTTATATCTGTTAGGAGAGCTTTGCATATATAATAATAAAAGAAATCTGTTTGTAGTTTTTTACTAGAGAAAAGTCCTTCTTTTTTCTCTTTTTTAAAAAATTTTTTTTTAGAAGACTTAAAGCATTTGAGTTATTCTGGCTGTGTTACAAGAAATTTAATGCACTTCTCTGCTTTGCTTACAACTTCTACTTTTGTCCTGTTTGCATATCCAAAAGGCAGGGCAGTCCTGTGAGGTGGAAACACTGATTCCCCTGATCCATCGCTGTAATAAACTTGTCCTCGTTGGAGATCCCAAACAGCTCCCTCCTACTGTCAAATCCGTAGTAAGTGTTCAAGCTCTTTGCTTTTTTCTTGCCATGGAGTGGATATGGTTAAAGAACAGTATCTATAGAAATAAAGAGAGGAAAAAAGGTACAGCTCAATGGGGCCTTACAAACTTTAGGCTTGGTTTGTGAGGGATGTTGTGTTGTGGCAGGCTCTGTTTTCTCATTTTGGGAGCTTCAGTCACTGCCCCATTCCTTAAGGAGGATGGGGACTTCATTTTTGCATGGGGACTTCCTGACCCTACTAAGGATAAATACACAGGAGCACATCCTTGTCTCCAACAGTAAGGGCTGTTTTAAACATCTGGTAAAGAAAGGAGGAAAACCAGGCTGACTTCTTTAGAAGGGTAAATTGTCTAGAGGCTGTGTGTTTATTTAACAAGATCCCACCTGGAAAATACTGCTTTTCATGATGTTCTTAAAATTTTACTGTGTTGTGAGTCACAAAGAGAAGTTGTCTTGCTAAAGACTACACACAAAAATTCAGATTTGTGCAGGTGGCCTTCACTGAAATAATACCAACACACATAGAAAACTGAAGTGTGAGTAGTTGTCATTTTGTCAGCAATTTAGGAGTTTAAAACACCAAACCCCTTGACTGGTGGGGAATGAGATCCCAGCTGAAATCTCCTGTTCTCCCTGTGGCAGAAAGCCCAGCAGTATGGCTATGACCAGTCCCTGATGGCCCGTCTGCAGAGGCACCTGGAGGAGCAAGTGCAGAGGAACGTGCTGCACAGCCTGCCTGTGGTGCAGCTGACTGTGCAGTACAGGATGCACCCAGACATCTGCCTCTTCCCATCCAACTATGTGTATGGCAGGACTCTAAAAACTGCCAAGTGAGTAGCTCTCTATTCTCCTTTCTGAGCAGAGGGTATTTCAGAGCAATTTTTTCATGTCAGGGTGTTCTTGTGAGTCTAAAAATGCTTCAGGTTGTGGGAGGGGGAAAGATGGTTAATGGGAGAAAATGTGCATTCCATCTCTGTTAGTGCTGGGTGTGATAGGTGAGGTAAGATCCCTTAAAATTATGCATTCAGAGTGCTGGGAGTTCATTTTCAGACCTCAATCTATTTGGGTAGCAGGGGAAATTAAGGATTCTGGGGAGGAAAGGAGCTGAAAGTTGCAGTCATAAAATGGTTAAGGTTGGAAAAGACCTTTAGTGCCATCAATCTCAAGTGTCAGCCATTTGCCCCATTAAGTCATGTCCTCACATGCCATATCCACATGATTTTTGAACACTTCCAGGAATGGTGATTCTCACTTCCATGGATATCTGTTCCAATGCTTTACAACCCTTTCTGTGAAAAAAATTTCCTTATATCTAATCCAAACCTCCTTGGGTGAAACTTGAGGCCTGTTCCTCTCTTCCTGGAGAGTTGTTTGTGTTTGATAACCATGATGTAAATTAATGAAGTATAAGTTCTTAGAATTTCTTAGTTGTATGGTTGCCTAGTGATCAAAATGTTATTTCCAGGGCAATAGAGGAGAACAGATGTTCTTCAGAGTGGCCATTCCAGCCCTACTTGATTTTTGATGTAGCTGATGGTCGTGAGGAGCGAGACAATGAGTAAGTCCTGCATTCTAACTCAGCTAAAGTTTAGATTTTCTGGGAATTTATTGCCTACAGAAGAGCTCTGTTCTCTCCTTTGTTGTTCCAATATGCATCAAGTAGCTAGAACTGCATTTTCCAGCTGATAAGATTCAATTTCACAAAAAACAAAGATTTTTCTTAAATCTGAAACCGATTTTAATCCTGGTTTGACTCTCTGTTAGTTGCCAGTAAATGCCTGCAGTCTCTGTTGACTTCAGTGAGAGTTTGAATTCCTGATTTTATCAGTGACTTCCCTTTCCCAGGTGCACACTGAGGAGATGCCAGGAGGTGGCAGGCTCAGTCCTCTCCTTTGCCTGTTCTGTAAGGAGAGCTCAGCTGGGAGGTGCTGAGGGAATGTGGAAGAGCAGCCTTTCACTGCCTGCACTTCCCAGGCTTGGTAGCCCCTCCTCAGAGTCTGCTTGCCAAGTTCTTGGAGCCTCTGTGTGAAAAAAGCTGCAAAAGTTCAAAACGGGGGCTGTGACTCAAAATCCTCCAACAAACTGGGCCAAAGCATTGAATTGGAAAGATCTCTCAAAGGTGTTCCTGTAATGTTTCCATTTTGTCCTGTGCAGCTCTTACAGCAATCCTCGGGAAGTGAAGCTGGTGATGGAGTTAATTAGAACAATTAAAGAGAAAAGGAAGGATCTGGGCCTTCGTCGCATTGGAATAATTACCCCTTACAGTGCCCAGAAAAAGAAAATTCAGGAACAACTGGACAGTGTCTTTAAGAATAACAGGTAAAGAAACCACGAGGTTTCAAATGGGCCTTGGCTCTTGTATATTAATCCTTTGTTTATCCTCTTAAATGCAAAAAGTCTCCAACTTCTTTCTGTACTGCTAAAATGTGTGCCTGGTTGTGCCTTTAGAGGGGACATGGAACCCTTTTGCTTAAAACAGGCATGGTCTCCTTGTGCCATTCTTAGTTTTTAGCCACGTGCTTTGATGATAGTGCTGTTCTGAATAAAGCTGATTTAAAAGAACCTTAAATTCCATGCTGTGTGGACCCAAACAGATCTTCAGTAATGATGCTGACCTCAGAAAAGTAAATTCAGCTTTAGACTCATGTACTGAAGGAGAAACTTAACCCTGGGTGGTTTGAGCATTAAGGATAGTGTCCAGGCTGTTTACATCAGTGTGTTGCTTAAAAATCCAACTCAGAGTTAGCAAGCTGCTCAGTTGTGTTTGTTCCTCAGCCCAGGAGAAGTGGACACAGTGGATGCGTTCCAGGGCCGAGAGAAGGATTGCATCATCGTGTCCTGTGTGCGGGCAAACAGCTCCGAGGGCTCCACTCTGCCACACGTGCAGGCAAACAGCACCAAAGGATCCATTGGGTACGTGTCCTGCAGGGCTTTGCAGTCCCATTTCCAGGGAGAAAGGCATATTTTCAATAGGGCTGGTTAGGAAGTTGGTTAGTTACAGAGAACAAGTCACTTCTGCCAGTCAGTGGATTCAAGGCATATTTTCAATAGGGCTGGTTAGGTAGGAAGTTACAGAGAACAAGTCACTTCTGCCAGTCAGTGGATTCAAGGCATATTTTCAATAGGGCTGGTTAGGTAGGAAGTTACAGAGAACAAGTCACTTCTGCCAGTCAGTGGATTCAAGGCAATCTCAGTGCAGGAATTGGTGTTCCTGGTCTGACATGTCTGAGCAAGAGGGACAGGGAAATGCTGTGCTGTGCTCTGTATTATGTGCTGATCCCTTTGCACAGCTCCCTTATCCTCCCACTGCCTGGATTTGGCAGGATTGGCCTTGGGATCTTGGCTCTTTGCATTATTACTGCAGCAGTTCTTGTGGCTTTTGGTACACCTTGTAATTTCTGCATGCTGTTCTCAAAATGAAACCCAGTTTCTGTGGCTGTTGCTGTCCTGTTAATGTCTGTAAAAGTCTTGTTAATTTTATCACTCGGAATGTGATGTGGCAGACTTGGATTTGTAGATAAACATGCTTGTCTTCTAAGATTGGTGCAGATTAGCAGGAAGTCTTCACTCAGGATTGCAGATTTCTTAATTTTATGTGTTGGTTTTTCTGTCTGAAACAGAAGGAACTAAACTGAGTGTGCTGTTTACCCCCAGAGTACTTAGAGCAGTTGCTGATTTCTGTAACTTGTGGATCATTTTAGTTTAAAAAATGGTAGTGAAAATATGAAATATGCCTTCTTAGAGTTCACTGCCTTCTAAGTTAAACTAGGAAAAATCTGGTCACACAAACAGAAATCTTCCTTTCTACACAAAAGTTTCACTAAGCTGCTTATGTTTCTCTGATACTCATTCTCTGCAGGAAAAATGGCTTTTAATTGTGCTAATCCACTTTGGGAAGAGAAGGAATCCAAATCTTATGGTAAACAACAATAATGCTTTTTGAAGATTTCTTAATCTGATTGATTGAGTTTGGGAATGGAAGGCAGCTGGAACCTGCAAGTTCTTTTGGCTGACACAAGACTTAACCTCTGTCTGCTCTTTCAGCAGGAACTTTCCAGCTTACTGTGTTCATACATTAATATATAAAGGTTTTTATATTCAAGCTGTGCCAGTGCAGTGCCTTAGCAGCTGTACATGCTGATGGCTTGGACATCTCTGTTTCAGGGTCAGGTGTCCTTGGCAAGGTGTGATGGGATATTTGCCACACCCTTACCTTTGATCTTATAGCCTGAGTAAAGTATTTTTTTCTCCAGGGTTGCTAGTCCAGCATTAAATTTACTCTGAAAGTAACTGGGAGAAGAAGACTCCAGTGGATGACAATGGGGTTTTTTTTCCTCCTCCCTCCTGAGAAAATAATTTTGTCTTTTGTTGTAAAGGCTGTCAGGAATATTTTGTAGTCTTTCAAGGTCCCCCCTCCTGAGAATCTTCATTTCTCAAGATCTAGAGAACTCTGTCTGTGCTGCTGGATCCTGTCTGCTTCCTGCTTCTCATATTTCCTGCACTGTCCAAATTTTTTGAGGTGATTGTAGTTTTTGCAGTCTTCACTGCTGGGTTGTGAATTTGCTGCAGATGAGGTCTCAGTGCAGTGACCACAGAGTCAGGTATTGGTAGTGAACCTGCTCAAATTAGGTTGGACTTTTGAGTTGTGGATTTTGTTAGTAAAGAATAACCTATGTATTTTGGAAACTTTTTCATTAGAGAAATAGTTGATATTAGTCTCACAAACCTTTTTTTGAGTTCTGGTAAATGAATGCTAACAGAAATCAGCCTTTAAGAATACACTCAGCACTTGTTTAGGTTTCAGTACCATGGTTTGTGATCCCTGAAAACCAAACTAGGCAGTTTTCCTAGTGCAAAACCAGACTTCTGCAGGGATGTACTCTTCCCTCTTGAAGCATGACAAAGCAAAAGTCTGCCTTGATGTGCTTCCAGTGTAGGTCACCTTTAAAATAAAATATTCATGTGCAGTGTTCAGTATTTCAGTAGGGTGTTTTCCCATTAATCATGCCAAATATTATTAATCTGTTTCAGTTGGAGTCAAAAAGAAGCTTAAAGTCTTGATAGGTGAAGTGAGGTTGATGTCCTCAGTACTTTGAGGAACGTTTAAGGAAGCAGTGGTTGGCATTAAGAGGGGATTTGCTCTAAGAAAGGAAACATCAACGGCAAGAGCTGGAAAGAACTGGAATTCCCTGCAAGGAGCCAGTGGGGAAAGAAAGAAAACACAATTCATGCTCAGCCATTCACATAAGGCAGGGCTGCTACCGCAGGGTCTGGGGAGGAACTGCTGCTGTTAATTTCAGTGACATTTAGTTTTATGTCTCTTTCCCCTAACCCTTTAAACCTTCTTGTGGAAGAAGTCGTTTAGGGAGCTTAGTTTTGTGTCTCGTCACTCAGGTTTCTGGCGAGCCTCCAGCGACTGAATGTCACCATCACACGGGCCCGGTTCAGCCTCTTCATTCTGGGCCGCCTGCAGACACTCATGGTAGGTGCCGTGGCGATGGAGGGGGCTCTGTGAGCCGCCCCCGAGGGCTGGGGGGCCGAGCAGCACCCTCACACCGCTCGGGTCCGTGTGAGGGAATAAACCCGGGGCCTCGGCCCGAGCGTTTTTGTGCCCCTTCAGGGCGGGCCGTGTGGGGGCTGAGGCCGCCGCTAGGGGGCGCTAAGGCCCCGCGCCCGTGAGGGAGGCCGCTGGCAATGGAGAACTCGGTCAATTTTTGGAAGTTGTGATGGTTCAAAGCGCCTTCCCTGTGTTACAGCAGCACGTAACTGTGTCTGTTGAGTGTCTGTTGCTGTTTTGCACCTGAAATGTAAGATTCTTCCGTTCCAGAAGGAGCATAACAGCGGTTTCCATGACACTTGTGTCAAGTACCTTGATTAAAGAGGTTGTGCATCCTCTGACACCTCTGTCCATTTGTTGATTTCTTGCTGTTAACTGGGTTTGGTTTTTTTCTGTTTGTTTGTCTTTTTTTTTTAAAGGAAGATAAAAACTGGAATCACTTGATTCAGGATGCTCAGAAAAGAGGCGCCATTATTAGGACAACAGAAAAAAACTACAAGAAAGAGGCTCTGAGGATTTTGAAGCTCAGGCCACCAGGACAGCCCCCAACCAAAGGAGGCACTGTGACATCTCCTGTGGCACAGGCTGGTTCTTCCAGTGGCAAGAAGAGTGAGCCTGGAAATTCTGGGAACAGCCCACGGGAACTTGCTGCCGGTCCTGGCCATGCAGTGCCCCAAGGAGGCCAAGGGCCTACACAGCCTGCAGGGACTGCAGCTGCAGATTCCAGGAGGGCCAGTGCCCCTGCATCTGTGGGGACTGCAGCTGCAGATTCCAGGAGGGGCAGTGCCCCTGCATCTGTGGGGGCTGCAGCACTTGCTGCCATTCCAGAGAAACCACGGGACCCAAGGCTGGCGAGCCTGGCCAGTCGAACTGAAGCTAAAGGCAAAGAGCAGCCCTCGAAAGATGGCCATAGGCCAGCCCAGAGCAATCCAGGATCAACAGCACAGCAAGGCCTGGACGTGTCCTCAGCTGCCAAGAATCAGATTTGCAGAACAGAAAATGCCAAGAAGGCCCAGCAAACAGCAGGACAGTGCAATGTGCTCCCCACAGCCCCTCACACAGCTCAGCACGAGGGTGACCAGAGAGCAGCTGTGTCCAAAAGCGGTTCCAAAGCTCCCAGTGAGGGAGGCCAGAGCAGTAGCAGTGAGTGGAACAAAGACTCTCGTGGTTTATCAAGGAGACCATCCCAGGAATCACCAGAGAACACAGAATCAAGCTCTGCCAAGAGAAGAAAGATCTTTCCCTGACTATCAGCTCGTTAACAAAAATCTATTCCCAGATTTCTGTCTAGCAAGGACTGTATTTTAAATTATTTAGCACAGCTGAAACTCCCTTATATTGATATCACTACTATCAGTAGATCTCTTTCCCATCTTGTCCCTAATTGTGGAGGGATTTAATACCTGACAGATGGTACCTTTGAGGTTTTGAAAAGAGAAGTTGGGTAGCTGCATTGCTTGGAAGAGCAGTGGGTTTAGTCCTCTAGGAAGCTGAGGCTGTAAATGTTTAACGGTGTATATTTGTACAGTATACAGAATTATTTTAAGATATTTGGCGAATACATAGCTTCTGGTTTCCTTGTGTAAATGCTAATTTCTTAGAGATGTAATTTTTTTATGAAGAACCAGAGTAAAGCAAAACCAAAACCCAACAACCCAACCCCAAAATCCGAAAGACAGACTTCTTTTCCTTTTGCACTAATATGTCTAATTTATTTCATAGCAAAACTGAATGTTGAAAGTGTGGTAGCAGTGGCTCTTGCTCATGCTCCACTACTGCCTCAGAGAAGAGTGAGGCAGATGTACATTGGTTGAATGGAGAGAATTCTGCTTATTTTGTATATTTTATTGCCTGCTTTTATAGGAACAGAAGAGTTTTTGTTTATACAAACGTGCCTTGAGTTTTGCTCTTGCTGCTGCTCTATTAGTTGGAATCCCTTTCTTGTTGCACTGGCAACACAATCTGCACATTAAAACCTGTGGGGTCTGTCTGGTCCCACTGTGTCCTTGTGAGGAGGAATCAACAGCACTGCGGAATCTTGGTCCAAGGTCTAGTAAAGTTATTGGTAATATCACTTGAGGGTCTTTGTGTGGAGCTTTTGGAGATCTCCAGGAATAAAAAGGGCAAGTAGATCTTTCTAGGTGTTACTGCTGGATTCCTTCCACTGTGCTGATGAAGAATGTGCAGCCAATAAAAGAAGACAGCGAAGAAAAATTATTTTTAAGGAAACCTTCCTTGCATCATAACATTTCACAAAAGAAGTGGAATTATTTCTACTAAGAATTCCTTTGGGTCACTGTGAAGTATTACTTTTAGTTTTCTGGAGCTTGTGTGTGTGTCTCAGGAGGTGAAGAGCAGCTTTTCACGTGCAGTGAGTTTTATGTGGAGAGAACCTGAGCGTGCAGGTCTCAGGGATGGAGGAGCTGCAGGGTTGGTGCCAGTTGGGTTCACGGAGTGGGCCAGGTTGTGCCATCTCCAGGTGTGCATTCAGGGACAGCCTGAAGCAGGGAGTGCCCTGCTGTCCCTTCTCACATCATTGTGGCAGTGGCTTTGCTGGGGCAAGTGAGCCACAGCTGAGCCTTAATCTTCAGTTCCATTTTGGTTATTGCAGGGATAATTCCAGCTTTGTCCTTTGAACCCACTGCCAGGCAGGGCAGCGTGGTCCAGCTCAGGGAGACTCCAGTGCCTTACTCTGCCAAGCACCAGGTGCTGGTTCAGGCTGTAATTGCCAGGAAAACTCTCATCCTTAATGCATCCACACCCAGAACAAACAAGCTTTACAGGTAGGAGCTGCCTTGGAGGTGTGTGGGGTGATTTTATTGTTGGCTGGGCCTGTCCAGCTGTGCTGTGCAGGACTGAGTGTTCCAGTGTAATGGGGAGGATCTGGGAGACCCCTGTGAGGTGAGATCAGCATCTGTGCATTGTTCAGCTTTAGTTGTTTGTTACATTGCATTCTGAATCCTTCAGTGACCCCTGGCTCCTCCTGGCAGCCCTGTGTGCTCTTTGCCAGCTGCTGTGACTCTTCTGAGGCTGCTGAGTGACTCTGACCTTAACAATCTGGACATTTCAGTCACTCCCCATCACAGGCTCCATACCCTGCGTGTTATTTCCCTTTATGTTAATAGGAATATTTAAAAACTGTCATCTTCCAAGCCCCTTGGCTCTTGTTGGCAGGGCTGTGCTGCCCTGCCTGCTGTTTGTACTTAGCACATTAAGAGGCTGCTGCTCTGCAAACCCCACGGCTGTGGAAGCCATTTGGACTGTCTTGATGTAAATAAAGTGAAGCTGGCAACAAAATGAGTGAGGGAATGCTTTTCTGGTTATTAAATGCGTTTTGGTCACCAGAATGTTTCTCTGAAACTTCTTCTTTCTTTCTCCTTCGTCTGCATTTCAGAACATGTTCTGAGAGCAGTACTTGCCATGTGCTGGAATGAATTTTAACATTTCATTTTTGTTGTGCTCTATAATGCCTGTGTTTTTCCATAAATCATCTTTGAGATGTGTTCAGTGGCTCAGACATTTATCTGTCTTAAATTGTCAGTCTTTGGCAGTAGATTATTGCTGCCATGTCAGTCTGTATCAATTAGTCCTGTATTTGTCAATAAAAAAATGCTTGGGTTCTTGCACTTACAACACTTTTCCCTCTTCACAAACCACTCAGAGTAGGTTTGTAGCTTTAGCTCTTTCTCCTGTTTATACCTGTAACATGGAAAACCAAGCAAAATCCAATCCAAAGCACACTTCTCACTGACTCAAATCTGCAGTGAGGAACAAACAGATCAGGTACAATTTTAATAAATTCTCTGCTGTTCCCACACTGTTTGTGTGGTACAAAGTGCAAGCTGTGAGTAGAGACTCTGTAGTCACTTCTAACTCCTCAGAGCTGGTGGCCCTTGGAGGAGGCTTTTCAGTGGTTACTGAGTGTTAAAGTTGGACAAGTCAGTAAAGAAACATATTCAACTTTATATAAAACACTTTATTGGAGGTTGTGCCAAAACCCTTTGGAAGAAGCAGTATCCAGGATTTTATAGAGATGTTTCCATACTGCTTCCAAGCTTGGAGCTTAATTCTCAGTGCAGAGCCAGTCTGTGTGTTCTTGGGAAGGAAGGAAAGTCTCTTCTAATGCTGGACTATGTTTTGGTCAGGGGTTTTCAGAGTGTGGAGGTTTTTTCAGTTTATTCTTTGTACACAAAACAGGCTTTGCACTAAAGGTGGGGTTTAACTGTGGTTATTCCTTTTTCCTCTAAGATTTGCTGAAATTGTTTTCCATGTCATTAACTCCTGGTCATGGTGATGTGAGAGCCTGGCAGGTTCTTGTCTGGTCTGTGTTCCTTAGCTCTGGGTCACTGTGCCCTGTGCTGTGCTGCCTTCCCAGCTGAGATGGGCTGTCTGTGGGGCACCAGATGGAAACCAGCAGTTTTCCAGGAGCATTATCCACTCTGGGAAGTGCAGGAGGAAGGTGTTGGCTCCTTGGTGGGTGAGAGCAAGGGGTGCTGAGAGCTGGAGATGCCTCTGGATTGTGCTTGGCTTTCAGGAGAGCTGTGCCAGGCTGCTGTGGGGACGTGAGGGCCATCAGCCTCTCCTTCCTGCCCGTCTCCATTCCCACTCCCGTGCTGGAGGGGCCGTGGGTGCTTACAGTGCTGTCTCCTGGGGCAGCTCAGGGCAGCAGCTAATTAGCAGCTGGGTCTAATGAGAGGTGGCACAGGAGCTGGGAGCCAGGGCTGCAGGCTGGCAAGGCACTTCTGCCCCTTCTGAGCCATGTGGAATGGGAATAGCCCCCACCCCTGCCACACTCATGTGGGGGAAGCACAGAGCAGCCTGGGCTGCCAGAGCAGCACAGAACTTGTGGCTAAATACATCAGCTGGGGCTAAAACATTCCCAGTCAACACCTGAAAAGTAACACGGAACCCCAGTAATTCCAGAGCTGAGTTTTGCTTTTTGGCAGTCTCTGAAGCATAATGAGAAGGCAGAGACCAGAGCAGCCAAAAGGAGCTGGGCTGTTCATTCACAGCAGTCCTGTGGATGAGCAGAACCACGGCCCTAAAACTGCGAGATGCTCTCTCCATTGTGCATGAATAAATGATGGATGAAATGACTGCTGGATTGTAAATGGAATTTATAATGTTAATGATATAATACAGTCTCTTGCCACAATGGGGCTCCTTTCTTGCCTTTTTAAGCTGCTTGGAAAGGAGCCCAGTGCCTTATTCTTTAGTGGAAATAAATGTAAGCTAAGCAGCCTTGTACATCGAATATCACTGACATGAGACCTCCTGGCCATATGTACCTGTCTGCTGCTCAGCCCTTGGCTAATTTGCCACCAACTCCCAGGAAAAGCATGATAGAAATGAAGGTGGTCTGAGAGCACATTACATCTGGTACTGGGAAAACAGAAAACCTGATTTTATAGTCTGGTGCAGCTGTGCAACGTTGCCACTGATTTCACTGTTGCATGAAGCAAGAACTCCCTTTGCTACAGGGACACCCCTCCAGTTTCCCCTCTGTTTTAACCCCTGGAGTGACACAGAGTGTGGTCAGGATGGAGCTTTTGAAGCCTGGAATTGCTGGCAGGGAGAAAAGGCAGTTATGTGGTGGAAATGGGTGGGTTTAGGCTTTCCTCACACGTTTCACCCTGCAGTGAAACTTGTTACAACACCTCGAGAATCAAAATGCCAAAGGAGCCTTCAGGAGGGTCTGAAGCTTTTCTCTGCATCTCAAATCAGGGTGTGATTTTTTTAGCCATTTTCTGTGTGATTGTGGCCAAACTCTCCAGCTCCCAGCCAGAAGGGCTGAGAAGATGTGGATCTAAGGCTCTTCAAAGCCCAGCTCTGCTCTTATTTCTGAGCAGGAACACTCAGCTGCTCCTTTATACTTTGTTTTATTTACTTTTGAGGCTTATCATGAAAGCAAATTGCAGAGCAGAACAGGGCAGTGAGACCATTTTATTCCCATTAAAAATGTTGGTTCTCTCACTCCTCCAGCTTCTGCAGGGCTCCTTATGAATCACTTGCAGATGAGATGTCTGCTGCCTCATCTTTAAAAAAACAAATAACATACCTGGGAAGTGCCAATGGAATTCTTTCCCCCTTTCTGTCTCCAGCTCCCAGAACTGTAGCTTTAACATTTTACCTGGCAAATGAGCAAATGTGCATCATGAAGGTTTTTGTTGCCTTGGGCTTTTGGTTGTTTAGATTTGTCAGAACTCTAAATAGTTAAAATCAGAGTAGAATTTGAGGTAAACAAGAAAAATCAAAAGCTCTACTTGTGCTGTTTGGAGAGGTCACTTTTTGCAGACAGAAGTGTGATTTAAAAACTTTTCCAAACTAATCAAATGCCGGTGACAGGATGCACATGGAACCTCTTGAAAGAGCGTAAGTGGCTTTTCTCAGAAAGAGAAGTACCTTCCATGTAACCTTTCCACAAGAAAAGTATCAAGCTCATTGGACAGCTTCTCCCATTTGGAAGCATTAACTGATGTACAAAACTTCTGCCTTAAAGAAGATGAACTTTGGGATCTGTGGGTGCTTGCAGTGATGGTTTCTCTGTGTTATTTCAATAATGCTCTGTTCTCTTTGTGCACACACCCGTGCTAGCAGATGTCTGCAGGTAACAGGTCTCCAGTGCTGAAGCTTTCAGAAGCTTTAAATTGTTTTCTTGAATACCAAGTGTAAGTTTAATGTGAGAGATTTTCTTTTCTGCCTTGCAGTGGCTTGCAATGTGTGATTCCAAGTTCTACAGCACGTGTGACTTTTCTGTCTGACTCTAAAACCCCAAACAGCCAATACCCAGCTAACCAAGAGCAAAGCCCCAAACCTAGAGAGGTCGAGTGTAGTTTCCAGCAGCCTTCATTCCTGGACTGGTCTGAGCTTTGTTGTGCCCTTCTGAGGTTATTTTCTATAGGAATTTGGTGCTGCTGCTTGGCACGTTCCTGCAATAAAAGTGTGTATTTGCAGGGAATCTGCTGGGTGCAGAGTTTGTCTGGCTTTATGAAGTAGTAAATTTTCTGTTGCTTAATCTAATATTCTAGAGAAAAACAGTAGTGCAGGGAAAGGAGAATGTTGCTTCATCCTCCAGAAGTGCCATTAGAGATCTTGATCTTGTTACAGTCTTTGCTATTACTTGTAAGAACAGTAACGTGAGGATTTTAGGTCTGCTGCAGTCAGAAATCACAAAGAGAAGAGTGAATGGCAATACCAACAGAGAGCAACCAACTCTGCTGAAGCCAGGGAGGCAATGCTGGAGCCAGCCTGCTGCCTCAAGGATCAAATCAGGGTGAGTTGAACCCTCTTTTTTTTTATGGTGGATCAACTAAGCCCTGTGCTCTGCCTCTGTGATGGTAAATCCTGCTCAGAATGTGTGTTGCTCTCTGAAGTGACAACATCCATCCTGCACCTTCACTCGTGGTGTCCTCTCCTTTTCCAAAGCACACACTGGCTGTCCCCTCTCTGTGGAGGTGGCTGGGTTTTGGTGGCACTGGCTGCGTGCTCAGTATCCAGAGTTGGGCTGGAAGATGCTGCAGGTTCTTGCACCTTTGAAACACAGGCTGCTCCTGGCATCCCTGAGCAGGATGGGCTGCAGGGACAGGGCCACAGAGAGAAGGTGCTGGAACAGAGCAGGTGTTGGCAGAGAAGCTCTCAGAGAAGAGCTCCACTCAGGCAAGGACACCAGACCTGGAAATGCCAGTGGGGCTGGAGCCTGGACTATGTGGGGCTCCTGGGCTGGCTCTGGGAGAGTCACAGAACTGGGATTGGGACCAAGGCTGCTCACCTGTCAAAGAAACCAGCCTAGAACTGAACAAGCTGGAGCTGGGAGTGTCCCCCATCTTCTAAACCAGCCCTCAGTCATCTCCTGGCTTGGTAAGTATTTGGATATGACAACACTAAAGCTCTTGTGTTTATGACATTCCCATTAATCTGAGTTACCTCTTTTTTTGTCTCTTGTTTCTCCTGCCTTCATTTATGTGCTCGACTGTAAATGGCTCCTCAGACAGGAGCATGTTGATGAGCCTAAATGAGTTAATATAATCCCTGTGAGCTCTATATTGCTGCTTAAAAATACTGGCTGGGGTTGCTTAAAAATACAGCATTTTCTGCAAAGGTGCATGATGGCACCAGCTGGAGGGGACTGCAGTGGGGTTGGGACAGCTGAGGTCCCTGTGGAGAAGCATCCCTGCACTAGCCAGCCTTTTCCTGCTGCAGGCTCATTTGGAAATGGCCTTTTCACACAGGACCAGTGCTTAATATATCACTCAGACTTTGCTCATTGTCTACAGTTAGTAGTCTAACTTAGGCTCGGCAAAGTAATTAGGAGAAATAATTAACAGCTCTCAGTGATGAGGCAACCTCTCTCTCCCTCCCTTCTCCCTCACCATGTGGTGCACCTTGGTAGTGACTCAGAAAACACAAGAGGACATTATGAATCAAAAAATAAGTCTTTACCTGTAATTAACTGTGCACACAAAAAGGAAAACGTGGTGATCAAGCAGCCATTAATAGTTGCTTTACTGGAGGAGGATACACCAGAATCAAATGCTCATGGTAAAATGTCCCTTTAGGTCGTGGTTCTGTTATAACATTTAATCCAAACAAAAATAAGTCTCTACCAAAAGAAGAATTTGACCCGTACACCATACGGACATGTGTGGATAAGACACTGCACTCCTCACGTTCCAAACGCCTCACGGCCCCTGTGTCCTCCGTAAGTGCAAGAAAACAAAACCCAGCCATGGAAATACAAAATCAATGCAGCAACTACAGTCGTAGGCAACAGTATGTGCGTGGCCAGGCCAGGCCGTGGTGGGATGTGGGACTACGCAGCAGGGATGGACCAGAGTCCCCTCTCCCCTCCCTCCTGTCCCCTGCCTGTGGTGTGCTGGGGC
Source organism: Polioptila caerulea (assembly GCA_013397295.1). NCBI lineage: Eukaryota > Metazoa > Chordata > Aves > Passeriformes > Certhiidae > Polioptila > Polioptila caerulea. The sequence continues at coordinate 143,076 of VYXF01013095.1, forward strand.
TCTGCGGTTGTCATGACTCTTCCAAAACAGGGCGCTAAGAGGAGGGAAAATAAAAACAACACCCCAGCCTATACCAAAGTAAATAAAGTAATAATAAAAAAAACATCCCTTGGCTGGCGGCACTGTTTGCCCAGAGCCCCGGCGGCGCCGGGCCGCGCTGTGCGGAGCCGGACAGAGTCACTGTGCGCAGGGAGGGCGGGCGGGCCGCGTCCCGCACGGGCTGCGCTGCCCGGGACACCGGGCCGGGACACCGGGCTGGGACAGAGTCAGCGCCGGGCTCCCTGCGGGGCTCCCTGCGGGGCTCCCTGCGTACCTCTCTGCTCAGAAAGTGGACCGAAAGACGTTGTGCAAGTCCTAGCGTGAAGGAAGGCGGAGGAGGTGGTGGGGACGGCCACCCGTCACCTCGGTGTCCCCAGTCCCGGGCTGGGCTCCCTGGGCAGCCTCAGAGCTCCACCCAGCCTCGCAGCTGCAGGGCGAGCACCGCCAGGGCCACGGTGGCCAGGCTGCCGCCGGCACCGGGAGCACCGTCACAGTCCTTTTTGTCCGCCTCGCACCGGGACTGCTGGCACAGCACGCCCTTGAAGCCCACGGGGCAGATGCAGCGCTGGTTCTGGTAGCAGGTGCCACCATTCTGGCAGAGCAGGAGCTCGTCATCGCAGACATTGGCTGCAGGGAGAGAGGGAGAGCTGTCGGGGTTACCCTGCAGTGCGTTAAACCCCTTGGCTGCAGGGGTTATCCTGCACTGTGTTCAACCCCTTGGCTGTAGGGGTTACCCTGCACTGTGCTAAACCCCTTGGCTGTCGGGGTTACCCTGCACTGTGCTAAACCCCTTGGCTGTCGGGGTTACCCTGCAGTGTGTTAAACCCCTGAGTTCTGTCGGGGTTACCCTGCAGTGTTAAACCCCTTGGCTGTTGGGGTTACCCTGCAGTGTGCTAAACCCCTTGGCTGTTTGGGTTACCCTGCACTGTGTTAAACCCCTTGGCTGCAGGGGTTATCCTGCACTGTGTTAAACCCCTTGGCTGTAGGGGTTACCCTGCACTGTGTTAAACCCCTTGGCTGTTTGGGTTACCCTGCAGTGTGTTAAACCCCTTGGCTGTAGCAGGAACTAGATTTCAGCTCCTAGGGGTTAAATTATCCAGCCCTCCCAGCACTAGAGCAGTTCCAAGGCCAGCAGAATGCAGTGGAGGGGTGCAAACCCCTGGGCCAAAGCTATAAAGTAATTTTGGATTTGGGAGGAACAGCTGGAATCTGCTCATTCTGCACCCTGAGCGTCACAGGGCACCCAAGCCAGCAGTGCTGGAGATCGTGCCCCTGTGTGGAGCCATCCCCACTCCCCGTGGCCCTGCAGCCGGGTACTCACGGAAGCAGCCCTGTCTCCAGTAGTAGTTGGGCAGGCAGTCGTCGCACTTGGGCCCCGTGGCGCCTTCCCTGCACTCACAGTAGCCGGTCTCGTTGCAGCGGTCGTGCATGGAGCCGATCTGGTTGCAGTTACATTCTGGCCAAAGACAGGGAGGTCAGAGCCTGTCCTGCCTGGGGTTCTGTGCATGCAGTTCCCTGAGGGAGGGGCTGGGGGCTTTGGAAAAGTCTGGAGATGTGGTATGGAAGAGAGCTTAGAGACCAAGGGGCTGGGAGGACGCGTTGGCCTAAGAGGACCCAATGGTGTGAACAGCCACGGGTGCGTGCAAAGGTCACCCTTCTTTGGAGCTGAGCCATCCTGGCTGAGCAAGGCATCTGAATTCAGTCAGAAAGACTTTTTCCTGTGAGGGTAGGGAGGCTCTGGCACAGGGTGCCCAGAGAAGCTGTGGCTGCTCTATCCCTGGAAGTGTCCAAGGCCAGGTTTGATGAGGCTTGGAGCAACCTGGGATAGTGGAAGGGGTCCCTGCTCATGCCAGGGGGTGGAACTAGACAGCTTTCAACCCAAACTGTTCAGTGATTCTGTGATAATTTTTAGGCTTTGTTTTCAGGGAAGAGACACCTTGGCAGGCTGCAGAGACTGTTCCAGCTGCCATCCTTGCAGAGCATGCAGGTGGGGTCCACACCCTCCAGAGAGGAGCTGAATGACGTCCACGCACAGAGTGAGGACCCAGCCCAGGCTGCCCGAGGCTGTGCTCACCCATGCAGACACTCTGTGCTCACCCATGCAGACACTCTGTGCTCACCCATGCAGACACTCTGCTGACCTATGCAGACACTGCTCACCCATGCACTCTGTGCCCACCCATGCAGACACTGCTCACCCATGCTGGCACTGCTCACCCATGCAGGCACTCTCTGTGCCCTCCCATGCAGACTCTGCCTACCCATGCACTCTGTGCCCACCCCTGCAGACTCTGCCCACCCATGCACTCTCTGCCCACCCCTGCAGACTCTGCCCACCCATGCACCCTCTGCCCACCCATGCCCTCTCTGCCCACCCCTGCAGACTCTGCCCACCCATGCACTCTCTGCCCACCCATGCAGGCTCTGCCCACCTATGCAGACATTCTCGTCGTCCAGCTCGGCGGAGCTGTTGCGGTAGAAGCCCAGGCGGCAGTGCTGGCAGTGCTGGCCCCGCGTGTTGTGCTTGCAGCTCACGCAGGTGACCACGTTGAGGAAGTCGATGTAGCTGCAGCGGTTGGAGTGGCCGTAGCACTCGCAGTCTGTGCAGGAGAGGAGGGGAGAGCTGGGGACACGGGCCTGCAGCTCGTGCTGGGAGCGGGAGAGGAGCCGCTGTGCAGGAGGGAATGCCACGGCCACTGCCAGAGCAGGGCTGGGCAGGAGGAGGGCACACAGTTCTCCAGCACCATGGGGGGATCGGGCTGGGAATCATCACTCAGAGAGCAGAGCGGGCTCAGGGTCCCCGTAATCTTGAGGTGTGGACAGGCAGGAGCCGGCCCCTTGCAGTCCCAGGACAAGATTTCTTTCAGAAACTGCACAATTATGGGAGGGCAGTCAGATGTCACAGAGCTGCCTTATCAATGAGCAGAGCTCCGTGCCTGGGTTTGGCCCTGGGGAGGCTGCAGGACCTGTGAGGAGCTGGGCTGGGGGCAGAGCCCTGGCAAAGGCTCTGCCTCGCTGGGGAGCAGAGGGGACTGGCCCGTGGGATGGGGCTGGCAGAGTGTGCTCAAGTGGAGATGGAGCTGCTGCGTGTCCAGGTAAAACTTCAGAGCCTCTCCTTTCCCCTCTGTGTCCCTTCCCAGCAGGCCCCTTCCTGCTGTACCTCTCTGTTATGAAGGGTGGTGGCTCTCAGGTTAAATGTTTAAAATAAGCCTATGCAAGGCAGCGTGGCTTGTGTGGGATCCTTCAAGAGCTGGTGGACAGGTGTGTGAAGGTTTGAACCAGGGCTTGCCTGGCACAGCACAGCCTGCAAAGGCTGCTAGTGGGGGGGGAGATGCCACCATCACTGGGCCAGGTGCTCCTGTCCCCAGAGCTGACCTCTCTCAGCTGTGGGCATGTGTTTAGAAAACAACCATCTGTGGGTGCATTTGTAGTCAGGGGAATTAGATTTTGAGCTTCATGCGTTTGCTTTTTATTGCCATGACTTGGGGTGGTGACAGCCTTGTAGTGTCAGATCCAGGTGCTGGATCTTGCTGGGAGTTTATTTATATATATATGTGTGTGTGGGTGTTCATATAGTGAGATGTGCAACTCAGGACAAAAGGAGGTGACTTGTGGCCCAGCTGGCCTGGGCAGGAGGTTCCCAGCCAGCAAGGGCAGGGGATAACATGAACAGAAAGAGTCTCAGCCAGGTCTGAGCTTTCAGAGCCTTGTGAGAGAGGTTTGGAGCTGGGGCTTTGTTCCAAGGAGAACATCAGAACATTAAACATTCAAGGATGGTGGAGGGATGGCAGGGAAGGGTGTGGTTGGCATGCACATGCAACTGGAGGAGGAGACGTGATCAGTGACATGATGACCAGGGAAGAAGGAGCAGGGCAGAGGTTTCCCCATGGTTCACAGCTGCCTGAGGAGGAGCTGAGAGTCTCTTGTAATCTTGACTCCCTGTGAAAGAACTTCTGCCTCATCAACTGAAATCCAAAGAATTTCAGCTGAAATAACCCTAACCCTGCTGCAATTCCCAGGTGTTGTTTCAGACCAGGGAAGCACTGATAGACTCAGCCAACAGCTAACCACGACTCGGACTGACCCTCCCCACCTTCTCCATGTCTGAGCCTGCAGGACCACATCACCTGAGCGAGGTCAGGGAGCCCTGGAGTGCCGCCCTCCCTCTGCTTACCTTTGTACCTTTCAATGGGAGCCACTGGGCCAGAGTTTGGTTTGAGCCGGATGAGTTTTGAGCTCTTTGAGGATGCTTGAGAAAAATCAGAGAAAGGCTTTTTCTCACTGCTTAGCACCAGCCCATGTCCTCCCCTGCCACGAGAACAATGCCCAGCCAAGAGCACCGTGCTGGCAGCACAGCTGGGAGCTGCCACGTTTCTCCTCCCCACCCCCTTCCCCTCCTCAAAGTTGGATGCATGAAAAACTCAATGCATTCATAACTCACTGCACAACACCACTGCAGAGCTGGGAGGAGCTGCTCACACGTGCCCCCTTTGTGGGTGTTTGGTGGTGTGGTTTGGGGTAAGGATCCACAACTTACACACCATTACCTACTGGCAGGATCTACAACTTACAAACCATTACCTAACAACAGGATCTACAACTTACTTACACACCATTACCTACTAACAGGATCCACAACTTACACACCATTACCTACTAACAGGATCCACAACTTACTTACACACCATTACCTACTAACAGGATCCACAACTTACACACCATTACCTACTAACAGGATCTACAACTTACACACCATTATCTACTGGCAGGATCCACAACTTACACACCATTACCTACTAACAGGATCCACAACTTACACACCATTACCTACTAGCAGGATCTACAACTTACACACCATTACCTACTAGCAGGATCTACAACTTTCACACCACTGTCTACTGGCCGTGGGCTCGGGCTGATGGAGGTCACACCAGCTGGCACCCAAAAATCTGCGAGGAGGTGGCATGTGGCAGGGGTTGCTACAGGGTGCTGCAGAGCAGCTGCTGCCCCGGCCTGGCCCGTCCCCAGCAGCACGTACCTGTCTTTTTCCCGTGCTTCTTGCCTGCAGAGTGTGCTGTGCGCCCTGGTTTGCCCTTCGGAGCCGCTACGCCAGATGATGGAACAGGTCTGAGAGCTGTGCTGGGCAGGGGGCTCCCAGGGCCGTGTTTCCCGTGTTTCCTCAGGGTGTCCCAGCTGGGGTGGGGCTCCCTGGGGTTGTGCTGCCAGCCAGCCCTGTCCCACACAGAGTGACCCAGCACTGGGGGTAAAGGCCACCAAGCCTTGGGAGGTTTTGTGCTTTGGTGAGCCCAGTGAGGGGCAAGGTTGAGCAGCACTGAGGTCCCACAGGGTGTTTGGAAATAGGTTCTGGTTCCATTGGGTTTTTTGTGGAGCTTATGCCCTTGCAGGTGCTGTGGTGCTCAGGGAGGCCCTGGGTGGGCATTGCCAGCTCCAGCCACCTGTGTTGGTCACACCCTCACAGTGACAGTGGTGGCAGGAGGTGGCCCTGCTCCCTGTGAGCTCAGCCATGGTCAGAGTGCACCCGCTCCTGCTGCCACCACCATCCCTGAGGCTGCTGTGCTACCAGGCCCTGCTGGGCTCCAGGGCTTTCCTTGGCCCCAAACACCTCCAGAAAAACCTTCCTGGGGCTGGATGAGCAGAGCTGAGCTGAGCTGGACCCTCTGAGTAGGAGATTGTACAATGGGGGTTGTGCTGAGGACAGATGGGTGTCCTGGCCTGCCCTGACCCAGCCTTGGGGCCAGGCCTGGCCTTACCTCTCATGCTCTTGGGAGGGTCTGGTGGCTTCGGCTTCTGTCCCAGTGCTGCTGTGGTTGGTGGGTCATCACAGGTGGCATCAGAGAGAACATCAGATTTAAAACAGATCCCCCCTGGTTTGCTTAACAAGGTGGCAAAGGGACACTGGGAGCTCTAGGCAGGTGTCTAAGCTGGGTTGGTGGAGCTGTATCTGGTTGAGGATGTGCTGAAGCAGGAAGGAGAGACAAAGTCTCCTCGAAATTAGCATCTCTAAGTGTGAAGAGAGGCAGGAAAAATATTCCTAAGGGGAAGGTGTGGGAGCTGCTGGATGGCTGAGTGTTGGCATGTGGTCCTGACACTGCCCAGGCACGGAGAGCAGCCAGATCTGCAGAGCACTGTCAAGGCTGTCAGCACTCCTGGCCCCTGGGTGTAGCTCTATCCCTTGTCACTGCATCAAAAGCAGCTTTGCCTCTCTGTGAGGCCAGACAGGCCCAGGATGCCGTGATCTGCACAGGAGGGATGCTAAAGTCTATGGCTGGAGCGAGCTGCAGGAATCTCGGGTGGGAAACAGGAGCTGAGCACCAGGGGCAGCTACTGAAGCGTGTGTGTGGTAGGAACCCTGGAGGAGAAACTCCAGCCTCAACAGCCAGAGAGGAACCTCCCAGGGCTCCCACCTGGAGCCCCCCAGGCAGCCACGTAGGAGACCTGAGCAAGGAGAAGCATTGAAGGATCTGTGCTCTGAACGACACAAGCCTGTGCACTCACAGGGAGAGTCTGCTTTACAAGCAGGCTCCAGCCTCGGGAGATGCCAGGATTTCCATGATCCTCTCCGTACACCCCAGCAGCAGGCTGTGAACAATCCCTTCTACCACTCACCATCCTCATCTTTCATGTACACGACTCAGCCCCGAGGCTCAACCCAGCCTCACCCACGGCTGTGTGCAGGGCACAGACGAGCCCCGAGCTCCTTCCCGGGCAGGAGGAGGAGAGAGGCATGGAAAACACAGATCCAGAGCTAGAAACTACAGCGTTCTCTGAGCTGGCTCTCACTGGCAGGACCCAGCTCAGCCCCGTGGCTCCTACCTTGTGTTCCTGGGCCAGCCTTGGCCTGGGGAGAGCCCACCTGCAGCGGGGCAGCCGCTGACAAGCTGGGGTAGTCTTGCAGTGACCAAAGGGAAAATTGTGTTACTGAGGGAGCTGGTGTCCCACGAGGAGCCCTGCAGCATTCCCACAGGCAGTCAGAGCCCCAAATCCAACAGCCAGCTCCGTGCCACGGGGGTCTTTGGGCACCAGAGCCCTGGAATGGTGAGGGGCAGTGTGTGCTGAGCTGTGCCTGTGTCAGCAGCAGCACCTGAGCCACTGCCTGGCACCCCTCTGCTTTGAGAGAACAGCTGAGAAACAGCACACACACCTGGGATGGAGGCACCAAGCCCTGGTTTCCAATCCCAACTTCCACGCCCTCCTTCAGCCTCTGCTGTTCCCTCAGAAATACAAATCAAAGAATTTCCAACCACCGCAGAGAAATTGAACCAGCAAGAAATTTTATAGCTCAGTTGTTTGGTTTCCCTGCAAACCCTCACCTCCACTGGCTCCATCCCCCTCCCCTGCTTCTCAATATTGGTAACAATCTTCAGGTTTGCTAGAAAACAAACCAGGGACTAAAAATTTTTAAAAGCCATATTATTAATTTCAAGCTCCAGTTGGGTAACATAAGGAGGAGGAGGGAAAAAAAAAAAATCTCTTGATCCTTGCCAAGTTTCAAAGGACAAACCCGAGTAGGAGAGAAATGTGATTTCCCAGCCTCGTCAAGGGGATGATAAACAATACAGAATAAAAAAGAAAAAAAAAAAGATTATTTTTTTAATGACAAGCTCTAAGAGAAGGTGATAGACATTGTCCTTTTCAGCTGGAAAGTGGAAACCAATTGATATTAATACGGTGTTAAAGAGAATATGAAAAAAATCCCTGTGCAAATTGGCAAGGGTTTAATTAGAGTCACAATAAAAAACAGCCCTGGAGGCATTTTGCTTTTTAGTCATTCACATACACCTCCACTCAATCGCATTTACAGAGCCAAGAAAATTATTAATGCTCATTATCCTGAGAACCTTTCCCTTTGTAGCTCTGGGCCATAATGGACAGTTTTACATTTTGGAAGGGGGAGAGAGACACATTTTGCCCCAGACCCACTTCATAAAAATGGGAAACGATGGGCAGCTCTGATGGACATTGCTGTTCTTGGTGGGCTCCTGAGGAAGTGGAATAAATTGAACCAAGGAGTCACATTTCATAGCAAAACCCATCGAGGCAAACAGCCTGGTGGAGTGGGGGAGAAGCCTGGAAAAGTCCTTCTCAGAACAAAAACATGGGATCCCTTTCCTGCGGGACCTCCCCAGTTCCAGGCTGTCCATGCTCAATTTCTGCTGGACTTTGTGACCACCCAGCAGGGCTCAGGCTGGTCCTGTTCTTCCCAGAGGTGAACTGAGACTGCCATGAACCAGAGGGAGGAAGATTGACACAGGAAAAAAAAAAATTAAAAGGAAAAAGTTTGGGGTTTTTGGTGTTTTGGTTTTTTTGCTTATTTTGAACATGGGAAAAAATGTAACAAATGGCAGGGAAAAAGCTGACAGGCTTCAAGGAAGGCTTTGAAATAACAGAACTGCAGAAGGCAAAGGAGAATAGCACTTAATTCATCCTCCTAAGGGTAACTCTGTGATTTCTCTTCCTTCTACCCACTTTGGCAGCTTCCACTGCCTTCAGACCGCGGCCCTTGGCCATGAACTCGTCCCTCCCTCCCCTCTCACCGCACAGAAAGCATCCTACGAGCACGAGCACAGCTCCACCTTGACCACGAAAACACCACGAGCAGCCAAAGGAAGCAGATGTCTAGCAGCTCCATGGAACCCAGAGACAACCCAAATCTAATCTACTCCTCTAGCCTACGTGCCACGCTGCTTCTGCTGTGCTGCTGCCCACTGGTGTGCGGAGGCACCGAGGAGAAGGGAAAAACACGGAGGGCTGGCTTTAAATACCTGATTTTTTCTGTGTTTCTGTCACGGGCACAGAGGCAGCAAACTCAGAGGCTGGTCTGATGATGCTTGCTTATGGTGGGAAGCAGAAATTCAGAGGGCAGAAGACAGTGTGTCAGTTAGAGGGTGAAACGGCACAGGGTTGGGGCAGGGCTCTGGCAGGACTGGTTTAAATGTCTGGCTTTAAAGCAAGGAGGGATTTTAATGCTTCTAAAATTCAGAAGGGAGGTTACAATGGAGTATCTCACTTTGGGATTCTGACCCTGCTTGGGGTCACCTGCAAACGTGTCCTACCAGGAGTTCAAGGGTCACCTCTTTCACAGAGTGTTTCCCTGGGGGCCCAGGTGAATTAGATCTGCAGGCCCTTGGGAATGTCATGGCTTTTAAAGAAATACTTTTTTTTTTTTGCATGGAGGAAGAGGAGGAACATCTCTGGCCAGAAGCAGATCAGAATTAAGCTGTGCCTTGATTCCCTGGTGCTGGTCAAAGGCACAGAGTGGGCCTTTGGTATCAAACCCCTCATGCTGCCCAGGTAAGAGCAGGTCCTTGAGCAGCTGGGTGGCCCTGGCTGCCCTCCTCTGTGGAGCAGCCCCTCCAGGGACTGTCACCACTCCCAGGCACGCCATCCTGGGGTGGGACCCGGCTCTGCAGAAGCACAGATGGGGATCTGGATGCAGGTGAGGAGTGAGGAGCTCAGGCCTGGCTGTATCAAACCAAGGACCTGGCAGCTGGGCTGCAATTTATGAATTGTGTCCCTTGCCATCAGTTAATGAAAGCTTTAGGAAAACATTTTCCCTGTGCAGGAAGCAGGTTTTGGAGAAGGAATAAACCCTGTGATGTCTCTGAGGTGCCTCAGAGCAGCCTGGCAGGAGAGGTTACCCCCAGGACCCCAACTCCTCAGAGACACTGTCCTGCCTGTGCCAGAGGGGCCACTAAGGCAGAGCACTGCAAATCATACAAGAGACACACCAAGCAGCTACCCACACGAACACAGCAAAAAAATAGCCCTAAAATGTCACTACAGGTGAGCATGGATAAAAATCAGATGACCCCAAGTGTGGATGTGATCACCTGGCCCTGCTGGGGCTGTGGGGATGGGGAGAGCTCCAGGCTGGGGGTGGAACCTCCTCCTGCACAGGTAAAGCATGGTCTGGGTAATGAGCTCCTCCTAACAGAGCTGAGCCTTGCACTTTTTTTCCAGGGTCATTCCAACTCCATGGAAGTTGGACTTAAACCCTCGGCTCCCTGATTAACTCCTCAAGCAAGGTACTTCCATGAATATATCTATATTTGCATAAACATGCAATCAAGTTTCCTCATCCCTTTGACTGGCTTCTGGCAGCTCCCCCAGACAGACTGTTACTAACATGCTGTGGGTGTAAAACGTCCTCCTGGGAAATATCAGGCCCTGAAAGCATGGCAAAGGGAGGAATGCGTGTCTAATTCCCCCATGAGCAGCTTAAAAAAATGTCCTGCTGTTTAGTTTTATCTGCTCATTTCCAAAAGACAAGGAAAAACGCTGTCTCCTTGTTCACGGGGGGAGGGAAGGAGGAACCCCCAGAAAAAGGACAAAAGTTTTCCTGCACGGGGTGATTTCAGAAATTTGCCAAGGATGTTTCTGGCGCGTGTGTGAGCTCCAGCCCCGCACGCTCCCGGGCTGCTTGGACAGCAGCCACCGGGGGAATGTTGGAATTCTGCCCTAGGAAAACTGCACCTGCAGTACATCCAGGAGTTTGGCCACAGGGATTTGGTGCAGGATTGGGACAACCAGCAAGGACAGAGCAAAGCCTGTGGGCTGCTCTGAGTCTGGTGGCAAGTGGCAGGAGGTCAGGGGTAGAGTAGGATGGGGTCCAATTCCCCTCTCCTTCCAGAGAAATATGTAGTTTAAATTTATTATGGATCAGAAAAATCTTCAGTGCTTTTCCTGCCTTGTCATGGAGCTGGGAGAGCATCTCTGACAGCTGTGCCACAGGCAGCAGCAAACCAGGGCTGCCTGGAGGCTGGGGGGAGTGAACCAAGTCAGGGGGATTTTTATCCATGTCCCTTTTTCATCCTACAGAGCAGAGACCCACGGCTACCGACACAGCAGCTGAAAGAGGAGCCTGGGAGCAGAGCCCTGGCTCCTGAGCGGGGCAGGGAGCATGGCACCCACCTGGCTGGGTGGTGGTGGCTGGTAGGGGGGTGCTGGTGGTGGTGGTGGTGGTTGAGGTGGTTGAGGTGGTGGTTGAGGTGGTGGTGGTTGAGGTGGTGGTGGTTGAGGTGGTGGTGGTGGGCTTTGCGGTGCTGGTTTTTGCGGTGTTTACTCGCTGCGGTCGCTCGTACGCTGACAAGCAAAGAGAAGAGTTGGGAGGCACTCACTGGGGGCAGTGTTGGGTTTCCATGCCTGCCTGCACACCCGTGAGGCTGCTGCTGCTGGGCTGAGCTGGTGGCTGATTTCTCAGCGCGGTCACAACTGGGGCACCGGCAGGATTAAGGCGACGGCGGCTCGCTGACACTGCCCGCAGCGAGGGCATGTGTGTGTGTGAGAGCAGGGGCTGCAGGCTGGGGCTGTATCAGCTTACTCTGTTGGTGCAGATATTGGCTTAAATACTTACAGCTCCATCATAAACTAATTGCCAATTAAGCTGGAAAGGGGAGATGAAGGCACGTCTGGGCAGGGATGGGGTGAGGGAGGTGCCCAGGAGCCCCAGGCCAAGCTGTGCTCCCACTGCCCACGTGCCCAGCTGTGCTCCTTGTGCCATTCCCTGCTGCCACCCCTCTCCAAACTGCCTGGCACCAGCAAAGCCAACCAGGACCATTGGCACGGGTTTGTTCCCAGTGTTTGTTCCCAGTGGCACTCTGCAAATTCCAGGATGGCTGGGGGTCAGAGCGATCCCACCCCACTGCTCCCCACAACAGCCCCGACCAAAATAACACCGGGACACAAATTCCTGCTTAACTTACACCTGCTGCCCTCCTGTCCTTGTTTGTCCCACTGCTTCATGCAGATTATCGTGCTTAATTTCATAATAGCCCTGAGCTAGTTTAAATACTTAATTTAGGTCACTTCTAGTCTCCTATGTGGGCTAAATAATCTCTCCTTAACTGGCCTTGGACATAAATCCCTCCTGTTCACCTCCTGCACATCGCTCCCAGCACCCTCCCAGCTTCTGCCCTGCAGAAAATCTTGGTGGGGAATGTTTTCCAGGGAAACAAAAGTAGTGCTGAGGATGCCAAGCTTTGTAAATGGGAGGGAAAAAAGTTATCAAAATGGTTTTGAAGAGAAAGGGGAAGAATATTTTGAACTGTTGAAACATTTATTTCTTTTAAATCCTGACTTACTTAAGGGAGACCTTTAATTTTTATTTGAAAATTTCAAGCACTTAACTGCTAAAAATCTAAATATGGTTCATTTACCCAGAAAACCTGTCCTCCACTTTTCTATTAGGTGCATTTTTCTTAATTGCATTTGCATTTCCCTGAAATGATTCCTCCTCCAATTCTTCCCGCTTGCCTGCAAACCAAAGAATTCATTATTCATTCAGCTCCCTGATTTGTTCCTTCTGGAGGGGCACTCTGCACCACAACATTCCAACCCAGGCTTCTGCTTACCCAAAACTCCAGGCTCTTTGATATCAAACTACCTCCAGCTTTGTTAAATAAGGAGCCCTCTCCTGCCATCAATCTTGCAGCAGAAATCCCTGCTGAGCTCTGCCTTTGCTGCTGACACCTCACAGACATTTGTTCATATACATACACGTGTACATACAGATGTACACACACTCTGTATGCTTCTTTATTGATAGCCCAAGGTGACCCAGACTGGGTTCTACTCCAAATAATTCACACCCAGCTCCTTCTCAGAGCAGAATTCTGCAGTTCTGGGGGTTAAGGGGGGGGGAGTTCACAGCGAGCACTGGTGATTTTGAAGAGTCTTTTTTTATTTCCTTCCCGGCTGCCATACTAACGAACCTCATGGGGGGAAACCATGCCAGAGGAAGAGGCAAAATGAGGCTGCTGAAGTCAGAGGAAGAAAATATAAGACTCTTTGACAGGACAGAAAATGAGGCACAATTAGGGAAGACTTATTGCCTGGAAAATGATAATGGATAGAAAATAACCGTATTTTTTTTTTTCCTAGTGACATCCACAAGGATCATGCACTGAGGTGTTAAATGCCAGCATTTCAGTCAGGGTTTTACTTACTGCCAAAGGCTGAGCCTGCAGCTGCACCTGGAAAAAACAAGAGGAAGCCCAGTCACTGGAAGCAGGACACCATCAGAAGATCACACAGACACACAACATGGGACTGAACAGCAGCTAATTAGTGGGGGCTTGCTCACAGGCACATCAGTTTGCTGCTACAGATTAAAAGCTGCTTTTGTCAAAGCACAGAAGCAGCCAGACAACGCTGTCTGGGCTCCTGGCATCTCAAGCCTTTTACCTGGGGAAGGAAAACCAGCATGGGCCTTGCTGATGGCTTTCTTCTGTTAACCCTTTTCCTTGGGCTGCTGCCAAAGCCCAGCAAAGGACAAGCACATAGGAGCACTGGGCTAAGGACAAGCTGTAGGGCCTGAACAATCACAGCATCACAGAATCTTAGAATGAACTAGGTTGGAAATGACATTTAAGATCATCTAGTCCAACCTACAACCCAACACCTCCTCATCAACTAAGCCATGGCACTGAGTGGCACGTCCAGTCTTTTTTTAAACATGTTCATGGGCCTCCCTGCTGTAACACGTGGGTGAATCACGGGAAGTCTCAGCTCTGTGTGAATATAAAGCTCAGTGATGGAAGAGGTAGGACTACCAGGAGCAGAGGGCTCCAGAGGGCTGGGGCAGAGGAAGAGGATGTTGATGTGGGGAGGAGGAAGCAGCAGAGAGAGTTGGGGTGGGGAGGAGGAAGAAAACTGGATTACAAATGAGAAGAGAGATGAATGGGAGAAGGAAGAGCAGAGAAAGAGAAATAGGAAGAGACACAAGGAGCGGAGGGGAGGGAAAGAGAGAACAGCGTGTCTGTGCCTGTCAACACCAGAAACTCTCCCAGGCTCCTTTGAAGCAATGCAGCCGCTTGGTGGGAGCTGACAAGCTCGTTCCCTTTCAAAGAACCTGCTCATCTACCAGCCCTGGCACACACAAAACATTCCCGTCACGGCCTTCGGAGCCTGAGTTTCAGCTTTGATCATCTTAAAGCACATAAATCTTTCAAAAAATTTGGGGGGAGGACGAGAAAAGATTCTCTTTGGTAATGCTCAAAGCTGCTGCTTGAAAGGCTGGAGTGGCTACTGTGGCTTCATGACATTTCCACAAGTTTGCTAGTGTGGAGTGGCCAGGAGCCCAGGAGGAACTGGCCCATCTGTGATGTGTCCTGCCCCAGGCCCCTGCTCGGAGGACGGAGGGGATGCGTCCTTGCTCCCGCCTGCCGCCGCTGGCAGAGCTGTGCCAGCAGCAGCTGGAGGAGGCTGGGGCCGCTCCCCGGGAACAGCGGCAAGCAGGGACAGGATCCAGAGAGCAGGGAGCTCTCCTGCAGCTGAGCAGAGCCAGCACAGAGCCCCTGGGCTGCTCGGCAGCCAGAGCCCTGCTGTGCTGAGGAACGCCTCTGGCAAAGGACAATAATTGGCATTGCCCCCATGCCGTGGTTATATCTTGGCCTAAGGTCATCATCCTTGTTCTTGACCATCATTTGGAGTCATCACTCCTCTGCCAGCAGCCAACACATCACCTCTGCCTCCACCAGCTCCTTTCATTTCTCTGTGTACCAAGACAGGGCTAAGAACTCATTCCTCTTTGGAAAGCTGAGCATCCTGCACTGGTTCGAGCTGGAGAAGGACGAGATGAGCTCCCGCTCCCATCTGTGGGTGCTGTGCAGCCCAGGGCAGGGCTGGCTCCCTGCAGGGTACTCACATGCATTGGGGGACCCGTTGGGGAGAGGCAGGTAGGACCCTGCTCGCCAGGACCTGGAGCGAAAGTTCTTCTTGCACTTGCCACAGTCCTGGCCCGTGGTGTTGTGCTCACACTCACACTGCAGGCTGCCCTCTTTGAAGGTGCACAGGTTGGCGTGGAGGTTGCATTTACACCTGGAGGAAGAAGACAGGGAAGAGCTGTCAGGTGTTGCTGCTGCTCCTCCTTGTCCCCAGCGTAGTGCTGAAAATGTGCTGAGGCTGGGCTGGTCACCCCTTCCCTGCTCCTCCTGCAGGTTTTTCTCACTGAACTCAGCAGTTTTCCCCAGGTATCTGGTGCTGGGGTTCAATGTCCACTTCCTCACCCAGGGCAGATCTGCAGCTTTTCATCCAAGCTGAGACGCTTCACTCCCACTGTCTGAGGAGCACAGACTGTTAATGGCAAGTCAACATCTGCAGCTGAGACACCAGGAAGGAGTCACATGTCAGGCTCTTACAGGAATCTGGGTAATTACCTCAGATGGAGGCTTTTACTTGGAGGCAGTCTCTGGCTTTGGATGGAGGAGCTGGGCTAACCCTGGTGGCACTCAGCCCTTGCCCCCTGTGCACTGTGCCAAAGCCAACAGCATTTCCTGCCGTGGTGTGAGGCTGCCCAGCACAACCCCTTTTCCCTCCGTGCAGCACAGCCCCAGCCTGCTGTGACCAAAATAACACAGACAACAAGCCACCACCAGAATCCACCAGTTAGTCCCCGCCTCATCAGAGAAGGCAACAACTAAAAACGCTATTCAGCATTTTGCAAACATTAAGAAACTTTTAATGAGCTGTAGTGCAGTGTGCAGGGAATAATTATCTCCGTGCACAATAATTCCTGTAGCTCAGACTCCGGAGGTGACTTGCGCAGAGCGCTGAGGCTGAGCCCATAACTCACACGTGGCTCTGGTGACTCCTGGGCCCGAGATGAGGCCATCAGACAGAGACTTTGGGGACCAAAACATCTCATTTCATTCCAGACAGCCGATCCCTAGCACAGCCCGATGGTTTTCCCTGCTTTGTGCAATAATTTACACTCTCAGAAGCAGAAGCATTAGAAAACATAATGCTGTGCCTTCTGTGCAGGGCTGGAGAAGTCTGATGGGGCAGTGCTCCCTTTTACAGGGCTCAGGAGATGCAGAGCTCAGGGAATGAACTGCCTGCAGAGAAGACAGAGGAAACATGGCCTGCTGCTCCTTGTGCTCTGTCTGCACTGGGATAAACAGCCTGCATTAGGCTGGGAGCTGGGAGTCTGGGTGCTGGTGCTGCGTGTGCCCCCCGCTCCTGGTGCCTCTCCTCCTCTCCCTTGGAGCCCCCAAAGAAACTCCCCAGCCACCTGCCTGACCCGCCCAGGCCGCCTTTGCTGTGCTCTCCTCACGCATGGCTGGATGAGCTGACCTCATGTATGATTTCTTTTTTTCCTCTCCCTCCCCTCCCTGCCCTTAATTCTAGCAAACCCCGCTCAGAGGCTAAGCATAAGCTGGATGAACAATCTCTCCCCGTCTTACAACCCTGCCCTGTGTCTGGCCAAGCAGTGGAGGGAATTTTGCAGCCTCTGAAAGGGAGGAAAGAGGAAAACGTGGCCCAGGGAGCAGAGGCAGACACGCTCAGCATGCTCCACTTGAAACGCTGTGTGAGTGAGGGCTGGAGACGCCGCGTCACGGCTGAAAGCACAAACAGCCTCCGAGCACTGCTGCTCTGGGAGTGAGCCACGAGCCCCAGCATCCAGGGCAAGGGAGTGGTACCCACAGCCTGGAGGGATGCTGAATTTCACATGCTGCAGGTCCCCTTTGGCTCTGGTGAGGAAGGATTTCGGCTGAGCTGTCCCAGCCCTTTGGCAGAGGCGCTGCCCAGCCCCAGGGTGCTGCGGAGCCTGGCTCTGAATTATTCAGTGTCCACACAGCGTGGCCTCCTTCTCTCGCTTCAAAACGAGCAGACGAGAGGAAAGCAGGCAAGATAGTGGGTTAAAGCAGGTTAAAGCAGGTCAAAGCCTCACCACTGCTGCTCTGGGCCCTGCCTAACAGAGCAGCAGCTTCGGGAGCTGCAGCTCTCCTCCCTCCTGCTCTGATGGGGGCGAGGGGATGGGGCACAGCCTCAGCATCCAGCCTAGGGGGGGTTAGGAGCCCCAGGGGAGTGGGACTAGGATGGAAGGGACTGTCACACCCCTTGTCTTCCCCGAAATTTGGGATGAGGTGGAGGGTGGTGCTTGGCTCCAGTGTTTGACCCTGTGAGTCATGGACCAGTCACAGTGGGGACATCAGCCCTGGGTGGCCACCACCTGGTCCCTGTGGTGGTCTGAGGCAGCCTCAATCACTCCCCTCCACAGGTGCCACATCCTTGCTCCTGGCAGGAGCCAAGCAGACATTTTGGGGTGCTTCTGGCTCCCAGTGCAGGAGGGTGAGACTCATTCACCATTAATTTGGCTCCAGCTACAAATCCTCCTCCAGGCAGTGGGCCCTGGCCTTGCTGAGGCACGGGTTTGTGCAGGAGGCAGCCAGAAGTGCCTGCTCTGACACACACACTGCTCACTTGGGCTGGGGAGGGCTGGGAGCCCAGCAGCAGCTCCTGGGACAGCCCCAGCTGCCCCCTGCCCAGTGGGATGGGGACAGGGAGGGAGCTCACGGATGTCCCCCCAGCCAGGTGTGATAGAGCACTGCTCTTCCAGGGGAGACCCTCACTTCCTAATTGGTGTCAACAAGGAAAATTAGGAGAGGAGGAAGCAGAGGCAGGTGTTCACCTCGCCTGCCTGTGCCCAGGTCACTGATTTTTTCTCACTGCTAGGCCCTTTGCCACTGTGCAAAAGTTTTGTTATCCGAAGGATCAATTTTACCAGGGAATTGCTTTCTGAATTCGACCTTTGAGGATCATCAATCTAAGCAGGGAACTGTAACCCCAGCAGGCTGACCCCGCAGCACAGCACTTTTCAGCCCAATCAATCAGGCTGCATTATTTAATGGTGAACAGCCGAGCACCCCCAGCCAGCCCCGTTTTGGGCTGAGATTTCTGCATCCCGGCCTTCCTGCAGCTCGGGCTCAGGGGATCAGCTTCAGCCCCTTCCTCGGGCTTCTGTGCCTGCTCCTCTGGGCCCACAGCCCAAGGACACGCCGATGGTCTGTGCCTGCCTTTCCCCAGCCAAGTCTCAGCTGGCAGGACTGGAGTAAATGGCATTAGCCCAGTCCCCTGGAGGGGAGCTGCTGGTCCTGCTCGCCTCAGCTCATCCTCCTCGGCGCCCAGCCATGGCAGGAAGGAGGATGAAGGGAAAGGTTAGGAGCTACTTAGCAATGAGGCTTAAAAATCAGCAGCGGGGCAGACACCTGCGCTGTGCCCTGCTCCAGCCCCGGGGCTGCTCCAGCAAAGTGCTGGTTGCAATATGGTCTCTCTGGCTCGGGGGGAGATCTGGGAGTGTTTCTCCTCTCTGACTCGTGGGTCAAGGCTGTGCTGACAGTGCTGTTCCTCCGTGGGCAGTCAGAGCCTGTGCAGGGTCCGCAGTGGTGGGGAGCAGCCCCAGCAGGACCCGCAGCACCCTCGGGCACCAGGGATGCACCGGGCTGGCAGGAGGTCACACCACTGCACTTGGCATTCAACAAAAACTGGCTCACACTGCTCCCAGCAGGAGTGGTCGGAGCAATGTGTGCCCCAAGATGTTACAGTTTGCACAAAGGGGTGTTGATGAGTTTATTTTAGTGCAGGTCATTCAGCTTTCTTCGGAGTGGTGCAGTGTGGTTCTGATGCTGCCAATGCCTCCACCAGGGAACATCACAGAGCTTGGTGCGCCAAGGAAAGTTTACAGGAAAGTGTCCTTCTTTTTCCTTACTTTTCTTTTCTTTTCTTTTTTTCCAGCCATAAAGAACACTTTTCTGCAATTCTCCACGTCAGCATCCTGGAGGTCACAGCAGTGAGCTGCTGGAGAGGTGTCTGGTGCCAAGCCCACGTGTGAGGGAAGGAGATGCCCACACACAGGAAGGGGGTGAGTGCAGCAAACCTGCAGCAAACCTCCCTCTGTGCTGGGAGTGGGAAAACAGCCCCTCTCCCTGAGTTTTCATTAATAATGACTTTTGAAGTAATTTTAAAAAGCCATCCCAGCCCTTTGTTTCTCGTCCAAGAATTCTTGCTTGTTTGACAGCCCCTTTTTCTGTCCTCAACCCCACTTGCAGAGCAGGGGAGTGAGGCAGAGAAAGGCAAAGAGCGTCTCCTCATCCCTCTCCCTTCCTGCAGGGCAGCCTTGGGGTGCTGGCAGCCCCTCGGGCCGGTGCAGTGACACTGCTGGAGAGCTGCTCCATCCCCTTGTGCCTCTTGCCCAGCTCCCAGGAGACAACCCTGACTGCCCTGAGCTCCTTAAAAAATCCTAGACTTGGAGCAGCAGAAGGCCACCAGCTCCCCTGCAAGGCTCTTTCCAGCCCAGCCTGCACACTCCTCTCCATGAGGAATTTTGGCATGGCCATAGGGATACTCTGGAGTCTGCTGGTCCCGTCCTGCTGGGTTCTGAGCCATCACACCCCTGTCTTTTCCTGCACGGGCTTGGCTTTGCCCCCCTGCTCCCCTTCTGCTGGTGCCGGGGAGAGGCAGCTCGGGAGAGCCGCTAATGACTGCCGGCCGGAGGAAGGCTTATCAGAGCTTTCCCCTGAATTGTTTGCTCTCACTGTAATTGATGAGCCTTTAATGAGTCTCAGGGGACGATGTGTTTGAAGGGAGCTCTTTCCTCTCCGTCCCCAAGGAAAACGATGTTTCAACTGATCTGGGCTCTCGGGGAAACATGAATAACTCTTCTCCATCTCTCTATTGTCATCCCCAGCCGCTGCTCGCAGCACGATCCGGCAGCTGCCTGGCCATCACTTACCCACTCCTACCTGCTCTTTTGCAACTGTTTTGGCAGCTCAGCAAAAGCAGGGAGCAAATCTTTTGGGCAAAGCATAACGGGTGCTGAGCTTGGATTGTTTCTGGCCCATCTGTGCGTGTGGAAGCAGGTAAAAATAGCTTCTAATGGCTGGGCCATGGAAGGAGCACAGTCCCTTTGTGGAGAGCATTTATATCAGGATTCGCCTTGCTGGGAGATCGCTCTGGCAGGGGTTTGCTGTTGCCAGTCCTGGAGCAGGGGCTCAAGGGGATGAAGAAGGCAATGGTGGCTCATCCCAGGAGCAGGGCTGGGAGCTTCCCCGAGCCCGTGGCCCAGGGGCTGAAGGGGAGACAAAGCCATTTTAACATGTTGGTTTTTTCAGCTTGAACCACAGTGAGAGGCTTCTGGCTTTCACTGCTTTGTACAGAGCCAAAGAACTGAAAAAACCCCTGAGTTAGGTCAGAGGGTTGTGAGAGGGTTGTTTTCCTTGTGGGTTTTTACTTTTGGTTGTGTGGTAGGGACGGGTGAGTCCTCCCAGCAGGAAGGAACCCTCCTCGCTGCCCTCCGAAATGATTTGAGGTTTGGGTTACAAAGATGAGACAATTTAAAAGATGCCAAAGTGGAGAGCACGCTATCTGGCTGTTCCCATCCGAGAGGCTATTTATTTTAAATAAGTTGACACTCACCAGCTGTCAAGATCCTGCTGACTGGTGGAACATTATTTATATTCAAAGCTGTCTTAAAAAGCAAACACAAAACCAAACTTCCCCATTAGGGGGTCGGCCAGCAAAAGGGAGGAAGGGTGAAGAGGACATCACACGGATATGTGAACATAAATATTTGCAGAGTAATGTGTATAAATGCTCTTGGTCTTTCTCCTGGAATGCAATAATGCCTGCAATTGAGTTCATTGGCCAAATTGAATTTGGGCTCCTGTAGAAGTCTCTTTATATTAAGTGCTTTAACATACATCACCTTCTCAGTCTATCGATGAAATTCTATTATCTGCTCAGGGCCGGACACAACTCGGCAACAAAATCGGAGGGGAATAAAACCCTTCACAAAGCGAAGCCAGGAGCAGGTAATAGGACCTTGGGCATCTGTCTCTGGCTATCGACAAAGTGTCAGCAGTGTCTGGGGGAGGGAGGAGCTCTCCGGGTTTCTCGCTCACTCCCTCCCGCTCAGAGAGTTTCCTCCCCTCCTTGCTGCAGTGGGAGTAGAAATCTTTTCAGGACTCCAGCAAACAGTTGCTGCACATTAACTTAATTTAACTATATGACCAAGAGCAAGATTTTGCTCGAACTCGAGCTAATTCCAGCCTGGAGGGATGCCAGGGAAGCTCAGCCATCCAGCTCTCGGGGGCTGCCCAGCGTGGAGGCGAGGACGGGCCGAGAGCGCGGCGCTGGCACAGGCTCGGCCGTCCTTGACACGAGGATGCTGCTGCCTCCTGGGACCGAGCTCTGGCTGCCAGGAGCTGCAGGGGAAGGAGCAGGGACGGGCACAGGCAGTGCTTGCCCTGGTTTTCGTGGTCATCCCAAGGCTGCCAAGTGTGGGCAGCAGCTGGCTGAGGGCTGCGGGGGCGTTGGGCTCGTTCTTGGGGGATGTTTGGGCGAGCCTGTGGCTATTTTGGGAGTGATGCTCCAGCACTGGGATTGGGCAAGCTCAGCTGGGGAAGGCCCTGCACTCACAGATCATTCACCCCAGATCCTGCCTGCTCCCCTGTGGTGCAGGTCCCACCCTGCTCCTCAGGGAGAGATGTTCACCAGCCACCACACAAAATCTAAAACCCTCAACAAGAGACTCTTCCACAAACCTTTTCTCCAATTTAAAGACAGCTTTGCTGGAGAAGTCAGGATAAGCTGGAAGGTCTCCCACAACAGAGCCAGAAGAAGGAATGTCCAACCAGGGCAAAGCAGCTCAGGGGCAGCTGGGATGTGCTTTGTGCTGGCACCCCTGGTTCAAGCTGAGCTACAGCCACAGGGGAAGTGCACTGAGCTGCCTTCATTGAGAGAAGGAAGCAGTGACCAGGAATTCATTCATCTTTAACAGCAATGCAGCATCAATCATCTCCACTTCTCAAAACTCACCACAAATGCAGAAAAATATATTCCCTGCATGTGGGTACCACTGACCATTTCCAGCTCCATTTATTGCAGGAGGTGCTTTTGGGGGTGGCCTTGGTCCTGCAGGTCTGGAGTGCCTGATCCTGGCTGTTGGCACCGGGATAAGAGACTGGCCAAAGTTGTTCTGCTTCACTAGCACAAACTCTGAGTCATGTGGAGGGAAAATCCTCCTGGAGAGCATCCATGCACAGCACCAAGAACACACCAGGAAAAGAAGCAGGGGAGCACAAAGGGCCTTTCCCTTCAATTTTTTTTTTTTTTTTTTTTTTTTTAGAAAAAGCAGCACCAAGAGAAAACCACAAANAATTTCTAATTAAATGTTTTCCCTTCAATTTTTTTTTTTTTTTTTTTGTGTAAGCAAAGCAGCAGCCAAGGAAAGCCTAAGAAAAGCAATTGGTGAAGTGAGGAAAGGAAATGCCACTTCAAAACTAGAAAACCTCATCTTGTTGGTGCCTCTTTGGCCTGAGCACAGCCCAAGAGGAGGCTCTGTTCCACGGAGCTGCTCAGTGATGAGGGATGCTCCCTTCCCTTGCCTTCCTCCAGGGACTGCTCATCGCCAGCAGGATGGACAGACAGACAGACAGTGCACGCACTGGAGCAGGGCAGGACAGAGGGGAGAAATCCTAATAACCAGCCTAAAATTGATTCACTTCTGTTCAATCTGATTTCTCCTAACTGGATCCACATGTCCTGGCCATGGCACATTAACTTCAATTACAGCTTATTAATGTCTCCGTGATGGAGCGTGCCCTGCTGAGCACGGCAGTGACTGACGTTATGAAGGGGAAGAAATTACTCCAGAGAGACCCAGTGAGGAATGGAAGCAGGACCAGTGGCTCTCACCACAGCCCCAGCAGCCAGGGAAAGCTCATTCACCCGTGCCTGAGCTCACTGCTGCACCGAGGAGAAAATTAAGCGGTGAATAGAGAGATCTGTGGGGAAAAGTCCTTCCACTTCCCTTCCCCACCCCGCCTGGCACACACACACAGGCCAAGGGGGTGCTTGTGTCTATTCCTGTCCTGACTCTCCTGCATCTCCAGTTACTCTGCAGATCAATAGGGACAGGATGGAAGAAGAAAGGGGGGGAAAAAAAAAGAAAAGATACCAAGAAGAAAGGGGGTAAAAATAAACTGTCAGCCATGAACGGAGAGATGGACCTGGCTGAGGCTGTGGGAGGAGGAGATGCTGAGGAAACCCTGAGGGACCAGCTCACTGTACCAACACCCCGGAATGAAGCAGTGACCCCCAGGATTCACCAGATCCTCTGGCCCACAGGACAAAGCAGAAAACTCTTTCCCCTTGTCCCCATGTCCTTTGTTCTGTTTCTTTCTGCTTTTCCCAACAGCTCTGGGAGATTGTGGTGAGGGGTTTTCCTTGGTGTGATGGATGGGGGCCAGGAGTTCATGGAGTGAGGGGATCACAGAAAGCTCTCTGAACCCACCAGTTAGGGCTGCAGCCCAAGAAACCACCTGGGCTCATGATCTGCTCTGAGGGCAAAGTGTTTTGCTCTTCCCTTGACCATGAACATCAACTGGAAATGAGCTGTCCAGTGCCTCACCACCCTGTGGGCACTGCCAAAGTCCCGGTGTACAGGGACACAGGCAATGCCACACGCTGAGGGCACACACAGCTCCTGCAGTGCCACACGCTGTGGCCAGGCACAGCCCCTTCAGCCTCTCGGGGCTGCTCACTCTGCTCTCAAGGTGAAATTTTCTCTTGCTCTGCTCTCCAGGTGGAATTTTTTGCCCTTGACCCCTCATTTCTTCACAATTATTTTTCCTTTTGTTTCCATGCCTCCTGGAGTAGATCCCTAACACCACCCCACTTTTATCTAGGCACTTTCCTGCTGTTCCTCCAACATGTCCTGGAAGAGGCAGTGTGTGTCCATCCCCATCCCTGCCCACCCTTCCTCCCCCCTTCCCTGCACAGTGCTCCTGTCAGGCTCACATTGATTTCTCCTCTCTTCCTCTCAATAACCCATCCCTTGTTGAGCCATACACTAGATTTAATTTGGTTTTAGTCCCTGCACTGTAACTGGCTTTGCTTACAGCTGGAATTAGATTGCTTTTCAGTGCAAAAACCTGCTTGCTGGGACTGGAACAATCACAGGAGCAGAGTTAATTCACAGGGAGCTTCTCCATCTTATACACCACTTATCCACAGCTGCTCACCTTCCCTGCCCTGTGCCCATGGGGGCTGGAAGAGTCAGCACAGGACAGGCACTGACCTCTTCCCTGTCCAGGATGAGCATCCCTCTCTCCTGGGAACCAGCCCAGCAAGCCGGAGCAGTGCAAAGCTGCATCTTTACTGCAGCTCAGAACTTGGAGTTTGGGCCCATAAAAGCAGGTCTCAGAGTTCTCCCTGCTCCCAGCCAAGGCAGAGCCCTCTCCTCCCAGCGGCCCTGCTGCACTGGAGGAGGCGGTCGGGCAGTTTTCGGAGAGCGGAGCCGGGAGGGGAGGGAGCGGCGGAGCCGGAGCCGCTGCGCTGCAGCAGCCGCGGGCAGGCGGCCACGCCGGCACCGCGCCAGCGCCGGGAGCGGCCGCCGGGGCTCAGCCAACAACCCCCAACCTGTCTCTGTTGGCCCCGGCTGAAAAAGCAGCACTGCAGCTTCCACAGGGCGTTCGCAGCCCGGTCCCTGCCTCCGGCTGGGTGGCTGTGGGATTTTGGATGTCTCGCAGAGAGTGCGGCTCCTCCAGCCCTGGGTGTGTTTGAAAGGGTTTTTCCTCCCCTTCCCTAGCTGCCTGTTTTCACAGATTTTTTAGGGATTTTCTGTCTTGGACCAGTCTCTGCTACTATTAAATGGTATTAAGTGTGGCCAGTGAATTCAAAAGCTGATGGGGGGGTGGGGAGAGGGAAGGAGGACAATTGAGAAAAAGGTGCTGGTTTGGGGAGAATCCCACCAGCATGGCCTGAAGTCCAAAGTACTGAAGCAACAAATCCTGCCCAAGGAAAGGTAAATGGCTCGACGGAGGAAGGTGTTCACAGGACACCAAGAGTATTTTAACTCTTTGAAGCATCAAGTATCCCCAGGCTGCCGCGGGAGCAGTAACAAGTCCTTGGTTATCTGTGCTGATCTCCACACTCGGAAGCCAAAGCTCATTGCACGAGCACTGACATCAAACATTTAGTCCTAATTTACCAGACACATGTGGAGGTGCTCTCCCGCTCCTCTGCCCACATGCCTGAGTCCCCCAGGGCTCCTCCCTGAGCAATCCCCACGGTGGGCACCCCAAAATGCCCCCAACCCAGCTGAGCGCCACAGCTGCTCATCCCAGGCAGGCACCACGCCGTGAGAAAAACCCTCACCACTGCCTCCTGCCTGCCCTGGCGGGTGGAAAGGGCTCTCCCATCCCTCACTGCAGCTTCCTTCCCCTTGGAGCCTGTTCAAAGCCAGCCTTGGTGGCACCTGCAAACATTTCTACTTGCAAGTCTCAGAAGGAAACTGTTTGGAACCAATACAAACGGCTCCTCTGTCGCTGTGGTGATGCTTGTTAGCATGGGGTGGGTGATGGGGAGATTTTTCCCCTCTCGCCTGTAAGTCTCACACAAGCTGGATGGGAAATCAGTCATCTCGGCACTTTTCCACCTTACTTTGCTTTTTTGGTTGATGTCATAACGTAACATATGGCATCGTACAGAGAAATGAAAAACAAAAGCCAGGAGAAACAACCCCCCCTGCTTCCTCTGCCCCAGATGTCGGGGGCTTTACCCTCACCCCAAACTTCATCTTCTCAGGGTGTGAGATGACTGGGGGTCACCCACCCTGCTTGTACTGGCAGTGAGCTGGAGTATAGTGGGGTGAGCATCATTCCACGCCCCACATCCACCAGCATCACCCCTGAGACATCTGGGCAAAGGCTGGCTGTGTTTGCACAGCTGGTACAGGACATTACAGGGAACTCAGTCCCTGAGTGTCCATCCAAGCCATGTCCCAGCTCCCCCAGCACCAGCTGCCGGAGGACACAGCCTTGGAGGTGCCCCAGCCGTTCCCTGCAAGGACACACCTGCTGCCCTGCCTGGGGAGAAGGGCTGTTACAGGGAGAAATGGTTCTCTCAGTTGGCAGAAACGCTGATGGCTCAGTTTTCTAGCAAGAACCCTCTGAGAAGAGACGCCCCAAGAACTCAGCAGAGCCGTTACCTGCCGGTGACTTCGATGTTGGAGACGGCGTAGAAGTACTTGTACAAGTTCTCCCTCTGCACGTAGGTGCCCCCCAGGGCGGGTCTCAGCAGCCTCATGCGCAGGTCGGTCACGGTGAAGAAGTCCTTGAGCCCTTTGGCGCTCTCCAGCCGGGTGTACAAGTTGTCCATGTTCTTGAGGTCGGGGCCAGCAAAGATGGCAAAGCGGTCCCGCACCTCAAACCGGACTGTCTTCTCCTTTTTGGAGCCCGCCCAGCGGGAATACTCCTCCGTGCAGAGGACCCTGTTGGCACTGGTGGTGGAGAGGTCCCGGACCCTCCGTGCTGGCATGCTGAAGGCCTCCATGCAGTCGTCTGCGTAATACTGGTACGGGTGCCAAGTCCTCCCGTTGTCCAGCGACTTCTCCAGCATCATGATGGTGGGGCGCCCGTACTCGAAGGTGATGACGATGTCGTCGGTCAGCTCGATGCTCTTGTTCCAGGACAGGGTGATGTTGGCCAGCAGTGGCTCCGGGTACCGGCGCCACGTCACGCTCTGCCAGTACGTGGCCAGGCCCTCGTCCTCGCTGTCGAACATCAGCTTGGGCGGGTGGGCCAGGTCGGGGTTGGAGGCGTCGCACTCGTCGCTGCACAGGTACGGGTTCTCCTGGAACAACAACAACGGTCACCAGAGAGGAAAGCAAAGCCTGGGCATGGCGTGGGCAGCGTGGGCACACGGGCCCTGCGTTTGGCTGCTTGTGTCAAACTTGGACTGCTGGGCTGAGCTGGAGGGTGCCGGGGGCCTGGCTCTGGAGGATGCTGTTTCTGAGAATGACTTTAAGGCAGAAAGATGTGGCTTTGCCTCAGCTGCAAGAATGGCTGAGCTGTTTCCTTTGAAAGGCCCTTTGGGAAAGGGCTTTTCAATTTGGCACGGGGGCAGTTTTCATAGAAAGCTCCCTCCCTGAGATGGTCTCTGAGAAACTTGGGCTAAGCTTGGCCGATTTACAAGCCTACTGTAAGGAAAGCTGTGCTCGTCCCTGCTGCCTTGTAGGAACTGAATGGCTAAAATCCCCCAAGCACACCCCTGCCTCTCGTGGCTCCTGATGCTGAAAAGGCTCCTCCCCCCAGTGCCTCTGAGCACAGCTAGAGGAGGGAAACCAAATTTCTCCAGCTCCAAGCTGGGACAGAACTGGGCAGTAGCAGAGAGAGCAGAGATTTGTGCTCCTGGTGCCTTGGTCCTCAGCTACCCACAGGGAGCAGGGTGGGAAGGATGGTTCACCCTTCCTTCACCCATCCAGGTGACAATTGCATATGCCTCCAGGCCTCTGCAGTGGGAGAGAGCACCCAGCCATCCCATTTTGCCCACAAGTGCCAGTGCACGGCCAGGCAGTGGACATTGTCAGGACATTGCAGGGACACACCTCCACGTGCTGAGCTGCACTAGGACACAAAGTCAAGGTCACACACCACATGTTGAAGTTTTGGGGGTGGGCAGCTGTGCCAACGCATTTATTGCTCACCCACATGTTTGTTAAAGCCAAGCATGACTGCCCTGCAGCCCCTGCCTCCAGGAGTGAGCATGTGGGTCACACCTGCCTTGGGGATTGTGTAGGGCTGTGTTCTAGTGGGTACAGACCACAAAGAACTCTGCAACACACTGCAAATCCTTTTTTTTTGCATATGAAGCATCTCTTTGCTGTCACTGTGCCTCCCTCTCAGAGTGAAAATCCAAAGGATTGGGGAGGGAGAGGGATTGGTATGACAGCGGGCTCTGCTGCTGTGGGACCCTTCTCAGGAAGGCAGAGGCACCTGGCAGAGGAGGAGGAGGTGATAAAGCAGCTGGAGCTGCTCAGAGCTGCTGGCTGGAGGTGAGGAGCCTGCTGGGGTGTGAGGTCTGGCTCTCCTGAGCACAGCAGCTTTCAAGGTAGGACTGAGCTGGGTGTTGTGCTTTGGTTTGTGGGTGCTTTGAGCATGGTTGGGAGCCATGGGGAGGTGCTGTGTGGGGGGACCAGCGTGTTCCTGCCTGGCCCTGGGGACTTCCTGCAGCGCCGGGGCTGTGCCAGGGCTCGAGGAGCTGATAGTGGTACCTGGAGGCTCCAAAAAGTCAGGAGCAGGGCTGGATCTGAGCAGGCTGGTTGTGTCTCTGGCTGCTGCAGGCGTGGGGAGGGGCTGCTCCTGTGTCCATGGCTTGCTTTGACCTAGGGAACTGTTGGAGTCTGAGTGCCTGTGAGCTGCTTTTAGGGTGCCCTGTGCATACCCAGGTGCAGCAGAGGAGGGGATCTGCCTTGTACAAGTGGATGCTCTCGGGTGCAAAGTGGGGCTGTGCTTTGAACGTGGAAAGCTCTGAGTAACACAATGTGCTTTGGAAAATCAGGGCTTTGCCATCTCCGGCCAGGCAACCAAAAGTCTTGGAAACTACTTAGAGCTTCTCCACTCCATGTCTGTAAAATGGGCCTTTGGTGCCTCCTCAGAGCTCAGAGATGAGCACTGGAGGCAAGCAACTCTTTGCAAAGCCAGCGGAGGCCACAACTGCCAGAAGCCCTGAAAAACTTCTGAGGACACAAATAATTCTGTGTCTGGAGCAGCATGTGAGCAGCACAGTGTAAATAAGGCAGGAGGCTGCTCTGTCAGCATGGGGGGAAAACAAACCAGTGAGTGGCTGATCTGTACGTGAGAACCAGGCTCCTGTGCCGGGGAGACAGCTTCAGGGACACGAGGGGACTCCTGTAAATACAGCACACGTTGTGTTTGTGTGTGTGTGCACGAGGCTGCCAGGGAAAGCAGAACATGATAGAACAGGTCAAAACCCAAACTGTTTTCAGCCCAGTCTTGCTCTGACACACCCCTGCCCGGCAGTGAAGCTGCAAATGCTGTGCTGGGGTTCGTTCCTCCCGTCACAGCCTCAGGCTGGGCCATGTGTGGCTTTTGCCACCTCCGTGTGTGCTGGAAGGAAGGGCTGGGAGCGGAGCTGCTGAGCTCCGGTGTGGTGCCCGCCCTGCAGCAGGGAGGTTACTCACAAACGGATGCTTGGGTTGATGTTTTAAAAGCAAGTAGCTGGATAATTTATTTCTTTATTCATTTTGTTTGCAGCTGTGATAACTGAGCGAGGGAAATCAGTGGAGTGCTCAGGCTTGCTTGGGTGGGTGAGGTCGAGGGGTGAGGGGTGAGGGCACCCGGAAGGCCCCTCAAAGAAGGGGAGATGCCAGCTGGGCTGTGGTGGGGCTCTGAGCCGTGCTGGGGGGTCCTCTCCTGCCACAACAAGCTGTTCTGGAGTAGGGATTAAAAAACCCTGAGATATTGACATATTTAATATGCTCTCCTGACTCGTCACGTTCACAGGAATTGTTTACCTCTGCTAATGAGACACAGCTTCCTGCTGGGGGATGGAGCTGCCTCTCAGCACAGCTTTACAGTGGTGGCTGAGGGAAAAGGCAGAAAAATCCACCTCAGCTGAAGTGCTGGGGGCTCTGAGTGTTTTCCTGTGCTGAGACAACATATTGTGTTGCAGTATGGTCCTCCTGTCAATGTGGCCATACAGATGGCTTAATAGGACAGTCCTGAAAAGACCATCCCGGAGGTCCA
Source organism: Polioptila caerulea (assembly GCA_013397295.1). Classification (NCBI taxonomy): domain Eukaryota; kingdom Metazoa; phylum Chordata; class Aves; order Passeriformes; family Certhiidae; genus Polioptila; species Polioptila caerulea. The sequence continues at coordinate 172,463 of VYXF01013095.1, forward strand.
TTTTTGCCACTTGTCTGGAGGAGGGTGCAGCAGGTGGAGAATTGGCTTGGGATGGCAGCAGAAAACTCGCTGACAAACCTGCCTTGCTGCTCAGTGGCTCTGTCTGAGCAGAGTCTGGGTCTCAGAGCTGTCCTGGCAAGAGAGCTCTTGCCATGAGCCTTCCTTTCCTCGTGTGCAGCAGCCACAGCCCTTGAGCTGGTGTGAGATGAATCTCACGGAGTATTTGCTGCTTGAGCTGTCCCCAGCATGGCTCTAGTGGCCACCTCCAGGGCTGTGGATGCTGCTCCTATCAATGCTTTCTTTGGAAAGGCCAAATTAAACAAACAAAGGACTCGGTGATGAAACCACAATAAGGACACATTACCCAGACCAGAAAAGGCTGGCCAGGATGGGAGGCGGGACAGATTTCCCTGGAGCAGTGAGGGAAGCAACTGAGTCTGATCAAGCATGATCCCCCTCCCCATGTCCCGTCTGGAGGAGCAGGGCTGGCCAGGCACGTCCCTGGCAGGGGACCTGGCGGGTTGGGAGTGGGGAGAAGCGGAGAGAAAACCGTGCCTGTCTGCCATATGCTCATCCCAGGGAATGGAGGGGCACCATCCCTGATGGCTCCCGTGCTCCCAGCCTGGGAGCGTGCTCAGCTCGGCAGGCAGCACCCCCAAAGGTCTCTTGAGCCACCCTGATGCTCTGGGGAGGCAAATGGCTCAAGAGGTGCACGGCTGTAACAGGGCAAACTCAGAAATAACCTCCACGTGACAGCGCTGCAAGGTGGGGGAGAGCCTCAAAAGCTGCCGAGTGAGTCACATCACTACGGCTTCCTCTGCTAAAATGAAGTGTTCCTTTTTGGGGTTAGCTTTATTGAATTGTCCTTCCTCTGCGGGATGCTCGATGCCTTTTCTGCTGGGGGGTGGTTTGGAGTCAGCCAGGAGGGCAGGGGGGAGCGGAAACAGATGGCCACATTTTGGCTGCTCCGTTGGTCCTGGTAAGATCAGATATAGCACTATTGAAACAATTCCAGGTATTATTTTTGAATCTGGTTTCCTCCTCCAAGCCGTGTGTCCTCCAAAGAATCTGTCCAAAGTCTCGAGATATTTAAGTCTTCAATCTAAAAGTCAGGATGCATTAGCCAGGCAAACTTGGTCTCAGTGAGCTTAAAATAAACCAGTTCACTTTGAGTCTCACGCTATTAAATCAGTCGTGAGTGTCCTCACAGCAACTAAACATTGCAGATTTCAGGCTCTCCAGCTCTTCTGGTTGTGCACTTTTTGGGGTTGTACCAAAGAGTGTTGCAGCCTTGCTTAGCACCAGCTCAGCCCAAATGGGCAAATCTCCAGGGGACAAACTGTGAGAGCCTCGTTGAGGACACGCTGTCCTAAAAAGTGGCATCATGGTGCCTCTGTGAGCCAAATCATGGAATGGTTTGGGCTGGAAGGGAGCTTTAAAGGTCATCTAGTCCAACTCCCCCTGCCATGGGCAAGGACATCTTCAGCTAGGCCAGGCTGCTCAAAGCCCCATCCATCCTGACCTTGATGGTTTCCACGGATGAGACATCCATCACCTTTGAGGTTTTACCATGCCAATATTTTATCACACTCGTGAGAAAAGTTTCCTTCCCTACAGCTAAACTGAATCTGCTCTCTTTTAATTTAAAACCATTATCCCTTGTCCTAGCACTACAACTCATAATAAAGAGCCCTCCCCATCTTTCCTGTAGTCCCTCTTCAGATCCTGGGACTCTGAATCCTCCTTGGCAGGGCTGCTCTCAACGCCTCATCCCCAGCCTGGAGGGATACTGGGGGTTGTCCTGATCCAGGTGCACTCAGTCCTTGAGCTGGAAATGTGTCCTGGCCCTGGTGCCAGCTGACCCAGCCCTTGGGTTTTGTCTCCTCAGTTCTGGGCAGAAATGCTGCAAAAGGGACTTTCTGAAGGTGACAGCAGAGACTTGCTCCTTGAGAAGGATTTCTTAAGAAACAAGATATTGGTCTGACAAAGCAGGATGACAGAAATGCAGGATGCTGCAGAGAAGCTGCTCCCCACCTTGCTGGGAAGGGGGAGAATGGGGGGAAACCAGCCACAACAAAAGGCCTCAGTTTTACAAAGCCCAGATGTTTTTTAGGGCTCTTAATGAGCGCAAAAGTTGCTTTCTTTTTTTCTTTTTAATTTTTTTTCCCTAGCAGATAATAACATTTTTAAGCCTCATAGCATAAAATAATATATTTTTGTAGGTGCAATTACTTGATTAATCATTAGGCTGTTGAATATTTTAAACAAACTAGACATCTGTTGTGAATGGTGAAAGCTGCACAGAAATAAGACTGCAGCTTTTAGATCTCCCCGCCAAAGGGAAGCTGGAAAGCATTTGCAACCACTAGCTGCACAGTGAAGAAAAATAAGACTAATAATAATAATAATAATGGGAAAAAAACTCCAGGATTTGAGCAAGGAAAAATGAGTAGCTGAAGTGAGAGTTTGTAGTGCTCAGCCAAGGATGGTAAATCACAGCTCTCATACCTGGTGTGATTTGTTTAATGGTGTCTTGAGAACTCTCCTGGACTTCCTTTGCTTTTGGGGGTCTCTTCTGCTTGCTGGAATTGTGTTTAAGCCAAGGCTTTGCTAAAACCTAGAGCACCCCGGGACCACTTGTTTTTAATTACAGTCTCCTAGTAAGAGTAATGACAAGGTCTCATCAACTTGGATGAGTTTTGGAAAACAAAACTTTGTGTTTTTTTATTTGGGGGTGGAAATCCTTGGTGTTTTACAGGAAGGTTTTTATTAAAGGGGGAAAAGTTAAACACATTTCTTCAGCACAAAGATTGGTGCTGTTGTGTGGGTTCCTCTTGGGGACTTTCCTCTGGAGTGGTTTTCTTTTTCTCTAAGAACTGGCTCTCAAACCCAACCAGAGACCTTGGGTGTCTCCAGGCTCTCCTGTAAGTGCTTCTGCTGGCTGGGACTGGGGGCTGTTTGATAGACCCCCCTCCAAAGAGTCTGCAGAGCCAGGAAAAGCAGGTGACAGCACAGGAACCTCCTTCCCTCCTTCTTGGGACTGCTTGTGACCAAGGAAACCTTGGTCTGAACCTCCACCTCCACCCAGGAGGGCACAATTCCCTCAGTAGCCCCCACCCCATCCATGTGAAGCTCAGCAGCTCTTACGAGCATCCAAAGGCCCCTGTGCTTCCCTCAGGGACACCCAAGGCCTTTGTGTTTCCCTCAGGGACACCCAAGGCCTTTGTGCTTCCCTCAGGGACACCCAAGGCC
>VYXF01013095.1:176586-190527 GCA_013397295.1 Polioptila caerulea
AGGGGGGACATGGGGGACATGGGGGACGCGGGGGACAGGGGGGTCCCCAGCCTGCAGAGGGGAGCAGGGCCAGCCCACTCCATCCCTGCCTGCCCTGTGGATGTGGTGGACATCCCTCCCAAAGCTTTGTTTTCTCCTCTCCCTTTCCCTGTCCGTCGGCTCCACAGGCTGCGGGATGGAGCTGAATTGACCTTCCCAGCGCATTTTCTTTCCTGATTTACACTCGGCTGAGTGCCCCCAGCTCATGCTGAGATTGAGCTGCTGGGTTTCACTTCCCTTCCATCCCCTCGCCCGGCTTTCCTGACTCTGCCAGGGCTTCCCAGGGATCTCCGTTGCACTGCTGGCTGGGTTGTGGGTTTGCTCTGGTGTTGGTCAGCACAGGGAAATCACCCGCTGAGCAGGGAAGGTGCCTGACCCAGCTCCAGTGCCAGCCACCCTCAACCTCCCCAGTGACACAGAGTTCAACCTATTTTCTGCAACACAAATTTCTGACAAGGGCCACCCTGAGTGATGTGTGTTTTGGGAGACTTTCCTGGCTTTTCTTCCAATAACTGCTCCAGGATGTGATGCTGCTTCCCAAACAGAATTGCATTTACCCAGGAGAAAGCACAGGCTTGTCCTAATGACATTTCAGGGTGTTTTCACTCTTGCTGCTCCTGATCTGAGGGTTCAACTGCTCTATCTGGATTTATGGCAAGACAAGGTGATTTTATGATCAAAAATAACATTTGTGAGTAATTAAATCTCATGCTTTAGGGCATAAACCGTAACCTGCCAGTGGCCAGGGTGGGACTCTAAGAGAGCTGGAGATACTCTCTGACAATTAATTTTCACTCTATTCATGGGCTGGGAGTGATCAGAGGGGTGAAACAACCATAATTAATTTACAGCGATTATTTCCAACAGCTGGCAAGTGGCATAACTCACTGCAGAGAGGGCTGGGAGCATGGAGAGGGATCAAGAGAAATACAAGAGAAATACAAGGCCTCTCTGATGCCAAAGAGCCCCACAAATCCCCTTCCCTGTGAGCCCAGGTGAGGATCTGTGCCCTCCTCTCAGGGACATGGGGGACACTGGGATCTGCCTGGACAGGTCCACTCTTCTAGCACTGATTCCCCTGTCCCCCAAGTGGGCCATGGGCTTTCCCCAGTGCACAGCTGTGACTTGAACCTGGAAAACATCTCAGGAACAGCTTTGGGATGCCTGTCTGTGCAGGGAGAGGTCCCTAATGGGCCAGTACCACAGCATTGGACTGTGGAGACTCTGGGGAGTCTTTCTTCAAGATGCTGTGTTTTCTACTTTTCTTTATTTGGTTGTTATTTTTAAAATACCTCTTTGGTGAAGCTCTCTGTGGTTTAGATAAGACAGAAGCTGTCTCATAAGATAGAAGATGCAGTTTTCCCATGGGCTGCCTGAGCGGCTGCGGCCCAAGAGCCACTTGGGAATGCTCCAGCAAAACCTGCACATCCTCCAGGCATCACTCTCCTCTTCCCTGTGCCCCTCCAAAGGGACATTTTGAGGTGGCCCATGTGGGTAGGAAGGTTCTGGCAAGGCACCTGGCCGTTGGTGAGGGGTTATTTTGCAGCTTCACCTCTGCTGGGGAAGGGCAGCTCAGGAGGGGATGGGAGAGGACAGGATTGGAAGCTCAGGGAGGGCTGGTGGGGTGTTTTGCTCCCTCGTGTGTCCTTCCCCTGTCCCCTCCCTCCCCCAGCCATCTGCAAGGGGCTCTTATTAAGGCAGAGACAGCAAAAGGGGAGAAAACCGTCCTCGCTAACAAGCTGTTTGCTGTTTATGAGCAGGTAAAGGCAGAGCTGGAATGAATTATTAATAGGGTGGAAATGGGGTCCCTCCACAGATCTGCTGCTAATTCTGGCTCAGGCGAATGTCACACCCTCCATCTCCTCCCCGGCCGTGGTTTGGGGGATTGATTGCTGCTCCGCTTCCTTCCCCTTCCTGCCGGATCCGAGGCTGTCCGAGCCCAAGGTCACCCCTGGCCGGGGCGTTGGGACAGCCTTTGCCAGCCTGCGGGCTTTGGGAGAGCGTGAGTCAGCACAACCGACCCCGCCGGCTCGGGCCGAGACACCGGGACGCACTCAGTGAGACATTTTGCTGCTCTGCCTCTTCCCCTTGGCCTCCAGCAGACACTCATTCACCGAGCAGCGCCGCTCGTTCAAGGCTCTCGGGCTCCCTTGGGCCCGTCTCTCCGCCAGAGAAGAGATTCAAGCCCTACTCGTGGCTGCTCTTCCCCTTCCCCCTCCAGCCTGCTCTGAATTCGAGAAGCATCTCGTTCGTATTTCATCCAGGCTCAGCACTGTGCCCTTCTCTCCACCAGCCCTGGGGAGACATCACCGTGCCAGACAGGGTGGGCTGCTGGCAGGGCAATGTCCTGTCTCCAGATGGGGATATGGAGGCAGGGAGGGATTTCAGGAGCAGGTCTGGGCTTTGCTGGGCATTGAGGGCTCCACCTTTCTGAGAGCTGAAATCCCCCAGGCACCCGCAGCAGGGCAAAGCAGTGGCTCCCTCACCCAACCTTGATGTGAGGCTCAAGGAAATCTCTGCTCTCATCCCACGCTCTCTGGGAGCCCAGTCTCTGAAACTCTCCCTGTGGCCATGAGAAGGGTCTGAACTGGTCTTTGCACCGTAAATGACACAACCTCGGCCAAAGGGTGACATCCAGGTAGAAAGCATCCTCTCCACAAAGGGAGAATCCAGAGGGAGATGCAGCCTGTCACGCACAAGGGCCGACCCGAGTCACCTGTCCACCCTCACAAGGCAGCCGGCACCACTCCTGCACCGACACAAATCCCCTCACGCCCACTCTGGCTAAGCCAGAAACAGAAAATCTGGTTACAGGAGCAATTTCAACCTCCAGCCTGAAACCAGCCCAGTCCATGGGTGACCTCTCCAAGAAGGACCCCAAGTGTGCCGTTTGCAGAGTGGCCTGGAAGCAGCACTTCCATTTCCAAAGCCCTGGCAGCAGCTCTGCGGGATCCCCTGCCCCCAGAGGCGAGTGCAGCTGATTTGGGGGCGGCACAGGGGTTAACGCTGCCCGGAAAATTCCACTCCTAAGCAGATAATCTCATCTGTGCTGGGGATACACACACATCACCCGCAGCAGCCCGGCCTCCCATGGAATCATTTTTGAGCAGCTCTTTCTTTGTGAAGTGCTAATCCCCCGGTGAGCCGCTCTAACCCCATCCCTCCTGCCGCCCTGGGCTCACCTCCACCCCCACCTCCCTGCCGGGGCTGCACCCCTCAGCCTCCTGCTTTGGCAGTGGGGCTGCAGGGTGATCTAGAGCCAGGGATCAGAGACTGATAGACCAGACACCCCTCAGCTGGCAGCCATGGGCACGCGTTCAAAAACACAGCAGATTAATCCCATTGACTGCTTTTTAGCTTGTCTCCAAACTCAGACTTTCTGTACCAGGGACTTGCAAGCTTTGCTCTTCCCAGGGCACTTCCCCGAAGCTTGTTTACAAATTAAACTGCTTGGATTCTGCCCCATCCCTTCCCTGCCAGATTATTAAGCCCTTGCATCTTGCTACAGAGATGTATTTGTGTCCGCAGCCCCTAGCAGCAGGAGCACAGCAGCAGCGACCTGTGTGCAGGGCTGCGAGTGCATTATTGATTCAGGGCTAAGAAAATGCTTAGGAAGTAGGAAAAGTGTCCTGCTCTCTAAAAGCTTGTGCGCCTTGTAAGCTCAATACATGCAGCCTTTGCAGAGAGGCTCGCTACGCCGCTATTAATAATTTATTCTGTAAGAGAGGCCCTGATAGTTTGAATGGGGGGAGGGCAGGACGCAGAGCCCGGGGGTGGGAAAGGGGAGGGAGCGGAGGCTCTGCTGTGCTCCTCAAATGGAGGTGCAGATGTTCCCCAGAGCCTCTGTGGAGGGGGCACAGCTGGGTGATGGATACCCCTGCACCCACGCCAGCCTCTGATCAGGGCTCCTGTGTCTGTGTGCTGCATCAAACGCTCTGCCTTTGCTGGTGTGTGCAAAGCATTTGGCTGCTTTGTGCTCTGTTTCAGGGCAACAATTCAGCAGGTGCCTGTGAGAGGTTTGGATTGAGCTGTGCCAGCCCCAAACATGTCCTGGCTGTCCCCGAGACCCCGACAGTGATCCTCTCCTTAGGCAGGGCTCCCCAAAGCTCCCGACTGGCAGCACTACAGAGCTGGAGCAGCTGAGCTGACTCAGCCAGCAGATGGGGAGTTACAAACCCTCTGGCTGGAGTAGAAACCAGTTGAATCCGTGCTAATTCTCCCTTTGGGACATGGAAGTGTCGAGGCAGGACTGGACACGGTGGTGGCAGCATCCCTGTGGGGCTCAGCACTGGGGCAGCAGAGACCCACTGCTCTGGGGCCTGCAGCATCTGGGCAGGGGCTGGAGTGGTGGCACCGTGCATGGAGCTGCTCCTGGGAGGGGAGCAGAGGGAAGGCTGCTCCTGGGAGGCTCCTACATGGATGGAAGCTAAAAGGGATGAGACCCAGCCTGGTGACTGCAGCCCTGAGCTCCTGGGCCAGCAGCCTCAGCCAGGCCCCTGCTGTGGCTGGAGTCTGCCTTGGGACAGCTGACCAATGCAGAAATCCAGCCCAGAGCCAAAAGGCAGAGGTTCCCCTAAGCCTGGCCACGGGCAGCACTGAGCAGATGTGCAGAGGCACCGGTGCCAAACAGGGCAGGGCAGTGGAGCAGGGCAGGAGCAGGATCAGTGCTGCACTTGTCCCCTCTGGGCGTGCTGGTGGCCCTGCCTGGAAGGGGGGGCACAAGTGGGAACCTCATGGGACATGTCTGAGGCTGCAGGGGATGGCTCATCTTCCTGGAGTGAGGGCTGGCAGTCCAAATTGCTGTTTGCCAGGGCTTTGCAGGCAGTAGCTTCTCCCCAAAGACATCTCCAGAATGGTCACCCAGCAATGTTGTGCTGTATGGGGAGAAAAAAGCCTCTTTGGTGTTTTCCAACACAGAAACCTGCACTCTGTGTTGAACTGCCTGAGTAACTGGATCAGCCAAAGCTCCACATCTCAAAAGGCTGATGGTAAAAGGGTGGTTTGGGATCTGGAACTAAGGTTAGAACTGGACTTTCACTCAGGGAAACCAGAGCGTGGTAGGAGAGCACTCCTTCCCACTCAGGCAGGATTTTCTGTAGGGAGAAATCCTTTTAAAGTTTATTGGAAAATCATATCTTTGCTATAGAATGCAATGCAGATTTAAAAATAAATAAATAGGAAGAATTTCCTTGAATACCTTTGGCTTTAAAAGTTGCCTATGGAAAGCTGTGGTACCTGGAGCTGCTGTAAGAACTGCTCTCCTAGATCTGGCCACACTTCTCAGCAAGTCTTCAGTCCATTCTCTTCTGTTTTTCCCATCTGGACACTGTTCCCCTTAAAGAGCAAAGCTTTTCTTGAAGGTAGTTTACTCTTCCTGAACATCTTCAAGGTAGGGGAAAACTTTCTGCTCACTGTACCAATTAAATCTACTTGACAGCTTCATTTTTATCATTGTGTCTTTTCCATCAGCAAGTGGAAATGATCCTTGTTAGGGGAGTAGCATCCCACTTTAGAACAAGATGAATCCCGAACTGGGCATTTAAGGAAATTGTTACAGGCTGTTGAGGGAAAATCCCGTTTGCTCAGCACTCTCTAATTTGAAGCTGAATTGTATTCTTTCATTTTTCTGTGAAGCCTTTCCTTTTAAATCACCAGGAGCCCGCTGCACTCCGAAGTAGCCTCAGTGGCAGGAGAGGAGCAGTGTGTAATTTGCTGAGCAGCTAATAATGCACAACCCAAGGGTCTGGTCCCAAGGGCAAGGAGCCACTGATCCTGACTTCAAACAGTGTCCTCTGCAGCAACCCCGATGCTCAGGAGTGATTAAGGGTGGAAATAGAACCAAAAGGCTCCAGCTCTTTCTGCCAGACTCAAAAGCAGTGCCACGACGGGTGCAAGGGTGGATTGGGAAACCTTCCTCTGGGTGGAAATGGCAGCAGGTTGTCTTTTCCAGGCTTTCCTCAAAAGAAAGGGGAGCATTTTCCAGGTGTTCATTTAATGGACTGGAGGCTTTGAGCGGGAAGAGGGGCTGTTAGCACTTTGCAGCTGTGAACAGAGAGTCGAGTCCATCCCTACAGCCCTTCCAGGGCTGTCACAGGTGACCTGACAGCAGAGAGTGAATTTCTTGTGCTGCTGAATTTTGGCATAAAGGCAAAGTGATCGTCTCCAGGGCCATATGGGTTCCACAACGAAGGGCAAAGGGGAGTTCCAACTCCCTCTGCTATAGCCAAGGATGGGTTTGTAACCAGCAGTGGGTAGCGCTGATTTATTCAAGGAGGAGGGAGAATATCCGCTTTTCTTGGAAAGGATTTTCCATTGGGCTTGTGTACAGGCTCTGCTTAGCCCAAAGGATGTCCTTGAACCCTAGGGCAGTCAAAAGGCTGAGAATATATCTGCTTTGCTCCCTGGTTCTACTCAAAACAAGGTAGAACTCTGGTGGGCAGGGAAAGGGCTGTAGGTCTCTGCTCAGGGCACCAGAAGGGATGAATCCATCCTTTAACCACCAGAACATGCTGCATCTTTAAAAATGCTTTTAGAAGATCATTACTGAAGCAATTTTTTTCCCTTCTTACTTTAAAATCTTTGGCTTTTCCCTTCTTATTTAAAAAACTTTTGGCTTTTAATCATCCCTAAACCCACAATCCCTTGTTTGCACCTCAACAGGTGTACAAAGATATAGATGGGTAGAGTTGTATGAGATAGGCTAAAAATGCAGGGAAAAAGGTTTCTTAGCCCAAAGGTTTGTTTGCTTTTTCCAATTTTAGCACCCAGTCCACAGGAGAAGCCTTATAACCACATGTCATTCAGAAAACTTTAGCTAAGAATTAAACTAAACATCCAATTTGGCTGCATGTGTAATGAATAAATAAAGCCTTTTCCTTTCATGTACCCGTGCCAAAGTCAACAAGCTCTATTAGCTGATGAAACAATGCTGACGCCAAATAAAAATACCCCTGACCCATCAATATGGGCTGAGAGCTCGGCCCTGCATCAAAGAGTGTTGTCAGAACAAGAAATACTGTCACGACACCTCTGGGGGTGGGGGGAAAGGCTCCCGTTCCTGCAGCAAGGTGGGTTCCCTGTGCTCTCACTGGGCTGTCAAGGAGCAGCAAAACCATCCCATAATGACCCTCTGTTGTGGACACCTCTCCTTGTTTCTGCTGCAATGATTTGGAAACCCCTTGAGCTGCAAGGCGCTGGGGCTGGGCTTTGGTGTTTGCTGGCTCCTCGCTGCACGCCCCACGTGTGAATTCCCCACAACACCTGAGGAACTTTAATCCTGCGTGCAAAACGCTGACGCTGGAAAGTGAAACTCCCAAAGGTCCTGCTCGGTATCCAAGAAGTGCTTCAGCATCTCAGAGCATCTCACCACCTGGGAGCAGCCTGGGGATGTGCAGCTTGGCCATCTCCCAGCAGGGCCTGCCCTGCAAACCCCTCTCCTTTGAAATCCACATTCAGCTGCTCTGTGCCATGCCCTGCCTGTGATCTTTGAAGTCTCCCCACTCCCTCGACATCCTTGGTTTAAAAGATCTGTTCCCTATTAGTCTTCAGTCACGCTTTCAGTTTCATTCAGGCTTTTATTTACTTGTCCATCTGTCTTCCTGCTCCCACCACTCCCCCTGCCCTGCCAGGAGGCAAAGTACAATTCATTTTTCAGGTGACCCTGCCAGGAAGGCGTTGACATGAATAGGAACAGGTTCAAAAACTGTGAAAAAAGCAAAACCCCTGACTTTAACAAGCAGCAAAACATTTCCCAATCAGAAGGAAGCAGCCAGATGTGACCAGAATTGCTATAAAACACAAAGGACGGTTCTCCAAAAAATTCCTGCCATCTCTTGAAGCCTCCTCGTGCAGGAGTCTTGTGAGCAGTGCTGGAGCTGTGGCAGGGCAGTGTGTGATCCCGTGGGCTGTGCAGCCTCGCAGGACACACTCGGTGTCTGACAAGGTCCTGACTGCCACCAGGACTCTGCTCCTCACCTGCCCTGCACGGGGATATGGTGCAGCTCATCCTGTCTGGCTGCCTCGAGCATGGAGAGCTGTTTGTGTGTCTTTGCTTTTGATTGCAGCTGTCTGAGCAGGGCAGGAGCCCCGCTGGGCTGCGCTTAATTCTGAGTAACGCGAGTTTAACTGCACGGACAGTCCCCTGCTGTTTTGAAAGACACCTAAGAAAGCAATACAGTCACCGTAAGAACTTCTCTGCTGGAAAGCCAGGCTCCTATGAGAACCCACCTGTTACAGGGAAATAATTAAAACCTGAAGAGAAAGGATAACAGGACACCAAAAGGCACCCGAGCAGGCTGGCAGCGAGGAGCTGCCCTGGGTTGGTGTGAGCAGCAAGGGCTGGGGCTCGGAGGCTGTAACGATCCGTGGGCAGAGACATCGATTTTTGTCCAGCACTTCCTTAGTGCAGGGGGAGCAAACTCCGCTCACATCCTCTGCGGGCTCGGCTCCCTCTCCCTGCACGTCGATAGGTGTCAAGTCACCGCCCCGGCCATGGAGGGGCCGTTTCTTGCTGATTCCACTTGCCACTGACCATAAGGATGCTCAGCAGTAAGTGGCCACGTGTCATTCTCGGTGACAGAGGCCCTGAAAATCTACCTTGATGTCCTCCCAGCCCAGACCACTCCAGTCCTAAGGCTGGATTGGAGCCTGGATCTCTCCTGCAGCCACCTCCTGCTCTGTGCCCTGCGTGCTGGGTGGGCTCCTTGCTCACCTCAGCAGGGCTGCTCTTCCTCTGCTTCGCTTTTATAACTCTTTAGTCCTCTGGAGGGAACAGCACTGGTGTAAGATGGGGGAGAAAGGGCCATGAATACAGTGGTACTTCACAAACCCATCCAAAAAAAATGTAAAAAATACTTTGCAATATATTATTCCTGTCCTTAGCTTGTTTCTTCACCAGGGAATTGCTCAGGGACATTGCCGTGAGTGCTGGTTTCTGTTTTGGGAGGAGAGAGCCGGGCCAGGCTGGGGTGAGGCAGGGACAGGAAGGCAAATCCATGTTTTGCATTTGTGTAGCTCTCATTCACGGCTGTACACGGTGTTTGCAAGTGTTACAGCACATGGCAGGCGTACGCTACAAGGAAATACTGCTGGTGCCCAGAATAGAAAGATTTCAGCTCAGTATTGACTGAATCAAGAGATGCAGAGAGCTGATTGCAGTTTGTGTCTTTTGCTTCCTTGGAGGTCAGTGGAGCTGAAGTCTGGAGCATCCTTAACCAGAGAGGGTTTGCAAAGAGCTGCTGTGAGTGTAGTGGGAAGCAATCTGGTGTTCTCCTTTTAATCCTTCTGCAGTCAGTCAGATAAATGGAAATACAGACTGACCCATCAATAGTTAACGGTTTTATTTACAACCTTGGACTTAATCTTTCTTTTCAAACAATCTTTTAAAAGGAAAAGCTGCTACTTATCTGGAATTAGTGGAAATGTCTTCCCTGGTACTAATGAGAGCCCTTAGGCTGGAGGGAACTGAGTAACTACTGGCAGCATGTTCTGATGATCATAAATGTTTGGTATTCCTTGGTGTTGAAGGAGCATTTTTCTCTTGGATTTTCAAGAGCTGCCCTGACTGGCTGGGCCCAGGGTATTTCCTTGGTGGCAAACTGAGGCATGGGGTAGCACTGGCAATTGAAAATGGGACTCCCTGCACTGATTTAGAGGGAGAACTCCCCTTCTCATGATAATAAAATAGTAATATACTCTTTTAGAAGACACTCCTAGAACAGTGCTCAGCCCAGTGGAAACCCTGCCAGCATGGGCTGGCTCGGTGTCTGTCCCTTAAATGTGTGCCTGGACCACTCCTGGGGGACCTTTGGGAGGGGGCATTACTGTTTTGCTCTTTGCTTTGACCCCTGAACTCTTTAACAATGTAAAGCCTTGTGAATTATAAATCAAATGTTCCTGCTGAGCTTTGTGGTGCACGGAATGAAATGCGATGATTAATATTTAAGAGAAAATAAGTTAAAGATTTTAACTACAAGGGCAAATGTCTGTCCACAGAGCCCTTTCTTGTGGAGGCTAGAAGAGAGGGAGAACCACATTTTTCAGGGGCTTTAATGACATTTGTGGCTGTCAGACCAACTGCCAGAGCTGTGGGTGTGCAGGGGCCAAATACCCCACTGCCCTGCCCTTCACTCTGCCTCAAACTGAGACCGTCTGCCCACATCCTACAGAATCCCAGCAGTGCTGGAGCACTGGGATGGGACTGGCAAGCACACTCCACGCTTTAGCAAGCAGAGGAGCAGCTCAGGTTGTGTCCTTGCAGGGGCAGAGCTTTTCCAAAATCCAGACCTCACCCAGGGCTTGCTCAGCCCTGCCTGGCTCCTGCTTGCCCTCCCCTCAGCATGCCAGCCCCGTCCCTGCTGCAGGACTGGCACGGCACCGGGATGGGCAGGTCCCCACTCTGCACACTGACAGCTCCACCAGTGCCCACCGCGGCCACCCTGACCCAGAACGTCCTTACAGTGGCACCTGGGCTGGACACTGCCTCCAGCCTCCAGCAGAGTCTGTTCTAAGCCAGCAAATAAGGAGGGAAACACTTACATGGGTGCAGAACCTCTCCGGAGGGTCCCCACAGGTGATTCCTGCCGGGTCCACCCGCACCGTCACGTAATCCTTCATCCGCATGGCCTTGGGCTGGCAAGCGTAGAACTCCCATGAGGGGCCATCGTCCGTGGTCACCCAGGACTTGCAAATGTCATACTGTCCCATGGCCAGGGGGACGCAGTGCACGAGGAGAGCAGCCAGGTAGAGCATGGCAGCTGCGGCCAAGCGCGGGGTCCCTGGGCGAGGGCAGTGCCGAGAGTCCCGAGGAAGGCGGCTACTGGGCTAGGGGTGGCTCTCGGGATCAGCATGGAAACTCCTCATCTAAAAATGCTCCAGTCGAAGGAGATCCAGACAGTAGCAGGGATGATCCCACTCTGCACGCTGGATCTGGATGTGGAAAGTTCCTCTCTCGGCACAGAAGCCAACTTTGCAATTCACTTGATTGGGAAAGTTTTGGCCAGAGTTGCTGATCAGTGGTCAAAAGTCTTCCTTAACCTCATTTTTCCCCCTTTTATTGTACGAAAGGTCTTCCAAATCAGCATGAAAATATCTAGAGGTGACTCCAGTCAATCAATACAAAGATCAAGTTCTGAGTTGCTGATGAAATTTGATAGGAGTAAATTGGAGAGGCCGTGGGATGGTGCTGGATCAGGTTTTCCTCAACCTTCTGGTCTGCTCCAAATGCGTGGCTGTGGAAAGTGCCTTAAACTGTGTCTGCCTTAATTATTGGGGTGTTTGAACATTAGCACATAAAGTAATTAAAGCATCTGGTCTTCAGTACAACTCTGACAAGACAGACTGCTTGGAGCTAAAATTCCTTTTTCCCAAAGGATGGTTGTGTCAGCGTGCCCAGGTCGGGTGCCCAGATCCGTGGTGGTCCCAGCAGGTGCTGGGGTGGTCACTGGGGTGACTGGGGCAGGGCTGGCCTTGGCTTCTCCCGCTGTGTCCTGTGGTGGTGGCGAGGATTCCCGTCCAATTCTGTCTTTTGGCAATGGAGCAGCAAGTCCCCAAAGCCTTCAGCTGCAAGCCATGGGGCTACCTGAGATCTCCTCTCTCTTTCATGGTCAGGGCAGAGGCAGAGCTCATCAGCAGGAGGGACCTGCAAGAAATTGGAAGACAAATTAGGTGGGAGCAAGGGGGGACAGTGGGAGAAAGAAGAAGAAGAGCAGAGGTCCCTCAGGAGGCAGAGCCCTCAGCTGGGCTTGCCAAGCCACCAGACAGGTTTGTGTAACAGGGAGATATACAACTTTAATAAAAAGCAATCCATAGTAAGATGCTTATGGCTTTTCTGCTGTCTGGGAGAAGGGAAGGAGCGCTGCCCAATTTAAGGTATCTGCTTTGCAACAGCAGCTGGACAACAGGAGCTCTAATGGGTCTTCAAATAATATCAAGAAGCAGCTATAGGTCATTAGAAGATGGGGAATATGCAGACAGAGTAGGGGTAGACAGACAAATTGATAGTCCTAAAAAGATAAGCAAATAAATAAGACAGCTGGGGAGACAGATACATTGTCCAGCATCCCCACATATGATTTATCTGAACAATAACATTTAATAAAAAACAATTTAAAGTCCTAATAACATTTAGGTTCACCTAATACAAAGAGCAATGACCTTCCCAGTATTCATTTCAGGTTAGAACAACATTTCTGCAATTTTGTTGTCTTTCCAGTAGAGCTATAAAAATTGTAAGTAATTACAAAACAAAATGACAAAGAACCGAAGCGGGGAGGGGGAAAAAGTCAAACCCTCTCTCAGTATTAGAGTCAGGAGGGAGATCTCACATGGAAAGGTGGGAGGCACATACCCAGAACAGAAATTTACCTTTGGATAATTCCCTTTCTGTTCCTTTCCCCAACTTTTCTTTCACAATTGAGGCATATCTGCTTCAACAGCATGCTTAGCATTTGCTTTCTCATGAAGCTCAGTTACTAAAGCTCAGAAACTCCAGGTTAACAGATGCATTGATCCGTGTTCAGGGGCTTCACACCGCTCTGCTACCATCTCCCTTTCCCCCCATTTGTGCTTGAGAGATTGTTGATTGAGATGAATGAGTTCAGAAAAGAGAAGCTGTCTCTCATGCTTCATTGCCAGCTCTCAACGAAGAGCCTGTTATAGCTGCGTTGGACCTGAATAAACTCCCAGAAAAAGAATAGACTGGCTGCTATTTTTGTATTATGAGTAAATGTAGTAAAAATAATAAGCCAGTGTGACACAGTGTTTATAAGTCCTACTTACATCAGAGCTGTCTTTTCAGTTATAACAAGTCAGTTCCTAATTATTACATCAAACTGGTCACTGCCAAGTGCCTGATAACAGCACAGAGTGAGAGACTCCAGTATTGTGTAGAAAACAAGCAGGGTAGTTTTAATGAGGACTCCGGTGCTGTTAAGTTTATGGATCTATTTTCACAGCCTCAACAATTATATCTTGCACTTGAATGGCTGTCAGGGAAAAACCCAGGTAGAAAGGATCTATAATATCTATTAGTGTCTTGTTCTGCTGGCTAAATATCACAGATTCCCAGGGAAATGAAAATTTGCTGGAAAAAATGCATTTACTGTCAGTCCATCAGCCAGGCAAGCGGGTTTGGGGCGAAGTCTGCGGCTCAACACTCACTTAGCCAGTTCAGTGCCTTTGCAGAAATAGTTGGAGTGTCGCTCTGGAAGGAGCCAACATACTGCAAACGGGGCAGAGAGGCTCCCCAAATTAAAGGTTTCACCCTGCTTGATTTGGTTTGATTCTTAGAAAATAAATCTTCACCTGGTATTATTAAGAAACTGCAGTTCATGGGAACAAATAGAATCAATGCTCTTTGTTCTCTTCGAAGAGTACTCAGCACTCACTGGGGACTGATAGCCGGAGTATTAAAAACACAAAATTAGATTGTGTCTTGACTTAGCTGGCTCCGGGTTTTTTTCTTATTATTAGATTAACACCCTATTGAAATAAAGGGACAACGCTGAGCAACAACTGAGCTGCTCTCGGATTAAGAGCAGAAAGTAAACTCAATGAAGGAGTTTTTAATTTTCTCTCAGAAGTGTTGCTCTCCCCATGAACTCTCCGCTCTCCCCCCGCGCTCGTGGAGCGGGAGTTGTTCTCCCCTTCCCCGCGCTGCCCATCCCTTCCCGCACCCTGGACAGCCAAGTTGGGGACACCCTCGGGGGCGCGGCAGCCCGAACCCCGCGATAACGCTGCGCGGCTCCCAGCTGGAAACCTGTGAATCCCACTCGCATCCCGCCGCTCTCCCTGATGGATTCGCGGTTCCCGGCAAAACCCGATGCCGCTCCCGCTCCGCCCCATCCTCCCCGGTTTCTTTGACACTAAAGGGCTTTGGGGGGGCTGCCCGGACTGGGGAGGGAA
>VYXF01013095.1:191236-225701 GCA_013397295.1 Polioptila caerulea
AGAGAGAGAAAAAAAAAAAATCTCCAGTCACGAGGGTTTCCCCACACGTGTAAGTCCTCGCTTGGTGTGCCCTGAATATTTTGGGGAGGCTCCTGCTGGCGAAGATGCTGTAAATGAGGCTGCGTGCGTGTGTGTTGGGGGAAGAGGGGGTGGTTGGAATTAATAGGATAAACAAAGCAGGAACTCGGAGATGGGGAAATCAGATGGCTGGGAAATGCTTGATACTGGTGGGAATGTGCTGTGAGATTTAACCGAAGCAGGTTTTGCTGTGGAAAGGTGGGGGATGAGCGTGCTGGACTGTAAGGTGTGACAGCACCTTCCAGCACGGGGCTGGAGGAGCAGCTGGGGTTGCTTAGGTCACCTCTGAGGGGCAGAGGAGGCTCCAGCTGTGGACAAGGTGGATAAAACTGTGTCAGGTAAAGGTCCAAGTTTGCCCTGTGCCAGGCAGCTGCTGAAGACAGAACTCCTGAGCAGCGACAGGTTTTTGACACGAGGATAAATGACAGTTCATGGATAAAAGACAGTTCATTTACAGGGAGGAAAACCAAAGAATCACCCCTGCCTCCTATGTATGCAACCACCAAAAAATGACCGCTCCTTCCTAACCGAGAATTCAATAATTTCTGAGCCAGAAAATGCATTGCCCATCCTACACGTGGTTTGAACCTCGTGCACTCAGGATTTTGTTATATGGTTTCCTTTGACCCATTGCCCTGAGGTCTGTGGGTGGCCTCTCCCATATAAGAGTCCCTGGAAAACACACGATTCATCCTGCAACCAGACAGAGGTGATTTAGAGCTCTTCTGGGAAACGTTTCCCATATTCTGGAGCGTAAGTGAGATTTATGAAATGCTGGCATTGTGTCTTGACTGTGGCCCAGCCTAAACGCAACGCTGATGCACAGGGTGGTCTTTACCTGCAAGGATGTCTTTGATCCTGGCTCAGTTTCCACTCCAGGACACGGTCTGATAATTTTCACATGGTAACTTCTGTAAACACTTATTTTACAGCAGCGGTATAGCTTAAGTGAGAAGCACTGGCTGGGAATGCAGGGCTGGCTAATATTCCTGTATTTCACTTTGTGCCTTTAGGTCTGCTCTGTAGTAATGACTCCCCTGGAAATTCCCCACGTCTCACTTATTACTTCTTTATTAGTTATTATGGTACAGTAACAGGATAAAAAGGAGTTGGTATTTCATTTTCATTCCCTCTAATAGCCACGGCAAAGACCAAGTGGTGTGCTGATTATTGACATCAGAGTTAAGTGATATGCACGCATCATTAGGTTTCAATTGGAAAGAATAACAACCCAGTGTGAGTCGTCACACTTCTAAACTCCGTGGCATTTAAGGAAAAACCAAAGTCGTTTTTCACAGCCCTGCGAGCTCAAAAGATCACAAGCTGGCAATAATACTTGTGTAGACACAGGTAAAAGGTGCTCGCTCCAGGCAAAGCACCGGAGTTAAGCAATGAGCGCAACCCCCGGAGAGGCCGGCAACAGCTGTGGGGCTTGTCCGAGGTTAGCGGGGATCCAGGAGATCCAGGAGCAGGCGTGGAGGATGGGAAAGCACCCAGCTCCTCGCAGCCTGGCTCCCAAGGTCCTGGTGCTGGGAAGGAAAGGGATTGTCTGTGCCACTCACAGACCCGGGAGCCCGAAGGAAGCGCCCAAGCAGCGGCAGCGCTGCTGCCACAGGCGGGGGGCAGTGGGGAAGAGTTGGAGCCCTTGTTCCATTTGAGACCATTCGCGTTCTTTTACCCAAGCACGTTTTGCAAATACTTAATGTTGGGTGTAGTTTTCTTCTGGACGAGATTTCTGTGGGGAGGAAAAACGGATGTGTTTTTCCTCGAGGGGACATCTCTGCTCCCTCCCTCGTGCCGAGCGCTGCCTCCTCGCACGGGGAGAACGCGGTTGAAAATCAATGGCTCTGCGTGGAGATTTAATTACTCCAGCGTAGGCAGGGGTGGAGAATAAGGCCCTTAATATTTAATACAGCCTCTGCTCCCGGAGGGATCCCCGGGGCTCAAGGGCCAAATGTAAACCCATTAAAATCAGGTGTAATTCTATTGACATATGCGGGTTCGCACCTGTTTATACCAGGGCTGTAGATGGCTCCCTAAATCTAAATGGCAAATGGTGCTTTTGACATGCACGGAGGAAGAGGGAAATGTTTTCCCGACTTGGGGTGATAGAGGATGTACTGAAACAACAGAAGGTAAACGTGACACCTCGCAGTCCCCGCTCACCGTGGAGATGCACTCGCTCACTCCTCAGCTGAGTTGAGCCTGCTGAGAGCCATCCCAGATCACTGCCAGAATAATAACCAGGCTTATAAAGGATGTTTCATTTGAGGATACATATTGCTGTATCCCCTATAACAGCAATACATCCTTTTTATGCTCCTTATCTAGCAGGGAGCGGCCGAGGATGTCAAAGTGCCTCCTGCAAATGAGTAAACATTTTATTAGGTGGGAACACACGGCTCGGAAATGTGCTCCAAGCCCAGGAGCAGGCGAGAGACCCCTTGTGAGGGGAGATATCTGCCAAGCACAGCTCTACCCAAACCTTGTCCCTCTCTCCAGCCCATCAGGACCTCTGGGGAGAAGTTTGCCAGGAAAAGGGAGGAAAAAGGTCCTTTTGTTTGGGATGTTACAGATGATGGAGGTGAAGGCTGCTTGGACCTCACACTTCCAGGAGGGATTTGTCTCATCTCACCACCCTTGTACTGCCCTTTTGTTCTCAGCGAGCTGAATGTGAAGAAAGCTCCCAGCTTGCTCAGGATGGGAAGCCTTTTGCTTCCCAGTTCCTTGTGCTTGGTGTAAAGACAAAATCAGGGAGTTTTAGAAGGCAGAGAGGCATCATATTTTGTAGTTAGGAGAAATGCTGGAAAACCCACACAAAGCCTGAGGAACTGAGCCCCAGCCAGCTCTGGCACACGCAGGCTGGCAGGCTGGGTGGGGAACATTTATTTCCTTGCCCTCCTGCCCAGGCTGCTCTGGCCTCGGGGCAGACCCTGCCCTGCTCCGAGGCACACACAGACCCGGGGAGCAGGAGAGGGAAGAGCCGAATGCTTCAGTCCCCGGAGTACTCCACATTTTTCTTGCTTTGTGAAAGCTACTGGGGAAATGGCAGAGAGCATCTGCTCTGGGAGGGGAGGCTTCCCCGGCTGCCTCCTCCCACCCTCCCGCACAAGACCTCGGGACGCATTTTCTGCAGCTCAGCCGCTTTCACAGGGCCCTGAGTGAATTTTGCCCTCCCTGATTAGATAACCAAAGGAGCAGTGACTGTTCTCTCCAGAGAGAAGATGCTGTCTCTTTCCTGCCAGAAGGACAGCTGGAGGGAGGGTGGGATTTTCAGCATGCAAGCACTTAGCCAGATCAAGGAAATGGGATGCAAAGCATTTTAGGCTAAGAAAGGTTGTTGTGCAGGGAAACATGAGGCTGCTGTTCTGTTCGGGAGATAACGCTTCTCAAAACGCTCCTGCGTGCCAAACTGCAAGCCTCGACTACAGCAGGTCATTGCCTCTTTAAGGAAAACAAGCATGACAAGTCAGAAAAAAACCCATCACTGCCTCTGCTGAAAAACTTTGATCATTTAAATATTATTGATGCGCATTAACCCCAGCAGAGATGGGCTGGGTGATGGGGAATGCTTCACCTTGACACAGGGAAAATATGTTGCTTTCTGCTGCCTTGCCTTTTGTTTCATATATCAAATAGGAGCCCAGCCAAGTGAATCAGCTCAGGCAGCATTTCGGATGTATTTGATTTTTTGGGGAAGGTAGAGCTTTCCTCCTCTTTACCAGCTGTGGGGGTGTAAGCATGGATAAAAACAGGAGGACTGTTTGAAGGAGGGATCTATAATTAACAACCCCTCAGAAGGGGAACTTTCCTTTTAACTTACTATTAAAGTGGAAGTGTTTGGAGAATATACAGTTTTGGCTCCGGGGATCTCCTCTGTATCCTTGGCTGAGCCCTGTGGATTCCTCTAATTCCTGCCTCAGAGAGTGTCTGGCTTTAAAAACAACTCCTGCTACCCCATGGAGGACTCACTTCGATCCCGGGGTGGATTCCCATGCTCCAGGAGGGCAGCAGAGGCAGAGGAGCTCCCTTCCCAGGGCAGGGCTGTATCCCCCCAGCAGCCCCAAGCCCTGTCCTGGGAGGGGATGCCTTCCACGAAAGCTTTTTAACCTGAGGAAGGAATGTGTCCCTTCTAAGGGAGCTGACAGCAGCAGGGAGGGGTTTCAGATTAGTGGCTGAAGAACACACTTGTAATGAGTGAAGTAATTGAATAAATGCTGACAATTTGATGTGGAAAATGCATAATCAGCTCGCTGTGGAAGGTTGACTTGGTCTTTTTTCCTTCCTTCCTTAGCACTGGGATGAACACACCCATTCTCTCCCGAGCAGGTGATGAGTTCAGCAGCACAGGACCAGCAGAGCCGTGCACACGTCCCCCTCCCAGGCACACAAGTGCTGATTCACAGATCATTGACCCAGTTATGCTAAGATGCTATTAAGGAATACAAATGTAATAAATCTTAAGAATTACATATGTAATAAATCTCAGCTTTTTTCCTTGGGTCATGTGCTGGTTGAACTCTCCCTTCAGTCGTTTTGCTGGCTCCCAGATCACAGTCCCTGAGCCCCTGCTAGAGAGAAGGGTGCCAGTCCTGGGTAGTGACAAACGAGGCCCACCCCAGGTGGCACCAGGAGCTGATCATGCAGGGATAGCTGTGATTTCAACTGGCATTTCAGCTCCCAAGCACAGCTAATAAATTGTGGATGCAGACAGTGGAGCTGACATAATCCAATGCAGTGACTCTCCCTACCCAACCACCATCTCAGCTCTATGCAGATGGAAGCTCAGTGAATTTCTTGTCATCAAGCCCCCAGTTTTAGCGTGACAATGGGAACAGCATCATCTGTGTCATGTATGTTGGAAGCAATGAATAGAGAGCTGAGCTCACTCATCTATTTGCATATCGAAGATAAGGAAAAAACTCCTCTTGCTTACTCTGCTGCCTACTCAAATATCTGTGAATCAAGGAGGAGAATATGGGCCTTTTGTACATCAGATCCCAGTGTCCTTGAATAAAATGATTGCTCAATCCAGCCTTCTGGGATGAGTGTGAGGCTCAGAACCAACTGTGGTGCCAGGAACTCTCCATTTCTGCAGGGTGGTGGATGAGAGGCCGTTCCTGGATTAGGAACGCTCAGCAAAGTGGATATTTTGACTTTATGTCATCAGGGCACCTTCTCCCCTCCACACTCGCATCAGCACTTGCATATCTGGGGCACGGAGGTTTGTCCTGCCAGCTGTTAAATAAATCCCACAGCCCCCTCCCAAACCATTAGCATGGAACAGCACACGCCCAGGGGAGACAAGCTAAGGAGGGAACAGTGAGCCACGAGAGCTTTTCCTTCTGGGTGGAGTTGAGAGAGTTGTTTATTGCAGGGAAAGTGGGATAGCAGAACACAGCAGCTCATCCACATCCTGTGGAGGCGCTGGGCCATGACTCCACAGCCAAGGCTGAGCTCATGTTTGGGCTTGACTCTCCCAAACCAGCTCTGGATTACCTTCTTTTTCACTCCAACAACTAGTTTCCCTCGATGTTATATATGTCTTAAGCAGTAGAAGTGAGATCCAGATCAGGCTTTAAGGGATGGCATTTACATGTTTTTTCTTGTGCTTCTGGTATTAATTTCATATGCAGTGGAAAAGTAATATCCTGTCTGTCACTAGAGAGGAAGAGATGAGGGTGCGTGTACACGCACAGTCATTGCTAACTGTTGAGCTTTTTCACTCAGATTTCGTTTTGGGGAAAATTTCTAAATTAAAATGAAAACCAGATGCAGAAAGGACGAATGTGAAATAGCAATGAGGCCAAAGCACGAGATGTTTTCTCTTGTTTTCGTAACTCGTGGTCTTTGTGTGTAAGAGTGTATTGCATGGCAACTGCATTCACACTTCCCTTTAATAAGAGATCCAAGCAGATGGACCCACTATTAACGTGTATCCCCCAGATTTGCATATTTCATATTCATGCCAAGATGGCACTGAGCTCACATGGGATGAAGGAGGCTGATGTAAACACAATTGCACCAGATTAATGCAGTGATCAAAGAGTATTGTCCCGGCATCCCCGTTAGGAATCCAGTTTAATATTAGTTATTAATATTGTTAAACTCCTACTGGAGTCAAATTAAGGTCTTCCAAATACAGTCGGACAGGGCTCTTAGGTACTACAAGTTGATGAATATGTTATGAACTCCTGAGAGAGAGGGCTAAGAAACAACATTTGCATCTGAGCTGTGAAGAATCCAGCGCTGGAAATGTGCAGACCTCGAGCTTTGGTCCGGCGTGCTGTGCAATTAGGACTCGCTTGAAATTCAGATCTTATCCAAGATCTGTTATCTGGGTTTCTCAGAATTCAAGTGCAATCGCTTCTAGTCAGAAGACAAGCCTATCTGTAATATCTCATCAAATATTAGGCATTACAAAGTGGTATTCTGGAGCCCAAAATATATTTGATCGCATTGTTCTAGTCCATTAATCAAACACTGAGCTGTACATACTAATAGGATCAAACATGAGGAAATATTTATGAATGAGCATTGTTGTGACTGCAAAAATTAAACACAGCAGGTTTTAAATACACAAGATCTCAAAAAGGGAAACTTGATTATCTCCTACATTTCTGGTGCCAAATTCAGAGTGAATTTTAAGTGACTCTTAGGTAGCTCGTGCTTGAGTAATTTATACCTTCCTTGCTGCTCCCTTCAGAGTGTAAATTATAGCTGCCCCCACCTGTGTTGAACTGTCCCAAGGAACTGAGGTGGCACCAGTTTTGGGGAGGGGCTGTGTGTCCACAACCTGGTGGTACTCAGGGTGTTCAGAGCTCAGCCCCAGCTGTGATATCTGTGATTATGTTCTCCCTCTGCAGCTCTCAGTGGAAATAAACCCCTGATTACCAGAATAAGCAATGATGTGATGGTATTTCCACTGCTCCTGGGGGCTGGGTGCAGTCTGGATATGGGAAACTCCCTGGATTGTGGGAGTTTTGTCCCTTACTTCAAAGGGGACAGAATTTTGCTCGCTAGATCCAAAGGCAAGGCATGGCAGTGGCATGAGGGATGCAGTAGCCCCACAAGCTGGGGTTTTGTCAAGAATAAATCATGTCAAACCAATCTAATTTTCCTGTGGCAGGGCAGCAGGTCTCTGAGAGGGGAGGAGCTGCAGCTTGACTGCAGTCAGGCTTTGGACTGGGGTGTTCCAGGAGTGAGGTGGGGGAATACGGACGGGGAGAAATGCTGTAAGGTACCAAACCAGCTGGGAAACACGCTGAAAACTGTTTGCTGTTTGCTGTCCAAGTGGAAGGATGGCTTGAATACGGTGCTGGAGGGTCTGTGCAGCTCTGGCATTACTCAATATTTTCATTAGTGACTTGAGTAGTGGAATATGGAGGAGATATATTGCAGCTGTTGACAATACCAAGCTGAGAGGAGCTGTAAGTGCTCTCAGAGAACAAGAGAAAGATTCAAAAATCTTAACAAGCTGAAGAAACAGGCTGGAAAGAAGAGATTGACATGTCCAGGGACAAGAGAAAAGCTGAATGTATGAGAACGATTGAAATGTGTGCCCAGAAATGGCTGCATAGGCAGCATTTCAGAGAGAAAGGGACAATACCGTGGGCTAGAAATGAACCCTGAGCCAACTGTGGTGCCCTGGTGTGAGCAGAGCAAAGCTGACACTGCTGTACAGAAGGAGAGTGTGCTGTGGTACATTGGGACATTGCTCCCATCTCTGCTGAGTGTTGGGGAGGAGCAGCTTTGTCATCAGACTTCAAGAGAAATACAGAAAATGAAAAGAGCAGTCTAGAAAATAAACCTCCCAAGAGGGAAAGAACTGTGGTCCATTGCCTAAGGCTGATGAAGATACAGTAATAATCTCCCCAAATATAAAAGATGCTACAAAAGCAATGAACTGTTGCTCACAGGCAGAATTAAGGGGATTAGACTGCAGTAAAATAATTTGGGTTAGACTTTGGGGAAAACGTTCCATCTGTAAGAATAGCTGACACCCAGAATAGACCATCTGAGGAGCCTGTGGAGCTTCCTTTAAAACCTCCAGGGATGAACAGGTTAGAGAAACTCTCTTGTCAAGAGCGATTTCGGCAGGGTTGATCCTGCCCTGGGGGAAGGAGATGGACTAGGTGACCTCTCAGGATGCCTTTTCCTCCTGTTCCCCGGGGCTCAGTGTTTATTTTGTGTGGCAGTGATATTGCGAGGGCGGGGAGCTTGATTCTGCACATTGGGTAAACATTTTACATTTAAATTGGGAAGTCTTGTTTACTTATCAGTCCGTTGTTGTTTCAGTTTAAGTTTTACTAATTTAAGTTGAGCACTGAATTATAAATTACAGTGATGGGTGTATGAGCACTGTCTGAGGAGACAGGTACTGAAACCTATTAATCTATCGATTGCATTGATTGGAGTGTTTAATTTAGAGTAACACGTTCCTATTTTTAAATATGTTTTAAAAGGCTCTTTTAAAAACAATTTTGTTTTATCGCAGTGCAGGAACTCTCCTTCTCTCTGATAGGTGTGTATGCTTAATCAGGCACATGGGAAAAAATGGTGTTGGTATATAGGAAAGATGCAGGATGAAACCTCTGCTACCACAGTGAAAGGAAACCATCAGGTTTTAAATGAAGCCAGGCAGTGGTCTGGCTGCCAATTAATGAACACATTACCGCTAAGTGATAGCTTTAAAAAATATTTTTAAAAAAGTTGCTGAGTTCTCATAATGGTTCTTGCTCTCCTTTCCTCCCAGCCTGCCCATTTACTGGGAGAGGAGCCCCTCCAGCAGTGGATGCAACAGTTCAGGGCCTGGCAATGAATAAGGATCCCGGACTGTAAGGGGGATCTACGCCAGCAGAATGTAATTCCACAAATTAATTTGCTCAGGACCCGGGGGTTAGCACTAATTTTACACTAAATACCAGGAGAGCTTTAACGACCGCAAATAGCAAACACTTCAATTTTTGCTTCGTCCCATTCGGAAGCCAGAACTGCCAGGTTTACAGTGCCCTCTAGTATCGCTCCGGAGCATTAGCTTCGCTTGGCACCTCCGGAGCTGCCACATCGCCGAGCATCGCTCGCTTCCCGCAGTTTTCCTCCGGCGCCGGGCGAGCGGAGCGGGGCTGCGCTCGGTGCGGGTGCGACTCCGGCCAGCCCAGCCCCGGCCAGCCCAGCCCCGGCCAGCCCGGCTCCTGCTTGCCCGGCTCCGGCCAGCCCAGCCCCGGCCAGCCCGGCTCCTGCTTGCCCAGCTCTCGCCAGCCCAGCTCCAGCCTTTCGGCCTCTTCTGGGATAGAAAAGAGCGTGGAGTCAAAAACGCCAGCTCTGCTTAGAGCGTTGCAGTGAGCAGGCTGCTTGGGAGAATGATGCTTGGGAGGATGTGTTCCTGCCCATGGCAGGGGGTTTGGAATTCGATGATCATTAAGATCCTTCCCAACTCAAACCACTCTGTGACTCCATGTTCGATAGTTTGTGCCAATTTGGCAAGGCGATGTTAATAATAATTTGCCTTGAAAGGACACTTTGCAGCTGTTGCTGCATTGCCACTAACTAGCAAAGTGCTGGGCAAGGAGAAGGAAGGACAAAGCAGAAAAACCTGAGTCACATGAAACCCATCAGACATTACCCAGGGCCACATCCCAGCCAGCTGAGGTCACTTAACACGGGGACTCCTCGGAGCTGTGACCTTCAGCCTTGCACAGATCTCTCCATGGAACAGATGCAGGAAAATCCCTTGGTGGACCAGGATGTGGCACCTGCTGTAAGAGTGGGTGTATTTATAAAGCACCTCTGAAGATTTCCAGCTGCTGGAGCAGCCTTTGGAGCCTCCCTGGGTAAGACTGACTTGGTGTTGTGCAGGATTTCCGCTGCTCTGAGCAGTGCCTGGAGAAAGGAGCTGTTCCCATAGAGGCAGAGGGGAATCTTCAACTCCTGTTTGCCTCCAAACGTGCTGTGCCCACAAGTTCCTCCTCAGAAAATCCTGTTAACAGGAGCTGAACTTGCAGTGATTTGTAAAAAAGCTGCCTAGATCGTTATTCTAAGAAATCATCCGAGTTCCTGGCAGTGAATGAGCTGGTCCAGATGATGCCCCTGGAACATTTTCCTTACAAGGAGAGCTATTTAAGCAGTGAACTCCAGCAGGCACAATCAAGCTGGTAGGACGTGGAAATTATTAAGTTTACATTAACTATGGAAATTTAAGAAATGAATTGCTAACATCCATCTTCAGATTTTTCATATCGTTTTCTATGGCTGCTGATGAGATTGTCACGGTCAAAAACTGGCATAAAATGGATCTCCTTTAATACCCAGCATGACTGTGCCTGCACTTTCCTTGGAAACACACAGGGAGAAAGCTTCCTGTCAGCTTAGGCACTGACTTCTTTTTGCTTCAGTTCCTGGGTTACAACTGGAGTCACTTGAGCCACCTTTTCCCAATGGCACTGCAGAGACCAAAATCTGGTTAATAGCAATCGTTGTTACTTTTTGAGAAGTAATTTCTCCCTGATTTGGAACCGTGTGTGAGGGTATCACACAAATTAAAAATGGAAATATTATCTGAAATAGCAACCAGTGTGTCTAAAGGACAGGGAGAAGGTAGAAAAGTGTTATTAAAATGAAATCATAGTGAAAGTAAGAGGTAGTAGGAGGTGCAGAAGGTACAGAGGAGTCATAAGGCCATTGTTTGTATCTAAGGGCTGAACTGAATCTTATTTTTCTTACTGACTTTCAGAAGGCAGCCATTTGAGATAGTTCTCCCTCTCTTTTGTATTGCAGGTCTAGATGGTGTGTGCAGGTGGGTTTGTTTTCCATAGTGTCATTCCTAGCTGCAGCACAAAGCAAAGGAAGTTCAGGGATAACCTGCATCCCAAAGGAGCATTGTCCCTCCATACCCCTCGGATTTGTAGCACACTGACAATTTCTGAGGCACAGGTTCTTTTTCATCAAAATATTTTCACGCCCTCTCACGAACTGTGCATTCAGATACTGACCTTTTATTTTTGCCAATGTGATTTCCACTCTTGGAGCCACAAAAAGAATCTGAAATAAGAGGTCTGGAGTCCTTCTGCTTTAAATTCTACCTCCTGCAACTGGTGAGCTAGAAATGAAGGGCTAGCTCATTGTATATGCAATATGTAAGTGGTTTGACAAGGATGTCTCTCTACAGCTCAAGTGTCAGCTCTGGATGGATGGATCAGGGGTCTTGAAAGACACACTACACGTCTCTGCATCACTGTTCATAAAAACTTTACCAAGTCTCTCAAATTCCTTGCACAGCAATACAAGCAACTGTCTCAGCTTCTCAAGGGCACTACACCTTTGATAATGAATATATTTAAACAAAAGGGAACAAAAAACCCCCTACCTTTGCTGAATATAATGGAAATGCAGCTTTATACTTTCATATTTCATGGGACATGAAGGTTCATCATTTATTGAAAATAAGATGTGGACCTTCAGTAACATCCTGTCTGGATTTCATTTTCAGAGTGAAATGCCTTTCTGGTAAAATACAAGAAAGTGTTTTTCTCAGACAAAACCTTGTGTTCCAGCTGTGTTGCAGTATTCTCCTGACTACTTTCTCCTCTTGCTGTGCTCTCTGTTATAGCTTCTTTTGCCAGCTAAGAAACTTCCTTCGCAAATCCATTTTCTCCTTCATATTTAAAAATGATATGGTTCATGTGGGCCAATTTCCATACGCCTTCAGGGACTGCAGATTTACTGTTATTCCTCACCGGCCAAGAGACAAATTAATTTGATTAGAGCTCAGCCCTCAAGAGAGAATTTTGAGGGAAGCAGAGTCCAATTAAGGAATACCTGGGGTCAGCTAATGAGTGAACACCCCCTCTAAGGAGCATTTTCTCCCTCTTCCATGAGCTGAACTCGCTGCACATCAGCAGCATCTCCAGATCCAGATGTCACAGGGCTTCTCCAGCAGCAGGAGGACGAGGTGTGTGCTACTGGAGAGCTCGTGGTCTGCAGTAACAGGCACGGGGATGAGCTGAGCTGGTGGGGAGGAGGCAGCCCAACATCAAACCCCAGCACAAGCAGCCAAGGAAGAGGCTAAAAATGACTCCTGGTCCCCATTCCATTGGACAGCAAGCCAATGCCAAACAATGCTGAGGGCTGGGGACACTGAATGAAGAGCAGAGATGGCAAAGAAGATATTCTAGCAATAGGGAAAGCACAATAACTATCCTCAGTTCCTGAGGCAGCTCCTTGCCTGCAGCACCTCTCTGACATCCAAGCTAAATTGGGCAATGGATGCATTCCCAGTGGATGAGGATGAGACCATCTAATCAATGGGCATCACCTTGCAAAGTGATATTTGCTGTTCTCACAACTTAGAGGAGTGCTGGGTCAGTGGCTGCAGGACAGATGTCAATGGAAACCTTCTGTGCTGCAAAACATTGTTTGAGTGGCTCAGGAGCTCTGTTTCCTCAGAATAAATATCAGATTAACGCAGGGGGATTTGATTGGAGGCACCACACTCCGGGAGATGCTGGCTGTAAGATGAGAAATGGAACTGAAGTGTACTTGTAACACCTACTTGTAATATTTTAACAATTCAGCAACAACTTCGTAAGGCAGGTTATTAGCTGGACAGGACAAAGCAATTTCAGCCTGAGTAGCTGAGTTCTCTCACTAGGAACATGGCCCCTGCATTTTTATATCTGTATTGCATTCCTGACTTGATTTCTTGCATGGTGTTTCTATGCATTATTAAACTCCCACTATTTTCCACTCCAGAAATGGCTGCATTTAGATTTAGGTGAAATTTTGGTGGAGAGGTTAATCTACAAAAATTATGTAAGTGCAAATTGCATAGCAATTATTGCTATGTAAGTGCAAACTGTTAATTACTACTCCTGTATTTTTAAGCTCAGAACCCCTGGCTGCAGGAAGGAAGTTGGTGCATTGGCTCACTAAGTTAGTGAATACTCAGTCTCTCCCTTTGGAAGAGCAATTCTCTCCCTCTTTTCTCTTTTTCTTCTCTTTTTTTTTTTTGGTTTTTTTCCCCTTTTTGCCCAGATGCAATGACCAGACTGTTTGTCCTCTTTCTCGTTGTGAATTGTCTCCTAAACACTGAAAGGTGGCCTGGGGGGTTTGTTCAGAAGATTAGCATCTCTTCCCAGAGCTGTCCCCAGCTGTATTCACACTTATAAATCCATGGAAAGGACCCTAAAGAGCAATATAGAACCTGATGATGCAACAAGCCAGGAGACACACACACAAAAAAAGAAGAATAGCCTGCTAAGAGGACAAAGCTAATCAATACTAATAGCAAAGCTGAAGATTTTAAAAGCCTCTCAATGAAGTCAGGCACAATGCTACCAGGCAGTCAATGAAAAATGAAGTGTGCCTGCAGAGAGGCTGGGGGCAGTCAGGGAGAGAGCAGAGCCTGTTTGGGGAGGGTCTGGGCTGGGTCAGTTCCCCTGGATGCCCTCACCCCCAGGAACCCAGCCAGGCTGGTGGACAGAGGGCAGGGCAGTGATGGGCACCCAAGCACAGGCACCACATCAGCTGCAACCAGAGGAGGTTGTGTAAGTCACAGAATCATAGTCACAGAGTGATTTGGGTTGGAAGGGACCTTAAAGATCATCTAATTCCAATCCCCTGACATGGACAGGGACACCTTCCACTCAACCAGGCTGCTCCATCCTTGAACACTTCCAGGGCTGGGGCAGCCACAGCTTCTCTGGGCACCCTGTGCCAGGGCCTAACCCACCTCACAGGGAAGAATTTCCTCCTAATATCTAACGTAAACCTACTGAATTTCCAGCTGAAAGCCATTCCCCCTTGTCCTACCACCACATGCCCTTGTCAGAAAAGCCTGAGAGGACGGAGCATCTCTTTGCCCTGTGCGTCAGCACTGGTGCC
This sequence comes from Polioptila caerulea, assembly GCA_013397295.1. Classification (NCBI taxonomy): domain Eukaryota; kingdom Metazoa; phylum Chordata; class Aves; order Passeriformes; family Certhiidae; genus Polioptila; species Polioptila caerulea. Next base: position 205,196 of record VYXF01013095.1, read on the forward strand.
TGGCTGGGAGCTGCCTGTGAACAGGAGGAAGGTTGCTCAGCTGCTGTAGTTCTGCCAGTCCTTGGCCCCTCTACTGAAACTGCTACAAAAGCAGAAAATCTCTTCAGCCAGAACTAAAGGCAGCAGCAGTGCTGTGGAGCTGCACTGGGATCGTTAGGGTGGTTAATATTCAGCAGGCATATTGCTAAAAAGGCAGTGCATGCTAAGGAAAAAGGCAACAAACCCCAGTGCTGCACACAGGTCCTTCTGGCAGAGATATCAGCAGTGACAATGTTGTTTGTACAACAGACAACTTGTATCCCCTAAGAGCAGACCCACTGCCACATCTCGCTGAGGTCATGGTTGTGAAACCAGTCCTGAATAACGTGGGCCATCTGTAAGCCCATGAAATAGTGATTAAATGCTTTTTACTGCTTTGCTGGTCCTCAGATGACTCCTCTACTTTGGCACAAAATATTCTGGTCAAGCTGATGATGTGGCTTTGGTCAGGGGTGCAATGTAAATGGCACTAACCAGTACCCAAAGCCTGCACATCCACGTACAGATATATATTTTACAAGAAGTCTCATTTAATTCATAAATAAAAAAAGACCTTAAGGAACTCTTTCAGGAGGCCCCCAGCTGAAGAGAAAGGCTGTCTGTCATCACGAATGCAAGGTGGCTGTAACAGGAAATTTTTACTGTATATAGAGACTCTGTAGTCTAAAATGTGTTCTCAGGCAGAAAACCCAAATCCCTGTAAAGGGCCACCTCTTGCTATAATGCAGGTCTTTTCTATAATAGAGTCAGCTCTGATATAGGACTATTGCTGCACTGCAAGCTGCAGTAAATATTAATGTGTGAAGCTGGATGCCACCTCTATTTCAGATGGAGGCAGAAGCCAGCCTGATGGAGGATGAGTCTCAGTCCTGCCAGGGAGCTGATGCATTCCCAGGGCTTTTGGAAAGGAATTTTTCCCTTTGGAGTAATTGGATCCTGCTCACCAACCCCTCCATTTCACTCTCTAAGAAAGCCATGAGGTCTGTCTGTGCTTGGGGCTGTGCCTTGTGGGAGTGATATTTGCACTTCATGCTGTGTCCATTGGAAAACTGCCCTCGTGCCAGTCCAGCATTTTCTAATGCAGCCCCCCAAGGTCATTCCCTGCCAGGTGCCAAGTCTGATGTTAAAAGCCCAACATTTACCACCTTGCAAAGAGATTCTAATGTGTACATTGCATTTGTTTCTCATAGTGCAATTACTCCACAAAGAAAGCTGAATATGTGTAAAGCTGTGTGCCTGTGTCTGTATCTTATAAACTAATCCTTTCCTTTTCTTGCCTGCACCATGACTGTGTTTAAATAACTTACCTAAGCAGGTGTCTGTGAGGAGTATTACCAGACCAAACATCTGAATGTATACTTGTCCTTAAACACAATATTACTCTAAACACGGGATATAAATGTAAGTAAATATTACACTAAATATTCATGTTTACTATCCCATGCAACAATAGTTGATTAAATATTTACTAGCCCACTTACCTGTGCTCTTGTGGGCATAGCTGCCTAACTACTTATGCTACAGAGTGTTTTTGTGGTTGATTAAAATGCAGTTGTGTGTACATCTGCAATGTTTGGCAGGCCTGGTTAAACAACAACTTAGAGAAACAAGCAGTGAATGCTACTCCTTTAAAAAAAATTAAGTTTCTTATTATAGATTCTGCAACATTCATGAAGCTCTTATTAGTGGCATGCTAGGTACCTGAGGAGCAGCAGGTTGGTTTTGAAGTGTTGGGATGCCCACGCAGTGTTACTCTGCAAACAAAAACCCCCCGGGCATGAGAAGCAGCCTCTGTTTGTAATGAGTCCTGATTATCAGCTTCAGCTCACAACACAGGGCTGAAATAGAACTATTTTCCTTTCACAGAAATGTATGGTTCTATCCAGGAATAATCCTGTTAGGTGAGGAGACAGGAAAGATTTGGAGGAGTATCCCAATATTTTCTTTAGCAGAAGAATGGGGGGGGGAATAGGAGGGGGATCCCCCACTCCCATATCACAGACTGAAGAGGGCAGGGGTTATAAAGCCCCACTGCAGGAGGATTCAGGCAGCATTTAGTGTTTATCCCAGCCTTGTTAAACTTGTGGCTCTCCAGGCAAGCACTGCTGCTGCTGCTCACTCAATCTATTCCGGCAGAAGCAATTTGCCTGCAATTAGGCAGCAATGCAACTCAGTTCCTGGGCAATCTCGGGGGGCAGCGAGCACAGTTCCTACTGCCCCTGTTCCCTCTCTAAACAACTTCCACACCCTCGTGGTGCTCAACAGATGACCAACCCTACTTTTTGAAAAGTCACTGTAAAAAAACTCCTAACAGGAATAACTGTTTTGGTTCAAATTTAATGGTGAAAAGGTGCTTGAAAACCTTGTTTGTGAAACTCATTGAGAATTAAATTATCCACAGAATTTCAACAGGGATGAGGAAGAAGAACAAGCTCTTTGATTTTATGGTGGATTCTAAGAAAATAACCTTAGAAGCTAGAGGTTGATGTGGTTGCAATGTGTTTTATTTGAAAGAAATTAGCCCTTTTGGGTCAAAGCTTAACCTCATGGCAGGTGGTTATGCTGGAAAACATCTGGTCAACCACTCCACAACCATGCAGCATCAACCAGAAGGGCTGAGCAAGGTGAACTTTGTAAGGTAGGAGAGACTGCAATGAACATGGAAAAAAAATCTCAGAAGAAAGCCATTAAGTGCTTTTTCATCCTAACTAAGTTCATTGTGAAGGGTGGTTGGGAAAAGGGGTAATATGAGACCTTCTTATTGAAAAAAAAAAATATTGATTGTTAGGAATCAATAGCATTAAGAAGCTGTGTCTTAAGCACCAAGCTTTGAAGACCTCCACAAGCTTTTCCGTTCCCTGTCTATTCTCCTGCCAAAACTTTGATAGATTCAGCCTGCAAACCAGCAAATGCAGTGATTTGATGGTGGCCAATATATATTACAAAAAATTAAGGTGTCAAGCATGAATTTTATTACATCTGCAATCAGAGGTACTTCCTTCAGTCAGCTCATCTGCAATTAAGTCCAGCTGTTCTCAGTGGAAAGGACTCTTCCAAGGAAATTGCTGTAAAATTTAATGGACAAGTTTTCCTTGGTGCTTTGTTGTAAATATTGTTTTCCTAATAGGCTTGTAAAGGGCTTTGCTTTTTCATTCAATAGGCAGAAGATCTGTTATTTTTCAGGCATTAGAAAATGAATAGATCAGTGATAGAGCTCATAAAACTTATACAAAGATTCTCATTGTATAGCAAGAGAAAGAGCTTTAATAACTTGAAGAAGAGGAGGTTTTGGAATTTATTCCTTTTTTGCTCTGCATAGTTTTTTGTTTACATACAAAGGGCTATTTTTTAACTGACACATCAGACAGTTTGATCGATATCCCTTATTGGGTTTCTTCTGCCTAGAATTGGGTATGACAGCCAGAGAGGGGCACCAGATTGCAGACTTGAGAGGATGATCCTGCATTTCAATGTTGCACTGGAACATCCCACAAGGACCAAAATATTGCACCACGGACCCGCCACACTGCAGTGCTTCCGTTTGCTGTCCCAAAATCCTCTTCAGCCTTTAAGCAAGTTATGAATATTACAAACTTTTTTATCTCCTTCTGCTGTGTCCAAAGAGCATCTCTTTCCTTTTTACCACTTAGGCAAAGCTTGGATGTGTTTTTCCTCTCTTCCAGCAATCTTTCGGCAACATTTTCAATCTGTGTGCTTCTGTCACTTCAGGAGAACAGTGCCTAAAATAAAACAGTGAGATTTGTGATTATTGGCATTATTTTAAGATGCAATGCTGAGGCATTAAATATAACAAAATGAAACTATTTTGAGGGGAAATGTTGAGACATGAATGATAGCAAATGGTGTTACTGTGGATTTATTTTCACCCAACCAAAATCAGACTCCTTCTCTAATTATGAAATATGACCTGGCTCTTGCAGAGAGAGTAATTTGCTAATTTGTTTAACATTGTTCTCTGTGCAGAAAAGCCTTGCAATAGAAAGAATTCAGAATGTATCTAAGGTGCAGGTTATTTTGGGGGACAAAATGAAGCCACTTGTTATCCTTTAAGACAGTGATCATTTTCCTTCTCCGGCAGCTGTGAATACTGAGGAGAAAACAACTCCCTCTGGTCAAGAGTTGCATTGTCACTGTTACATTGGTTTGCAATGAAAGAGGTGAAATTATCTGTCAACAAAACCCTTCTGCTGAGGCTGTGGAAGTCTTTCTACTCGTACAGTTTATTTGAAGAGCAGGGATGAGCTATACTTTTGCTAGTATACCCATATAGCTGCCTTGGCAAATGCTCATGGCTTAGAATCCCATCTCCCATGTCTGCAAATAGCAAGAGTTAGCTGGCACACTTTGGAACAGTTCTCCAAAATAGTGTAGCAGAGAAAGTTATGGAGGAAATATCTGCTGAACATGTATGTTCCTGTGTGCAGGCTTCAGAACAGACTGATAAACCTGTTCAGAGATGAATAATCAACAGAGTTTGGATCAGGAAATGACAAGGCAGACAGAGCTGCAGGGGAGTACAAGATTAGGTCTCTGTAGAAGAATGTCTTTCACAGAAGTGATTAGAAAATGAATCTCAGAAGCTCATGATTAACAAGGAAGGAGAGAAGGGCTAGAACGTTGTGAAGCTCATACATGAGGTGAACCTGTTTATGTGTTTTATTTGTATAGTTTGATTTGCTTTGGTTAAGCCATTGCCTCCAGCATACAGTCTGTGATTTTCATCCCGACGTGGTTCCTGCAGCTGCAATGTCTGAGGGTTTTGCTGTTGTCTGAACTAACCTGGTTAGTGTTCTGGTGTCCCCAGCCACAAGGACTAGAACAGCTCTCCTTGTTCAAGCTAGTGCTTGTGTCTCCATTTCCTAACCCACGTGGGAAATATCTAAAAACCAGACCCAAAGTCACGGGGGGAACTGTGGGTAAATGGCATCAGCAGGATGAGAAACCTGCAAATATCACAGAGGCAGCACTGTCCGTTCATTCACTCCAGTTCTTTGTGTGTCTCTTTTCCAGCTTATATTTAAAACTTACACCTGATGTATAGGAACTTTAAAGGTGTCTGGGTCCCATTTCAGCCAGTACCTGGTAAGGGAAACCCACCCAAAAGAACCTTTTAGCACCATAACAGAGCAGCTGCTGTTTTTTATAAGAGGTCTGGTTCTGCCTGCTCCCAGCACTGAGTGCCTTTATGTTTTGTGAGCAGTGATCCATCAGGAGGTACATGACAGTTTCTGGAGAAAGCTTTCTTGGTCCCTGAAGGATTCAAACATTATTCAGCCATCAAATTCACAGCCTCTGTGTCAGCATTTACCGATGTATTTGGCTTAAGTGAAGAAGAGCATATACACAAGTCTGTTTAAAATAGTAGATAGTCTGGAATCCAGGCTTGAACTCTTTGAGAAGATGCAGGTTCTACCTTGCATCCAAATGTTTTGTTGTTTTTTTCCCCTTTAACTTCAATCTAGATTCAAAAGGTGACCAGAATTAATCACTGTGTCTTACGTATAAAAATTGGTCATGGAACTTTGGAGGTTGGAGTGCTTCAAAGTCTCAGGATAATACTTTCCATTCTCTTTGGGCTTCAAAAAGCAGAAAGACTCTTTCCATGATGTGATGGGAATCCTCATGAGAGCACAAGAGAGCATCTTCACCACGGGAGGTCATGCTTTAGGGACCAGACTGTCAGTTCCTACTTTTCACAAAACATCTGTCCCTCCGGTACCTGAAGTTTTGATTTGCATCCAATGTCTTGAACCCAGCTCTGGAACACCTTGTAGACAGCTACATGGGGAAATAGCATTTATGGGCTGTTCCCTTTGTCCATCAGGAAGTGCCATGTGTCTACACACAAGTTATCTTCCAGCAGCCTGTCTCACCACTCAGAGGGAAATAATTAAACAGCTTGAGAATGAAAACAAGACTGCTTGGCACCTCTCTTGTCCACTCCTTTTGCATTTCTTGCTGCAGTTCTGAAGTGCCACAGCCAAGTCCCTGTGCACAGCTCAGCCCCACACAGGATCAATAGCAGAAAAGATAAATCTGTTGGAATTGACTACAGGCTGTTTTGTCACTAAGTGACGATGAAAAATGATCACTACTTGAATACACTGCATTTTTATCTTTAAATCTTTCAATAGAAGCAGTGTCAATAACAGAGCACTAAATAATCTCCAGATAGAAGGAAAATCTTTCTTTTTTTTCTTTTTTTTTATAAGAGGGAAGATGGATGTCACTTTTTTCGAAGGCCTTAGATACTGAAGTATGGAATTAGATCTGCAAATTCCAGGAAGTGATTGTCTGTTTAGACAAACTAGGTCTCATTTTAGGAAAGACTGGCTGGTTTCTGCTTGAAAACATTGCTCAATTCCATATCACGAATGCACCAGGGTAGCTCTAAGTGGAATATGCAGAAATAAAATAAATAAGGATTTTTTTCCCTCATGTTCCTTCGGGGATAATATATCTCTCTGAATTGGATACACCTGCCAGAGATGGCCTTTCTTTGCTTTAAAATATGTCTGACCTTTCCCTGAGCTAACTGGATGCAGTTTACCATATTGGCCCGAGCATAAAGCAAAGTCTTTTTGGGATAATAGCCTTTGGAAACAATCCAATCCGTCCTGTGCCTGCTGCCCACGCCTCAGCTCCCAGCCCTGCGGACACTGTCAGCTGGCACAGAGGGGTGGCAGCGGGCAGGCACCCACAGCACACTGTCCTGCCTGTGCCTTTTGGGTTTGCTGCTCCGGGAGGGGCAAGACCCAAAGGGGCTGACCCTGGCTGGGGCTGCTGGAAGCTCTGTGGCCCCACTGTGAGGGCATCTGCTCAGGTTCTGTCCCAACAAAAGGAAGCCAAGTTTTTGTTTGAAGCCAGTTTGTTTCCACAGCATCTGGTGCCTCCCCTATCTCCAAGTGTTGATGTCCTTTTCATTATAAGACAGCAAGGAACACTCTGCTGCCTTTGATATCAAATTGTTGGAATTTTATTTTCCCCTCATGCAGGATGTTTTCCATAACAGTGTCTGAGGGGTTAGAAGCCTCTGGGTAAATCCGGTCCCGTGGCAATTCGAGCAGTGTCTGTTGGGTCCTGGTAACCTGTTGAGTGCTGCAGTGACTTGGGGATGCTCTGGGTACTTTTTGGATATGTGTGTTCCACACAAACCCCCCTCCAAAGGCAATGCTCTCTTGGTTGTAGACTCTGTGAGCTGAGCTCTGTTTAGATGCCCTTCAGATTCCGGAGCAGGGTCTCGAAGCAGGCAGAGTGCTGTAGAAGGGCTTATCGATTGAAAACTCCCTTTGTATGTACTCCAAGTTTAGTTCAAGCTGCTTTCCTGAGTAAAGGTCAAGATGAAGTACTGAATTTCTGAAATGCTAAAGTTCTGCATATCCCAGAACTTTCCTTTATTCTGCCTGTTTTGCCTGGATATCTGTTAAAAAGTTTGGCTGTCTGTCCTCTTTGATGGCTTGATGAACAATAGTGAGTGTGGAATTGCTTGAAGAAAATTCTGGTCTCTGCAGTTGCTAGAGCTGCTTGACTTGTCTGGAAAACAGCAGGTTTCCATGCCCTCATTCAGCCTCAAGCATACTTGACTGTATTTATTTTTGTTGTTGGCCTCCCCTTTTGACAGGTGGAGAAGAAAAAGGACCTGCAAGAAAAGCAGTAAAGAGTAAAAAACCCGACTTATTGTTTCAGGATGTTTGGTGCTTTAAGGGGAAATCAGCCAAGTTTCATCTGTTAAAAATCCTGCTGAGATTGATTGGTGTATGGAGAGGTGATTATAAAAGCCAGCAAGTAGCTTAATTAGGATGGAGAGTTATGAGAAGTAGCTTGGCTTTTGTGAGAAGTACTGGAGCAAATGACTCTTGGCAAGTGGCTGGTGGAATGGGGAAAGCTGAGCTCAGGAGTTAGAGGATTGCTGCTTGGCATGCTGCATTTGTATTTAGAGGGAATAAAGCTGAAGGTTGCCAAACACAAGCCCGAATCCGGTTCATGTCAGGCCTTATTGTCCTGAGACTACACTTTGCACAAATAATATTTACTAATCAGGGACTTGAGAACTCTCTGAACTTGTCTCAGGGATTTTTACTGTGTCAGGCTTTTTAACGAGCCGGGGGAAAAGCAGCCTCGGCTATTCTAGGCTGCAGGTGAGAGTTTGCTCCTGGCAAGAGGAAATGCCATATACTGTACCAGGAATTTCATCCTGTTTACTCTCTTAACAGTGGGTACAGTGCCATCTAAAACTTCCCTGTGCCCGTGCAATGAAGAGCGAGAGCTCCTGGATGTGTCAGGCAGGTACTGAACGACCGTCTCGCTCCGAGCTTCCCCTCGCCTGCTGCAAAATCCCTCCGCAAGAACCTGGGGAGGAGGAGAATGGAGCATTATGTATTCAACAAATTCTGCTGACTGCTGCTAGGCAGTGAGGCTGGAATGATTCTGCCAAATCCTGATCTTTCATGATAATGGAAGCGGAATTTTCCCCAAAGCAAGCCAGTATCAGAGAGAAAACCCAGGGGACAACAGAGAGCATTTGAGAATACGGCCCAGGCATTAAAAAAAAAAACAACCAAACAAAACCAAAACAAATAGGCTTTAACTAGTTAAATTACAGAATACACAGATATCCCAGAATTATGTAAAAGCCTGATCCTGCAGTCTTTGGGTGGGGAAAACAATGTTTAACTGACTCTAATACTGCAGAATCATCAGTATAGACTAGAAGAAACAACTGGGTCATTCTGTCTCAGCCACTTGCATATTGCAGAACTACTTGTCTGTTCTTGCTACTATTTCATCCCTGTTAATGTCTTATTTAACCTGCTCAGGATAGTTGTGATTTTGCAAATATATAGAATATATTAAATTTGAACGACATCATTTAAAAATACGTATTTGTGCAGATTTTTAAAAAGGACTGGGACCTGAATGTGTAGGGCAACAGAACACGACTCAAAGCCCAATTTAAAGAAAGTATGTTTTGAGCAGGCATCAAGAGAGAGACTGAAAAGCAAGGCAAAAGCATAGGGGGTTTTTTTTAGATGTTGAGTGGACTAAATGCAATGTGAATTTATCTGCAAACCATCTGTGATTTCTGGTATTTTTTGGTGCCTTCACAGCTCTAATTTTAAGCAGTTCTGTAGCCTTTAAATAATGGTACTTTCTTCCCATTTGGTTTTACAGCAGATTCCCCATTTGATCACTAAATGTTTAAAGAAAAGAAGTAACTGAGTTCTCTGCAGATTGCACACATACAGAATAAAACAGCAGCCTTTTATTTTTGCAAGTAAAATTTGACATATTTTGGAGAATTCCTCATGCATAAAATAACACCATGAGTTTTGCTGGGTATGGTTTACTTTTTGTATTTTGCTTTACACTTCTGATGTAAATTCGGTGCTGGGATAAGGTGTTAAGTTGATGTCTCCAAGGAACCAAGTTCCAGAAGCAGCACAACACAGCAGCAGATCTCTTTCAATTTTCTAAACTGATACCAAGAGTGCCAGTTTCATCAGGCAAGAGGGAATTGAAGAGTCACAATCCAACCAGCTCTTGGTGGTTCTGCAGACAAATCTGGATTCTCTGTGTGTCTTGGGGACACTTTATAGCCACAAACTGAAAGAAAACACTCTGGATTACTGAATAGCCACCCGAAAATTGCGGTTCCTACAGTTACAGAGACCCCCTAAGGGAACAGAGAGGCCTCCAGGTCTGTTTTCCATCCACCATGATGTGGGAGAAGATCCTTTTGAATGTGAGCCTGGTCGCCTGAGAGCATGAAACAATAGGAAGCTAACTCTATTCATCCCACAGGAAATCTGATGATAACTACATCATTGTCAGCTCGGTTCATTATTTCACTGTTTCTTCTGGCAGGAGTGTTCAGATAAGATTTTTGCTCACTGTTGTTGGATATAGTGGGGGATTCTGATTCAGGGAACAATAGGAAAGAAGTAGCACTGAAGAGCAAGTCTCCTCCACATCTGAAAATGTCATGCCATTCCAGCCTTCTCTAAAGGGAGGCAGGACTCATTCCCTGCTCTTGGCAGAAGCCTCAAACACGAGTCGATAACCCCTCAGCTTCTCTTCTGTTTCAATAATGTATCGTGTAGTAAACTCTGTGGGTAACTGAAGACTGAAAACCTGAAAGAAATTAATAGGAATGTAAAAATAGCAAGAACATCTTGCCAGTTGCATTATTGAGCATCACAATTATTTGAACAACAACAGCAACAACAAAATCAGTTTATTACATTTATCTGAAGTGCTGTCAAGAATGTAGCAATGAAGTATAAAGAAATGAAGAGGTTCTGGTGATGAATATCAGTCCAGCTTGCCATAGAATAAATATCAGCATTTATCTCTGTCAGAGCAAGATAAAGATAATTTCTTATAAGTTATTTCAAATATTGAGCCCTGTTCGGACGTTTTGTGAGAGATTATCTGCACTTGCTTTGAAACCCAATAGTGGCCATTAATTGTCTATCCTGACAACAAAATTAATTTCTCTTAAATGAGAATGCATTTCTAATTGGACACTTTCTTCCCTAACAAATTGTTTACAGTACCTCTGCAAGGATTCTGAAGTCATCCCTTTGCTTTGATGTTGCTGATTAATTACAGCCCACGTGGTTCTTGGTAGCTGCAATTTGAGAAACATACTTTGCTGTGAAATGTTCATCTTAATTACACACTCCCCCAGCCAAGCTTCTGCTCGGGAAGGGAACTGAACTTCTCTTGCTGCATGTGATGCCAGGCTGGGTTGTTACTTTTTACCCCTCCCTTCTCTCCAAGTGAGTTCGGAGCTGATGAACGCTCCGAGACTGACAGCACCCAAAATGAAATTCTCTCTTTAGCCGCAGAACAGATCCAGAACTGGCAGCTCAGAGCAGCTTTCCCTCTCCCATCTCCCGGTGTCTCTGCTCGGCATGGAGCAGCACTGGTGGGGAGAGCTGAGCTGGCTGGAGCATCCCTGTGTTAGCACGGGGGTCTGCCACAGCTAATTAGGCAGGCTGAGACACAGGGCTGATTAGTGTGGGCAGGATGCTGCATTAAGGGAGCAGGGCTGCTGTTTGCACCTCTCCACATGACACCGAGTTGTGCCACGTGGATATACCCCCTACCCTTTAAATACAATTTGTTTTTTTGGTGGGAGATCACCAGCTCCTTGAACTTCTGGTGGAGAGGATTAAAGATACCAGTTCTGCTGCTTGCTCAGGTGTGGAAGCCCACCCATGTCGAGCCACCCAGATAATTTTGCAGGAGCCCACTCAACAGCTGTCACATAATAAGATTTTTGGATGTTCCGAACATCAGCTGGATTCTTGCTTTTATGTTTTATTAATGATTTTAAGGCGAGAAGATTTTTATCGGTGCCTTGGAGATATCCTGGATCCACATATTTTCTCTCCATAATGCCCCCTTACAATGCACCTATAATGAAGATGAAGTGAACATACTGCCTTGGCTCGGGCAAGCTGCCAGTTAAGGAATTTTGCTTAAAAGAGACAAGCAACATCGGGACGGCGATGCCCTACAAATGAGCACAGAAAATGCTGCAGCCTTTTCCTTCTAGATGTGGCAAAACAGGAGGAGGAATAACCAGAGGAAAAGGAGCTCCTGCCCTCTTCTTCAGCCATTATCTGTAGGTGTTGAAGCAGTGCCTGCCTTAGCTCCCCACGGAGCCAGTGGAGCTCTGAGTGCTCTGAATTGCCTGTTGTCTGTTCAGGAGGACTTGGCTCCTCATTTATGCAAGAAAAAGCAGATCCCTGGAGCAAAAAATTGTGAATGCCCTCCTTTGAGTTTCTAAGGCAAAGCTATGCAGTGCACTTTGTTCTATAGGGGCAAGTTACAAATTGTTCCTTATATATTTATGGGTTTGTTTTTAGGCCACTGTTTTGTTGTTTGTTTAAAAATAGTGAAACAACTGTCAAACCTTTTTTACTGTTCCAGGTAGGAAGTGAAATCAGAGCCTCTTGCATTTGGGCATCACAATGACAGGGCTCTTGGATATAATTAACATAAATGCAATATTGACATGCAAAAAATGTATTTTTTAAAATAGCAACTATTAAATGGAAAAGAACCATCCATTTCCAAGTGATAACACATAAAATAAGTTATAGATATCTGTAATGTGCACTGAGAGTCTGAACTTTGTAGTGGGAAGAAAAAAAATAATGTAGGGATGATCTCTCAGCCTGCAAGTATTCCCTTATAACACAATGCCTTCTTGACCAATCTCTTTTAGTCCAAAGAAAGGTATTTTATGTTTAAAATAACCAGCATTACAGATCCATAAGCAGTTTAGGCTGGCAGTCTGGCTGAGATAGTCCTGTCCTTTCCTCCTCTGGCTGCTTTTCTTCGATTCACTATTTTTTAACACAAAGAATTATTCCTACCTTGTTCCTATTTGCCTTACTAAGTGTGCTCAGTCTGTTGCTGATTCTTTGAAGCACACTGCTTGGTATTTCATGGGCTGTGTAGGCTGAACACCAGTGCTTCAGCCTATATTGCTTCCAGGTTTGCTTTACCCCAGTGCTCGTGTAGAACAGCATCCCTAAGCTCAAGAGAACAGGAACCACAGCCCTTTCATTTTCTCATTCTTCATGCTAAGTAATAGGGTTTCACTTTCCAATACCTCACATGGTGTTCTGAGAACATTTAATTGATTTGATACAATTTTCAGAATCCATCACCTGACAGACAGGAAAGTGTCACTGAGTGGAGGGCGAAGCTTCGCTTCACTTGGCCACTGACACCTCAGCTGTTCCTTGTCATATTCATTTCCATTTTACATACAAAAAAAAAAAAAATCACCCATGGCTAAAGGATCTGTGTGGATTTTGCTCACTGAATTTAATTAATACCTTTATGAAAGGAGTTGTTATTTACTTTAGAAGCTGAGAAAACAAGAGACCCATCCCTGTGCTGCAGTTTACTCTGTGTGGGGCCTGTGCAATGCTTCATTTACTTTAGCTCTATTTATTTTAGCTGCACTCTGAGGGTGAAAAGAGCTGGCAGTGGCATAGAAAACATAAGCAGCTCCTACAAAATCAAACCAGTGCTGTTTAGTGCCGTGAAAGCACTCCTGAACTTTGCAGTGCTTTGCAAAGGTGGGGTAATGAGGGCCTCGTTTCGGCAGTAATCACAACTGAAATATAGAAACACAGAATCACAGGCTGGTCTGGGTTAGAAGGAGCCTTAGAGGTCATCTCCTGTCACCCCCTGCCATGGGCAGGGACAGGTTTTCCTGCACCATCACTAAGACAGGAACTCTAACATGGGACCTGCACACCTGCAGCCTCCCCAGGAGCATCAGGGTGATGGAAGAGCTCTCGCCTGCCTCAAGCTCAGTGCAGTTATTGCAGCAGGACCAGGGTCCTTGCTTCCCGTTCCAAATGGTTTTATTTCTGCTTCTGCGCCCAGGCACTGATCGCTTCTCTCTGGTGAGCAGTGGCAGCACCTGAAGGAATGAGGTGGAGCTGTGCCAGGGGAGGTTTAGATTGGATTTAGGAAAAGATTCTTCCCCCAGAGGGTGCTGGGCACTGCCCAGGCTCTGCAGGGAATGGGCACGGCCCCAAGGCTGCCAGAGCTCCCGGAGGGTTTGGGGAACAGGGAACATGGTGGGATTGTCGGAGGGTCCATGCAGGGACAGGGGCTGGCCTTGATGATGCTCGGGTCCCTTCCAACTCAGGATATTCTGTGATTCTCTGATTCTGTCATTTTGTGATTCCAGGTATCTGGACATGGCACTGGGCAATGTGATTTAGGGGTTACAGTAGTAGTGCTGGCTGGATGGTTAGAATTGATGATTTACGGATTCACAGAATATTCCGAGCTGAAAGGGACCTACAAGGATCATCAAGTCCAACTCTCAAGTAAATGAGAACATGAACCCACAACCTTGGTGTTATAAGCACCATGCTCTATGCAATTAATCCCATGATTTCACAGCTCTCTTCCAACCGCGCCGACTCCGTGATCGTTGACGGAAGCGGCCCGGGAAAAGAAGATAAAAGCTTCTAAAACATCGCTCCGTGGCGATCAACAGCCGCCCTCCCACACGCGCCCGGACTACATTTCCCAGCGTGCACCGCGGCGGCGCGGCGGGGCCGGCGGCGCCGGCCAAGATGGCGGACGGGGCGCTGAGCCCCGGCGTGAACCTGGAGGCGTTTGCCCAGGCCATCGCCGCCATCCAGGCGCTGCGCTCCAGCGTCACCAGGGTCTTCGACTGCCTCAAGGATGGGATGCGCAACAAGGAGACCCTGGAGGGCCGCGAGAAGGGCTTCGTGGCCGCCTTCCAGGACAGCCTGCACTCCGTCAGCCGCGACCTGGGGTGAGCAGCGGCCCCGGCGGGGGTGGCCCCGGTGGGCAGGGAGGGGGTCCCGGGGTGTCCTGGCTCCTCTCAGCGCCCGGCGGGGCCGGTTTCACTCCAGTGTAGGCAAATAAATGCGAAAACGCTCCGCTTTATTCCACCCCACCCCGGCACCGTGCGCGTTTCCCCTTCGTGATGAAGCTCCACAGTCTCCAAAGGGTCCAACGTGCTCATAATATTTACCTGGGTTTTGTTCTCCTTTTGTTTTCACGAAGGACCTGTCGGTGGGATTGCATTGACAAGGTGAAGGTGTTTGGCTGCAGGGAGATTTATCTCTATATTTTAAAGTTTTGTTAAAAATTCAAACACTTCCTAGGTGCAGGTTATTCAGTAGCATCTAAAAGGTTCAGGAATGATCATTTTATGACCAAAACTTCTCAGGCTGGGAAGTTATCCCAGGTAAGTGTAGTTGCTTAGTACCATCAGGTGTGTTTTGTGTAAGAAGAGACAAACTGCTGAGTCTGAAGACATGGAGGAAAATAATGGGCAGACGAGAGACACTGCACACAGTTTCATTCAGCAATTTCGTGTATTTAAATTGAAAACCCCTACACAGACACAGGAAAGTACTTAGTGTACACTTAGGGCCATGGTTTAGCAGTGGACTTGGCCATGTGAGGTTTGTGGTTGGGCTCAATGACCATCAAGGTGTTTTCCAGCCTGACTCAGGGGTTGTCAGTGTTGATCCCACCACTGGGTTTGGCTGGATCCTCCTGGGAGCCTCAGCACTGTCCAGGGAGGTGTCCACAGGTACTTGACCACCCCTTCCCAGAACATCTTCTGCTTCCTTGTGTACAAGAATTTCTCTCTTTTTGATGAAAAGGCGTTGCTGATTTTTAGCTGTGATCATGATGATATAATTTGTTACCCACTCCTCTTCCCTTGGGGAAGGTGGTGGATAACCCTTCTCATGAATGATGCTGTCCCCAGCTCTAGGGGTTGGTGTGTCCCTTTGGTTTTTAGTTTCCAAGCTGAGGAGGCCTCCCAGTTCCCTCTGTGGAAGCTGAGCTGTTCTTTGGTGATCCTTCTTGCCTGGCTCTGTGGCCTCCTGAAGAGCAATCAGGTATAACCCCAAAATGTCATTCCCAGACAGTAATAGATAACAACGCAGGAGCTGGACTTGCATCCTTGTGGGTCCCTTCCAACTCAGAGTATTCCATGAAATGGCCCATTCAAGCAGCAAGGGAATACTCCAAGGTGTGCTGAAGTTCACACTACCAATGGACTTTTTTGTAGTGAAAATTTTGACTGGTATCTCAAATGTTCAGCAAATCCTCAGTTATTATGCCTAGTCACACTTGTTTTATTGTATTCTTTTGTCAAGGAGTATTAAGCAGATTTGTGTTCACAGCAGCAGAGGCTTGGAAAGAATGTAGGCCATGGAAACTTCAAGGAATGATGATTAATAAAGGAGACTTTTGTGGTAGTGAAGTCTGGAAGTCTTTTAACTGTCAGTTCCCTGATTGTTGGGAGTTTATTTTTGTAACCTTTCTTAAATGTAAATTGAGATATTTTGGGTTTTTCTTTACAGATGTTTTCATAAGCTGCCTTTTGAGTGCTGCATTTAGCTTAGTGGAGGTTCTGAAGTTCAGACTTGGGTGTAGCACAGGGCAGTCAGAAGGAAAAGCACTTGATTAGTCATGTCACTTGAAAAACTGCTTTTTATATCTGTGCAAAGTGGCCAGTCTTTCTTCTGCAGCTGATTAATGCAAGTTTGAAAAATTGCTTAACTTTTGTTATGATTAAATGTTGTGTTTGACAAATGAGATGTGAAGCAATGATAGATCATTTCACAGTGAGGGATTTTTTCATGGGAAAACGGTGCTTATTATGCTTCAGTTGAGCATTTTACTCTACAGATATACAAATTGCTCATGGAAATCAGGAGATCCTTCCTTGTGCTGGGAATCTGGAAGGCAAATACTTCATTAGAGTAATCACAGCCTTTGCAGGATTGTCTCCAGGCTTAGGACCAATGCCAGTTCTTGTGTATATTTATATGAGAACAATGTTAATTTGGAGTTCTCTAATGAAATGATGAGGCATTTGCTTGCTTGGTGGTTAAAAAATTATTTCTAATATTGCAGGCAGTGCTGAAGTCAGAATTTTGTGGTTTCTGAGGGGCTGCTTTGCTCAGGAGATGCCCTGGGCTGTGAACACGACCTGCCACAGTCTGACTCTTTCCAGGTTCTTTTCAAAGACTCTTGACTTCTACTTTCTCTCCAAAGAAGAACTGGGCTTAACAACCAACAGACTGCTTCAAAGTGTTTGGGTAATAAGAGGGATTATGTTTTAAATCGAATTTGGGACATATTTAAAACTCATTTAGCTACTAAAATAGAGCTGGTGCCTGCTGCTGTCCCAGGAGGATTGCACATCCCAGCTCTGCCTCTAAACAATGTCCTTGTGCTTTCTTCCAGGGAACTGGAACGTCTGAGCAACCTGGTTGGGAAACCCTCAGAGAACCACCCCCTGCACAACAGTGGGCTCCTGAGCCTTGACCCTGTGCAGGACAAAACCCCCCTCTACAGCCAACTTCTGCAGGCCTACAAATGGTCCAACAAGGTAACAGAGTGCACCCACAATGCTGGGTATTCCCACTGCAGGTTGCATCAGCCAACAGCAGACTTCTGGGTGTTTGGGGCTGTCCAAAGGGCTGACTTTGTTTTGGAATTGAGGAGTATAATGTGTACCTAAATGTACTTTCAAGGATAAGATGATGTTTTAATTAAGAGGAGACTTCTGTAATACCAAGGTGTGCCTCGATCTCAAAGGGGGTATTAACTCCCAAGCATTTCCACATTTAGCATCTTATGTAGATAAATATTAAAAGTATGTTGTGTCCTTGCAGTAAACACTGTAGTGGGATATTAGAACAGAGAATCAACAGCTTATGTCACCTCCAAACTATTTCTAGGAGAGAGTCCTGTAGGGAAGTTGTCATCATCAGAAATGCTGAAGCCTTTCCCCTACCATTTTCTGCCCATGGTCTCAAAGGCAGCTTTGTATTCATCAGCTTTGACATCTTTCTGTTTTCATATCATATATATGGCATTGAGTTTTAAGTAGTGTAAAAGACAAAGGCAGATAATATTAATGCACTCTTTTACATTTCAAAAATTTAATTGTTTTTGCTGAAAGAAACTTCTTTCTCAACAGCATAATTCAGTTTCATGAATGTGTATGTTGAATATATGTAGGATTTGGATAGGTATGTTTCCTTTTCTACTCTGAACAATCTACTTGTGGGTCAAAAATACTCCTTTCCTCACCTAATTTTCTTAAATAAGTAAATGTGGCATTGCAATTATTGCTGGCCTCTGAGCACTGTTATGTTTCAGGTTACTTGTTCCCATCCTGATTTTTTGGATTTTTTTTTTAAGGAAGTATTAAGATGAGTCAGTATTTAAAAGCTTTCTTAAAATTATGTTTGAAATACTGTAAGCTGTTAAGAAATATAAAAGATGGATTAATTTTTGTTACAGTAATTATTAGTAAAAGTGTGTCCAGAGTTGTAGCTTTTAATACCCTTCTGCAAGACAGCAGGAGTAAGCAGGAATAATAAATCTGAAAATATTTAGAGCATTAAAAGAAACAGGTCCACTTTAAATTATTTATTATGATACATGAGCCAGAAAGACTTTGAGAGTACACAAATACTTTGTAGGCAACTTCTTGTTATAATTGAGCCAACCATTTTAATATTATTCAGATTTAAGATAGGATTCTGCAATAATGTTTATATGGATACCACAATAATATTCATACTGTAATGGGTCAGAACACAAATGTGTTAATGTTTTTTAAAATTGGCAGAATTTGGCATTGAGGGAAAATTGGTATGATTGGAAAATTGGGGACAGGAAAGATTTTTAAGTGGAGAATTAGTAATTGAGAAAATATTTCATGTTTGCTTGTGTTCCTTGCTGTTAGCAGCAGATTATTGGCACTGAAGAAAATATAATTAATTTGCTACTTTCAGCAAAAGTAAAAGTAGGAAAACTTATAAACTTGTAAGGCAGTGAAGTCTTCAGGGATTTAATTACTTCTTTAGGTCATTATCAGAGTAAACTCAGGCAGTAATGAAATAGCTTTACAGAGCTGTTCTAATGTAGCTTTTTATTAACTTAGAGTGTTATGGAGCTTTGAAGAGCAATTTTTTTGTAATCCTGGATTCTGATTTCAGGAAGCTGGAAGTTTTAGTATCCTGTGCACTCCCATTCACAGTGAAATGTTGCAGGAGAAAGGCAGTACCTTTGATTTTAGCCGTGAAACAGAAATCAGAGACAACAGAGAGAAAAGAAAAACACTGGCTAAGTTGCAGGAAATGTGAGGTTGTGAGCTGCTGGCTTTACCAGCACAGATCCTTCTGTTCCTGCTTAATTCTTCATTGCTAAATACACTTCTGGAATAAGAGTGATTTCATGACTTCTGGCTGCCTTCGATTCTCCTGATGTGTCTCTTGTTTCCAGCTGCTTCGCAGGGCTGGTTTCCAAGTGATGGTCTGTCAATACACTTTAGGTCTGCCTGCATTTAATTTTTAATTTGTGACCCCTTTGTGGCTTGCCTGCTTGTATTTTTGATGAGCTGAGATAAGGGCATTTTCCTCTGCCTTTGATTGTTCATGCATTACTGATGGCATGGACGGCCCCACGGCTGCCAGGGGAGGAGACTTCTGGGGCTCTGGTGCCATTCCAAAAGAACCTTCATGAAATACAAGGAAAATGAGTGCACAGACTGTGCTGCATGTCTCAGTGCATTCTGCTTGTTTTTAAGACACGTTAAAAGTCACTTTTAGGACAATAATAAGGAAGGTTGGTAATAACTGGGCCACCTATGAGAAGCAAGTGAGTATTCAATGTATCAAAGCACTGGCCTGTGGTTCATGAGATACTGGATGTTAGAACAGCTCTTTTTTTCTGTTTGCAGCTTTGTTTTGGTGGTGGGTCAGCAAATGCCTGATTTTGTTCTTGTCTTGGACGCATGGACAAGTTTTTGGGTGAAGTAGCAGTGCTGCATGTGAAATGGAGTGAAGCTCACAGTCACAGGCATGGATGGCAAATGCTGTGTTTGAGATGGGAATGTTGGCACAGGAGATGAGACTAAGCTGACTCTGGCTTGGTTTGATTACCACAATTAAGACTTGGAGCTGTGCTTGGTTGTGTATTTGGAGAAGATCCACTTTCAGGTGCAAATTTACTGACCCCTTTGGCTGAGTGCACTGGGGATGAGCTGCATTTAATTGTGATTTCACAGATACTTGCCCTGAACCTTTTTTTACTGCTCCTGTGAGTCACAGCACTGGGCCCTCCATTTCTGATTGTAAGTTTACCTGCTTCAGGAGGAAGAAGAAATCCAGTGGGAAGAATGAAAACTTCCCTTACAGAAGTGTGTTATCTTGGCAGTGCTTGTTATTTATGAGCACCTGCTCTCCTGATATTTACTTACTGTAGTTTATCCAGTAGTTTTGCAGATGGTAAAGTTGTCTGTGTAATGGAAGCAGCTGTTTGGGAACACAACAGCTTGTCAAATGCATTAATTGCATACACACACAGCTGTAAAGGAACTTTCCTTTTTCAGGTGTTTAACAGCTCTCACCAAGCCATAGCTGAAAAACACAGGAAGTTTATTTTATTGCAAGTAACAGCTGAGTGGTTTTTCTTCTTTGCTTTAACTTATTTTCTATATCAGTAGAAATCATGGAAGTGGATTGCTTTGCTGCCTGTGGGGTGCATGGAGATGTGTAGTAGCCATGGAACAGTATTTAGGTCTACTTGATAAATTTCTTTTCCCCTCCTCTTCAATTTTATTTAAGAAAAGAGGTTATCTTTATTACAATTGAAGTGCTGTTTCCCAGAAGGATCCATATGTACTCTCTAATGTAATACTGAAGATATAATATTAGATAAGGTAAAAATGAGCTATCATTCTGCAAGGTTAGTGCAGGGAGAGCATTATGGCTAAGATAGGATGTTTGTAGCTAGCAGTATTTTTTCTCATGGACTGTCTCTGTTGAGTCATTGCTGTTGAATTCTGGGTTTAGTAGTTATGTACATCTTGGCAGTTGATTTTTTTTTTTTT
>VYXF01013095.1:225753-251197 GCA_013397295.1 Polioptila caerulea
TTTTTTTTTGTGATATACTGCTGTGTCTGAGCAGGTGAAATCTGAGCTGACAGCAGCAGTCAGGAGGGCTCCTGGTTGGTTTGTGTGTGGCCTGATGCTGCCTGGAGCAGGCAGGACTGGGTCTGCAGAGGCTCTGCCTCACCCCTCATTACCTGCTTCTCACATTAGCTTGGAATTCAAGGGGAATCACCACAGAGCAGAAGGCATCAGCTAAATTTAGATTAAAGGAATTTTTGAAAGTCACTTTCTAGACTGTAATACTGATTAAGTTTTGATTTTTATTTTTTTTTTAAGAGATAGGACCTCAGATTTGTGGTAGAGCTCTCTTCTCTTGCTCTTCAGGGAGATTCTGTGCCAGGTGCCCTTGTGCCACCCTTCCCTGCTCCCAGTGCTGCATGTTTCTTGCAGGAGATGAGACCACCAACCCATCAATATCAGCTTCCTTTCCCAAGCAGCTGCCTGTTTCTCAATATTTCTTCTCAATACTGGGCAACAAAGAGGTTTTGTCAGGGAAGAAATCACTTGCTGGTGCTGTGATTAACCCACCCTCATGCTTCCCCATACATGAAGTGTTCAGTGAAGCCTGTGGTGGTGTGGCCACTTGAGCTGCAGTAATGCTGGTGGTCAGAGCAGGTGCAGGTTTTTGGAATCCAGGGGTGTCAGCTCATTCTTTGGGGGGTATAAACTTGGGGTTTCCATCTGCTGCTCCAGTGAGGTTATTTGTACCTGCTCATCCTCTGCCCTTGGGAAAGTGTTCCATGCCCTTGCCCTGTGGGTGCCTGAGGCAGTGCCTGTTCAGGGGTTTCCACTGGCTCCAGTGGAACAGAAAATAGTGGATTTTTGTCCACTGAGCAAGGAAAATGCCTTTTTGGGCAGGTTTCTCCTCTCTTGCTAGGTGCTGTTAAGTAGTTTGTGCCTCACACTTTAATCACTGCAGAGGTTTTCTGCTTGTTTGTTGTTTGTTTAGGAGGAGGCTGTGTGCAGAATGGATCAACTCCCAACCCAAAGCTCCAGAATTGCTTTCAGCCAGTGCAGGAATGCTGTGTTTGTTGGAGAGCAGCACACTCAGTCTCCCCTGCCTTGCTGAGTGACAGCAGCATCAGCTGAGTTCACTTGCTCAAGTAAAAATAGTCTTCTGCAAGTCATCTTTCCTTCTCCCCCTTCCTTTGCAGGGAAGGCTTTGTGTTCAGACCTTCAGATAATTTTATGAACAGCAGTAGAAATGGGGAAATTGAGAGCAACTGTAGTCTTGAGCAGGTGCTGTTATTTTAAATTTTTTCCTTGATTTTTGACTTCACTGACTTGCAGAGTTGCACCCCTGCTGTTTTCAGAGTTGCATTTATCCGTGTGCTTTATTCCACTTCCAACTAATTATTAATCCATGTGTGTAGGTGTGTGTGAGGGGTGGTGGTATTGTTTTATCTTCATGGGATGCTGCTTGCAAAACGTGATAACCATGTGTTTGGGAGGGCTGTTTGCTGCTGCTTCAAGCAGGAAGCAAAAAATCACCTTTTCTGACTTTGTAACTTTTTGAAAAACACAAAAAGTTTTGTGTTTATAGGATTTTTGTGTTATAGGATTTATAACAGATTATTTAATTTACTTATCTATGAGAAGATTATTTTGGCAGCTTGGATAAACTTCACAACATCTGTGCATTTTAAGTTTTCCAAGTGAACAAAGCTGGATAGGAGTTGTCATAAATTTGTTTGAAAGTAATTTGCTGGGAAATACAAAATGAAAAAAAAAATTACTGTTGATCTGCATGTGGAAATAGGCTAAAAATATTTGGATTTAAATTTGTTGCTTCATAGCTTCCTCTTGTTTTTACATAAATTTAAAATCGAACTGTTAAGATTACCATTAATGAGTTAAAATGATTTTCTGTCACATGACTGAAGAAAAAAGGTATGGATAGGTTTGGTTTATTAAATTATTTTGATATGTTCCCTGATAAATTATTTGTATAAATTGTGTTTATTGTAGGGCTCAAGGAAAAAAAAAAAAGAATCAATAGAGCATGTAGAGAAAGACCAGACTTGTTACAGCTGCACTTGGTAGCTTTGTATTGATTAGACACAAATACTGAGTTTAATGACAATAAATGACATTAAATGTTAGCCATGATAGCAGAGAAACACTGCAGAACAGGAAAAAAAATTACTTCATCTTGATTGTGAAGGGACATGTTCATTCCAAGGAACATTCATCTTGAGTTTTGGGTGTGCTCAAACATTTTAAATTTATTGTGGTAGTTTTGCAGCAGCATGAACAATGTAACTGGATTATTGTGTTGGCACTTCTGGGAATTTCAGGCAGGTGGCCAAAATGTTGGCCTTTCTGGACTTTTTTTTTCCCTACAAAAAAGTAGCATTATAATATTGTGACATCTTGTTGTGTGGAGATCCCCAGATTGTGGTGGAATCTGATTTGTAAGAGCAGAATCAGAGCGTCCCAGAGGGAGCTGCACTGGGATCTCCAGCTGTGGGCTCCTTTCCTGTGCAGATCAGCCCCAGGAATTTCTGTTCCTGTCACTGGAGGGAGGAATGGCACAGACTGGTGGGTTTTGGACACTGGACACAAAATAGGAGCTGGGCCACTTGGATTCTATTCCTGCTTTTCTTACTAATTGTTGTAACCTTGAACAGGAAGCACAAAGTTTTACTGTGCCTCACATCCATGCTGATAAAAGAGGATAATGTCACTTTAACTACTTCTTGGGAGAGTTTCTAATCTAAATGTGTCTCAAGTGCATTGAGTTCTTTGGACAGAAATGTTCTGTAGGTGCCAGGTATTACACAGCCAGTGGCTAATGTTGTTTGCCTGACAGTCTGGAAAAATGCCCTTTATGGGCTTTTAATTCTGTGTGATTTTGGGCAAATATCTGGTGAAATGCCCTTGCTGTTCAGAATTAATGTTCTGGTTAACCCTAATTAATTAATGTATCTGGTAACCCTAATGTTCTGGTTTTTCCTTTTCTTTTTTTTTTCTAAGTATGACTGGGAAACAGGTGGTTACCTCTCTGCTTCCAACTACTGCAGTTATTAATTACTATTAATAGTAATTAATTATTAATTACTGCTCAGTTGCCTGCTTGGAGAATACTGACTTTTCTTATTGCAGGGTTGATTTTAGTGAGCAGCCATGGCAGGGATGGCAAATTCCTTGTAATGATGGGGACAAAAAGCACTGGCAAAGCTGTGATGAGGAAGAAAGTGCTTGTACCAAAATGGAATTTCAGTAGTCCACATGTGCTTTACTGGAGAAGGAAGAAGATGGGACATGAAATTTTTCTGAGGGTCTTTGAGCTCTGCAATGATAGTTTAAAAAAAGAAAATGAATACAGTGACAGGGGGAGAATTGTGGAAACCACAAGGAAAACAGGGAGGCTTAGAATAATGGCAGCAGTATCAGCAGCTGCTGCTTGTTAGACAGGGTTTGTTCTCCCTGGAGATCCAGCCCAAAGCAGTGTCTGGGGCATTAGAGATGGAGAACATCAGTTATGTCTTCTCTTTGGAAATGCATCTTCCCTCCTCAGCTGTGAGTCCCTGGAATCTTCAGCTCTTGGGCTCTCTGCTTCTTTACCTTTGGTTTTTGTGCTGGTTTCTGATAAAAGGCCAAGCCAGGCCTATTGTGACTATTTTATTGTTATCTTACAGCTATAAAAGTGGGTTTGACACCTGATGAGATGAATGAAAGGAAATGAAAATTGCCAATGTGGTTTTTCCCTTGCACTATGGACAGTTATCAGTGGCAGGTGAGAATTTCCTGCATATGCTGACTTGTGCTAGTAGAGAAATCAGTTGGATTTATTTGACATTTTAGAAGACTGAGGTAACTCTGTAACTTCAGGAAGAGAAGAGTTATGATGAGTAACTTATTGCTTAAAAAGTGAAAAATAATTAGCTTTGGTTCTGACTTATTTTTGCTCCATAGTTGGAATGTTTTATATCTGTGATTCTCCCAGAGTTATCATAGTAATCATTCACACCAGGATGCTGTTGTGAAGTAGGATTATGTGTCCAAACAGAATTGCCTTTCTTACTGATTTTTATTTTTTTAGAATATTTTGTTTCAAATCTGCAGCATCCTGAGAGCAATGATATGGTGCTTTTCTAGTGTTATGCCTGGTGTTTATTGTTATTCAACAGTATTTTTCAAGGCTCTGATCAAAATAATGCTGTAAGCAGAACCAGCCTTACTTTTCCTAATTATGGGAAGTGATCTATCAATAACACACTGTTATAAATCACAGCCCCCTTGTCAGCTGGTGGGAATTATTTAATGCTTTGCAACACCTTTATTTGCTAATGAGTGGGTTTTTTCCCTGTTTCTTTGATAAGTATTAATGTCCTAGCTGTTAGCCTGTTTCAGGATGGAAATGATTGATGTGGCTCTGTTTTAACCAAAACACTTCTGCCCACTCCTGGTTCTTCCTCCTCTAACTCCTGCAAGAACTCCTCAAACAATTCATGTGGGATGGCTCCAATATGTCATTTATCAGGCAGTGATCACTTCTCCTTTCTAAGCTGTGTAATGTGGTCATCAAACCAAATTAAAAGTGCCTTGCTTTGTGTTGAGTTTGAGTGCAGCTAAGCCAGGCACAGGAAAGTGGCCTGAGAAACTCTGAGTACAACCATCAGAGCAGCAGAGAGGGCTTTGCCTTCAGAATCTGAGGAATACAACAAAGTCCAACTGGAAATCCGTGTTGTCTGGGGATTAATTGATGAATATGCAGGACTGCAGAACAAGAGCAGCCTTGTGAGAAAGCCTCAGACCCAGCTCTCCTTTGAATTTCCAGTTCTCCTGCTGCCTCAGCTCTCCATGGCTCGGGCTGACTCGCTGCTGCTGACAAAGCCTGGCCACTCTGTGCATGGTGCCACCATGAAAGCACAAAGAATGTTTTCAGGGGCTCAGTGTCCTTCCTCGCTTTCTTTGAGGCAAATTAGAGGTGTTTGTAAAGCATTCACTGACCTTCATAGGAAGGGCATTCAAGGAATATGAACACTAATATAAAATAACTGATGCAGGTGATAAGCATCCCACAGGTATTCTTCATATGGAAAAGATTTTTTTTTGTAGCTTCCAGAGGAAATCAAATAAAATGGAAAATTTAATGATGTCACCCTGTTGCTCTCTACTTTTGTTGTTGTCAGGTCTTTTATTGTGACTGTTATTTGGTTTTTTTAATGCAGAAGTGTACTCCTCTGTGTTCTTCTTTGAGTTCTCTTTTGAAGTTACTGAAGTTGCCCCCCTCAGACAGTTCACAGTGGATTTGTTTGAATTGCATATAAACAATGCTCAGCTCTTCCCCATTGTATCTTAATCTCATGCTGTTGATAATTGGGTAACAAAATGTGGAGCTGGTTTAACAGCTGGTAAAATTGAGACTAGTCTGTGTGAGGAACTGTGTAAACATGTAATTAAAACTGCATTTCTGACCACTGGCTGCTGCTTTGTGGAAATGTGCATTTGCAGCAAGGTGACAGCAGTTTTTTATTCAGCAGGAGATGATTTTGAGCTGCTGATGTTGAAGGTGTCTGTGGTGACCCTCAGTCTCTTGTCTCTTGGGTCAATGCAGACTGATTTCTATTTTCCTGGGAGGGAAGGGTGCCCTGGATGAAGGGTGGTGTTTGGTGGCTCTGTGACAGCTGAGGAATGGGAATGAGGAGTTACAGACCATGGCACAGGACCCTAACTGGGTAAGAACTGTAGGCTCTGTAACTCTGTGCCTTCTGTCAGTTCCAGAACTGTCCTGGGTCTCCTGGAATCTGAGTGGTTGGGCTGGTTTGGGGATTGATAGGAAAACAGAGAGGAGATCAGAATGTGATTATTACCCTCAGAGCTGCTTCACTCCCAACTCCATTTCTGCTGGTCTATTTTCTTGGTATGAGCTAGCATTTAAATCTACTAGAGCTGTCAAATCCCAAAATTCTGGAAATAAAGACACTTATCAGTACATGTTATCATGTCCTTTGCTGATACAAGATTAGCCCAAGCATTTATAGCAGTTCATTTAATCTAATTTTAGGTGCTGGAATGTAGTGATTCTTGCAGAAGAAGTAAAAAACATGAATAAATCTTTTAACCACTGACACTTGTTCAGCTACAGTATATGTGGAAAAAGATGTCCTCTGAATTAATAAAAGAAGATTTAATGAAAGCTGATTGATTCTACCAGATGCTAGTCTTTCACATTTTTGATCTTTTCACAGAAAGATCAAAAGTTTCTGTATCCTGAGCAGCAGTTACCTTGTTGTGCTCCTTTGTGAAGTTCTTGGCTTAGTGGGAAGCATTCAGTCATGCTTTGGAGCTGCACTGAGTGTGCTGAACACTTAAGCCCTCGAGTTAAAATGCCAAAATTGGGACTGGCTGAGCAGTCTGAGAGGAGAAATGGCACATGGCTGCAGTTTCATGATAGCCTGGCCTTCTAGTGAGTTAAAAATGCATTCCTTGGGGTGTACATTTTTTTATAGGCTCATGAATTTGCCTGTCCTCAGATACCTCTTCTTCAAAAGGCCATCAGCTGACAAGCTGGCAGTAATAACTGATATCCTTATTAGCTGGAATTAGCATGAATCATCATTAGGAGAAGTAATGACCATGTTGAAATGCTCAGGGTATTTTCAAGATTACCTCTGACTTGGTTGGCAAGCAGGGTATAATGGCTCCATCTCAGAGCACATAACACAATCACAGAGGTCTTGGATGTTCAGAGCTGTGCTTTGGAGCAAATAGTTCCATTCCAAAGCAGCACAGTCCTGATGAATTTGGTTGTTGTATCTGGATTCTCTAAGCTCCTCTGTGACTGGTAGTGGCAGAGTACTAAAGGTGCTCTGTGTGCTGCATGGGCCATTAGACACAAAGGAATTGCATCTTGAGGTGACATTTTACAGTATATTCTAAAATAGATGTATTTACTTCTCATTACGTGAAACTGCAATTCCTGGGGAAATCAATATTGAAAATACCCACTAAAAGCCTCCCAGGATCTGCAAGCATGCACAAAAAGGAGCTGGATGCATGTGCTATTACCCACAAGTGGTGGGTTAAGGTGAATTATTTTAATCTTTTCATGTCAACATCAATTCAGTGTATTTTCCTTATTGCACCAGCCTGTTACTCCTACAAAAGGTGCAGAGAATGTGGACTGGAGCAGCAAGAGTCCTCAGGTATCTTTAAACTGTTTTAAGCTGCCCATGGTTTGAAAATATTCAAGAATCTGTGATATGAGCTGTTTGACATTTTTCCTATTCCAAATGCTCAAAGGAATAAATCTACATAAAGAGTGTTCAAATGAGAGAGTCTTTGTGACAACGTCTGGATCTCAGAATGTTACTTTATTTCTCTTTTGGCTGACCACCACGATAAAACAGCTGAATCAAATACCTTCTTTTATGTATAAAATATATTTTTTGGGTTTTGACAGCTTGTTTCCAGTTTTAGTCTAATTCAGTTCGAAACAGCTGTTCCTGATCTCTGCAAAACAGTTTTTTGATGGAAATCATGACATTCTCAACTCCTGCAGTGTTACTGGGCTCTGTCTCATTTCAGATGGTGGCTTTTCTTTATGGGAAAATAATTCCTCATTCAGAGAAAATGTCACTTTTGTATCAGATAAGCTGCAGTTAAAAAGATAATGGCTTCCTCCTCCCTCCGAGGTTATCCCTCAGAGAGGGTGGGTATATGTTTCTCTTCTGAGAAAAAAACATCCCTGTGTGTTTTACCATTAGTTGGATTTTTATTCTAATGTTCCCTGCCCTACCCATCTGCTTTCAGTTGGGTTCTATTTAGAGTCTTCTCTGCAGTTGTCTCTGCACTCAGACTTAACAAGTTCTCTGCTTTGCCGTCTGCTTCAGTTTTACTCTGGAGTCAAATCTTGTATTTTCAGAATTCTCAGTGTAGCATTTTCAGTTTGCTCACTGCCATCTTTTTCCTTTTTTTTTTTTTTTTTTTTTTTTGGCTGCACTGCTTGATGCTTCTTCCAAAGCTGTTTGTAGAAATTTCATAGATCACAGAGCTGCTCAAGTCTGTAAGCTCTCTTGTGCCTGATAAAGCACCAGCTAACCTTTCATGTCCAATTTTCTGGTTCTTTTGGACACCCTGCATGTAATATGGAGTGAAGTTAATAACTTCCAGCTTAAAAGAACTTGCTGTGTAGTTGACTCTGAACATGAGTGTGTGATGTGGACTTCCCAAAATGCTTCTGATGGGGAGGATGGAGATTTTGGGAGTGGCAGCATTGCCAAGTTTGTCCTGGGACTGGAGGCACTCTGGAGTTGTGCACCCTCCTCCTTCTCTGGCCTTAGCTTGCTGATGAGGTTTCATGAGTCTCTTTGTTGTGCCTCTTTGTTTTCCATTTGTGAAATATCTAACTCCAAAATAAGGGTTGTGCTACAGAGTGAGTGCTCCAAGAAATCTGAGAGAGACGCTGCACATGAGCAGGGATCCCTGGTGTTGCTGGTCCTCCAAGCCCACTGTGGACAAACACCATCCTGAAGTCTCTTTTGAGTTCTTTTGGTTTTTTTAAAGAACAATTTATCAGTTGAAATAAAACTACCATCCAACACAACAGGAAAGCTTTACTTCTAAAGAGCTGTTAAATATATTTTCCCTTCCAAATTCAATGTTTTGCCTGNCCCTGCCATCTTATGTTTTTTTACAGAAACAATTTATCAGTTGAAATAAAACTACCATCCAACACAACAGGAAAGCTTTAAAGCTTTACTTCTAAAGAGCTGTTAAATATATTTTCCCTTCCAAATTCAATGTTTTGCCTGGCAAATACTTTGGAGTGTTTGTAGTTTTCCTTGTATTTATTTTTTTTTTTCCCACAGTCTAAAAAAGCAGCTTTGGGGCTGCATTAGGATTAAGTGAGATTAGAAACATCTTCTTGCCATCCCTCTTGTGTACCTCATATGGATACATCCTAATTGTATTGATATTGCATTCATCCTGCAAGAATCTGAAGACCTTTAGTGTCTGCTGATGCTGCACTTTTGATGGTGTGTTTTTCTTGCAAGCAAAATCAATTCAGACAAATCTTGGTAACTTTTACAACAAAATGAAATGGCTGTGCCAGGCAGGCACGGGAAGTTTTTGAAGCATGGGCATGCTCTCAGATCACACACGGGGTTGTTCCAGCAGAATCGATTGGTTGATCTACTAGATTTAAAGGTCAACTGTAATCACATTTCAGGAAGATTGAAGAAGATATAAAATTGCTCCTGTGCTTTTCTGGGTCACAAACCCGCTTGTGGTGCTCTTTGCTTTTCCCCTGTACATCTTCATTTACTCAGCCAGAGCATCAATACAGAAAGGGCACAAGTCAATGTGCTCGCTTTCTGCTGTCGATGAGGGAGCTACTTAGTTGTTATTTCCTCCAAGCCAGTACTTCCCCTCTGGAAGAGCTGGAGCAGAGAGGAGTTCACTGCACCCTACAGATTTGGAAGGAACAAATCTCTCTTTCTGGGGAAAGGCTGGGAAGGAGAGCTGCAGTCTGGCTGTGTTGTTAGATAATCCAGGCCATTGCTGGAGCTGGTGCATCCCAGGGATGGCTCTGTCCCTTCAAACAGCAGCACAGGTGCAGAGAGTCAGCAAAACGCCCTTTCATGTGTGGGGACCTTCAAAAGAACTCCTCATTACTCCTGTTTGATGCTGCACTTGGTGTTACACAGGTGTCCCTAGAGACCAGGCAGCTTTGCAATATTCTCTTCTGTAAACACAAAAATATTCTCTTCCGTGTTTCAAAGTCCTATTTCCATGTCATAGGCAACAATCTCTGCACACACAGGCAAATAAACTTCCTGTCCTTCCTTTTTTTGGAGCATAAATGAAACAACTGTGTTGCCATAGGTTGCATGAATTAAAAGCAGCAGGGATGTGGAATATTCAGCTGCTCAGATAAAACTAATTTTCCCTGCAAAGTAAAAGAGTCTTGAAATGAAAAAGGGGTTGATGAGGGGAAAGAGATTTAATTTAGGTTGATAAATCAAAACACATTACTGTTAAAGTTTGTTCCCTCATGAACCATATTATTGCTACATCGATTTGATAGGACTTTATTAATGAAATTTTGCTCTTTTCTTGTACTGATAAACTTGTGTGAATCTTCCATGGAATAAGAGAGGAGAAGTTTAAAATGGAATGGACTTTATTGGTGTGGGAGCTGTTCCTGAGTCAGAGGGCACAGCATTGCAGATACTTTTAGCTAATCTTCAAACAAATTTCAAAGTAACTTTATTATTTTATTTTTTTTGTGGCTAGTAAATGCATATTTGCTGATGATCAGGCTATGGAAAGGATTTTGTTGTGTTAGCAGAACATGGGAAGATGATTCTCTTTAAGAGTCACATTCTTTCAAAAAATCTGTTGTAGGTCGTGTTAACTGTTTTACAAAGGTTATTTGTAGTGGAACTCTCTGAGCCTAAATGAACTCAGAGAGTACTGTCCTTAGTGCATTTTCATATGTGCTAACTTGCAAAATGTAGCAATTCCCAGATGAATGGAAATCAGGGGCTGTGGCTTTTCTCTAAGCATCCATGACCTGCTTTTAAAGCAGACGTGGACATAAAGCAGTGGCTGAAGGCTCTGCTTGAGTGGGCTGAGGAGACATTTATTGTGCATTTATTTAAGGTGCCCTTTTTCTGAGATTCTTGCTCTGCTGGCTGCCTAAATTCAGTCTGTGTTTTGCTTTGTCAGCCACTGTGAAGTCTGGAAAACTAATGTCTCATGTTCACCACTCTTATGGTAAAGATGGAAAGGGTTTTTTTCCTAAATAAATAATGGACCAGGGAAAGTGTTCAGGGACTTGCATGATCAAACTGGAGTACCAGCAGGTCCTTTGTGGTTTTCTCAGTGGCTGATGAAGTCAAACATGCCTTGACTGAATGATTTGGTTTTTCTTTCCTTGCAAGTTGCTTAAATCTATTTTTTTTTTAACTTTTGTTGATGTTAGTCTTCATTAAAAGGGTACTTAGGGAAACAGTGAATCTTGTAAAGGGCAGAAGTAGTTTGAGAAGGGTACTGCAAATGCAGTTATTAATTTCTTGTCTGCAGTTGGATGTCATCCTGGCCAGTAGGTTTGAAAGATTCTTGCAGGAACTTCAGAGAGGTTGAAAACAAGAATCTGTGACATGTTCATGAGGTTTTCAGGCTACAGGGAATTGTCAGGTTACAAAAGAATGCTTGGGTATGAAAGGAAGTTTGCAAAGTCAGAAAAACCTGTCAGGAGGATTGTTAGTGTCATGTAAACTTTATGCCTTTTTCTCTTCTTGTTTTTCCTTCAAATCACAGAGTTTTATATCCCTCCTTTCTTTGGTTCAGTAATTGTAGCAGCAGATGCTGCTTGGAATTAAAACAGTTTAATATATGATCCATCAACTGCCAGAATAAAATGCCCATTAGGAAAGGGGAAGAATAATCCCTTTATTATCAAGAGTACTTGAACAAAGGTGTTAAATCAATCTTAATATTTGCTCTCTTGAGAAGAGCAATGCCAGTGGCTGCAGTGCTGGCAGGAGGATGCTGGGGCTGTACATGCAAGTTCTGTTCTAATTCTTGTACAATGTCCCAGGCTTAAGTCTGGAAAGGAGAAATATATCTGAAAGCATCTTCCTTAAAAAGAACTTGCTTTTCTATTTGGTTATTACTTTAAAGAACAGTAGGATTTGGTAACTCCCTGAGAGTGATGATAAACTTGTGCTTTGGAGTTTTACAAGCCTACCCCAAGTGCAGGCAGTTGTGGGCTCGTGCTGAATTCTAAACCATTTGTAAAATTGTGTGCAAAGGCCTTTTACCAACATCAGCAACTGTGTCAGTGAGTTTTGATTTAAGAAAAATAATAGACATTCTACAGTAAAAGACTCGTTTTAGTGGATTTTTTTTTTTAAATTCAAACAATCCTGTAGGTGAAACAGGAATATGTCAGCATAATCTGTAGCTGAGTAGCATCACCTGTCATGATGTGCAAGGCAAGATGATATTTCCTCTGCTAAATCCAGCTACTGAGCTTGCCCTTTAAACAACCTGATTTATCACAGGAAACTTGCAGAGGAAGAAGGATCTTATGCTTGGCTTTAAATTGAGGCTTTCACCTGTGCTCTGATTCCATAGTGAGTGTATATTTATTTTAAGAGGTTCTTACGGTCAAAGAGTTTATAATGTTTTGGCCTTTCTGAAAAGTTTTGTGCTAGATTTTTAGCTTATTTTAAGTCCTTGCATAACTGGTATATTGCTTAGTCACGATGGCCTTGAAATGCAATACTTAAAAAAAAAATTAGTTTGAGGTCCTTACGCATTTGTCAAGAACTCCTTCGCCCGCTCTTCCTGTGTTGATGTGTTTGCTCATGTGTCCCCTGCCATTGCCTCTGGGTATGTCCTCAAGGCTCAAACAGGACCATTTCCCTTTGGAACCAGCTTCTTGTCTCCTCCAGCATGGAGTTGGAAACTTCCTTTGGCAAATTTGGGTTTTGTTCCATGTAAATAAGTCTGCCAGAAAGAGAAGCAAACCCCAAAACCCCCTCAGCTTGGTAAGGCTGCCCGGTGCAGTCTGTGCCATCTCCATGGTTTTGAGCCTTCATTATGCAGCTTGCACTCCACACACTTTTATTTAAAGCAGAGCTAAAAGTAGAGCTAAATAGCTGACGTTCAGAGACGTTTGGAGTGATGCAGAATTCCTGGGAGGGGGCCGGCACAGGAAGGGGAGCGCTGCTCCTGCCGGGCGGATGGAGCTCAGTTATTGCACAGAACTGTCTGTGCAGGACTCCTGCAAAAACTCTGGAGGAGCCCACGCTCTACCATGGAATATAGGCCAACTGCAATAAGAACTTGTGTTTTCTTTCACTCTCGTGTACTTCTCTTTTGTTTTGTCCTCTGAAGTGATGGAATTTGGTGTGCTGCTGCTACAGCCAGGCAAGCTATTGCTGCTGAGCTATTGCAGCATCCCTGTGCTGCCTGCTTTTCATGGAGCCATCTCCATATTGCAGAGCCATCTGTTTTCCTTACTGTCCAGGCATTGGGCTCAGTAGTATAAATTACTGACTGCTCCTTAGCTTTCAATTGTTCCTGTTTGTTCAGCATGCCGCCAGCAAGGCTGCAGCTCTCCAGCACCATTTTTAAGTTTTCCTTGCTCTTTTATGTTTCTGTGAACGCCTCAGGCAAAAGCTATAGTTGAGTGAATTGTCAGTTTTTCATGTTGCTGAATTATTGGCTTGATAAAATAAACTTTGTGAGGTAGGTAGGTAGTGTCCTCATTAAAAAAGATTTTGTAGCTGGAGAGGTGATGGAAACAAGTTCAAAACTCCTCGTTTGTGAGAAGCAGTGTCTCGCTCCCCCACCGCCCCAGTTTCCTTAAATGCACACCAGTTTGTCATATTGCTGGTGCTATGAGCTCATACAGAAAGATCCTTTTTGGTTGTGTAAGTACATGCACTGCTGAAGAGTTGAGGATACTTTCAGAAAACTTAATGCTGGATTTATCAGCTCTCATCTGCTTCAAAGTTGTCTTTGTAATACAAAATTCCAACTGTAACTGTAATGTAACAGTTGCATCAGGGTTTTTTTTTTAAATGTTATTTCCTTGTCTGTCTTCAAGACCAAAAGATACAGGTTTGGGTTGTGTTTTCTTTCTTCTTACATGTATGATGCATTTTTACATTCCCACTTCCAGTGGTTCTCCAGTGTTCTGCACCCACAACACTGCAGTGATAGGCACTGTGCTGTGCTCAGCTCCATCAGGAATTTACTTCTGGCCAGCTCAGAGCTGTTGGAGAAGGAGTGAGTTTGGTTTTCGAGGTGAGGAAAATAAGGGTAAGTGAGAATATAAGGTATTCTGTGGCTGTTCAGGACTGGCAAGCTTTGGAAGGTGGCAGACCATATATATGGGATGCATTGAGGTTTTTATGGGAAGCAGTCATTAGGATGAGTTTGATAGCAGTGCACAAGAGGGTGATGCTGAAATTTTGGTCCAACACAAACTATGTGTAGGGAGGTCAGTGCTGTTTCCCAGAGTCAGCTGGACTTTTTGGAATTACCCAGTTCAGAGCTGGGTGTGATAACAGCTGTGAATGGGGTGATGCAGGTGCAGGGAAGGAGAACCCCCTCAGAGCCTCACTGGCTCTTTCAAGACATTAAGTAATATTGTGATTATTTTTTTATTATTATTATTTCCCCCCCTTTCATTTTTTTTCTTAGTATTGAGGAACATTCAGGAAAAAAAAGGCCAGTAGTGTTCATTTGTTCTGTAGGGGCTTGTAGGCAGCGTGGCCTTCAGCAGAGATGGGTGAAGTAGTTAAAACAATCCCTGAAAATTGTTTATCTTATGATTGAGGGAGGAAACAGCCTTGGCTGAATG
This sequence comes from Polioptila caerulea, assembly GCA_013397295.1. Lineage (NCBI taxonomy): Eukaryota > Metazoa > Chordata > Aves > Passeriformes > Certhiidae > Polioptila > Polioptila caerulea. Next base: position 240,107 of record VYXF01013095.1, read on the forward strand.
AAGCTATGTGGATGCATTTTCTATTCCAATCCAATGTTATTCCCTTGCTTGTTATGCTCTGGTCATTAGTGCTTTTAATTTCCAGTGAATGTGCCAGATGAGCCACTGTGAGCAGCCACATTTCTGTTTATTTTTCTGATGATGGCCATCTGAAGCAATAGATTGATGTCTGCAATTTTTACTTCATTAATAATGAAGTCCACAAAGCAGTGAGAGCAATGTCTGTTTACTTGGTGCCTTCAACAGAGGTACTGATAAACAGCCGGGCTTTGATCTGGTAGGATTTTCATAGTGATTATCAAGATACAGAAATAAGGTATGTCCAGGTTTAAATGAGGATCTGAAATGTCTGTGGGCAAGATGGCCAACATTTAAGTGGTAATTGGATTGTTGAAGAGTGCCTGCAAGACAGCCAGTGCATGGAAAATCAAATATATGTCGGTCTCCTTTGAAATCCAGGAAAAATAATAATTTCTATTTTCCTGTGGTTTTAACTGTGTCCCACAGCAACATAAAAATGGCTCAATCTCCAAGTCTTCAAACCCTGTGATAACAGCAGTGCAAAGTAATGAATCTCTAATGTTTGTAATTTCCAGAAAGTATTTCCCAATTCTGTAGTGGCAGTCAGTGTTAGGAATCCTGTAGGGCTTGTGTGGGCGGGGACTTTTTTTTTTTTTGCTCAATACAGTGACAGCTGCAAGTCTGGTCTTCAGAATCCTGGGTTTGGCCCTGAGTATCATTCTCCTTCCCCTCTGTTCCTATTTTGAGCCCAGCAAAGAGGAGCATATGTTTTCTTGCATCAGCTACGTCGGTGTTACCTTGTGAGGCATGACAAGGTCATGTGTTTGTATGGCAAAAAGAGGAAATCTCAAATTGTCTTTGAGCTGTCTTAGAACTGCTTTTTTTCTTGTGATATATTAAAGATTTCCGTGATGTACGTGGTTAAATTTTGATTCATGTAGGTATGCATGTGTTGATGCTACAGTGCTGCTCCTGAAATTGGTACTGTTATATTATTAATATTGCAGATCATGCCAAGGAGGTGTCTTGCATTTAATACAGAACATAAGAAGGTTTGCCTACCCCATATGAAAACCTCAAATTGGAACTGAAGTTGCTATAAAAATTTAAAAGGAACAAGGTCAGCCTGAAAATTGCATATTTTAAAAAGCAGAATATCATCTATTTTTAACAGCAAGTTTCCCTACCTGTTGGTACCTTTACTAATAACATTTTCAGTTATTAACACTTGAAAATGGTTTTAAGCATCGTTTTAATTGTAAAACTACCTAGTTACCATTTGTCTGGTGCTCATTAACATGGAGTTTTCTGGTTGAGAGATGTGAGAACTGAGCCAGAAGCATTTGGGATCCTGTGCTCCTTCTGTATGAGCAACCAAGTCAATTTATTCCACTCATGAAAGAAAAGATAATGGATGGGTCACCTGCTTTTCACCAGCATCTGCTGGGGGGAGAAAGTGGGTAAGAGGGTTCTTCATTACAGCAAACAGAACAAAAACTGCAATTGAAAATAAAAGTTTAACAAACTTGGGCTGCTGCTGAGGTGGATGGTTTAAATAGCTGTGGTAATTAAGCATGGCAAGAATTGGAGAGGGATAGTCTGGGCCTTGCCTTCCTTGGAATTGAAAGTTCAGGATCTCTGTTTTTCACTCAGTTTCAGAGAATATCTGGCAGGATGTGCTTTATTTCCAATTAGTGGCTGGTGCAGACAGAAAGTTACAATGAACTGCTCCAGACTAATGCTTTATTTCAAGTGATAGAAGTGGGGGCAGAGATTCCAACCTTGCCCTCTCAGCTTGCTCAGCACCTGACTGCAGTCATTATCTATGGAAACTCTACTACAAATATAGTAAGTAGTAAAAACATTTAGTGTTCTTAAAAATCTGAGCTTCCTCAGATCCACACCCAGCATGAGTGGAATAAGAATTGTGAAGGTAAATTTAACAGTATTTGTAAAGAAGCAGGATAAAGCAGGCAAATATGGTAGAAGGCATCTGAGAGGAGAAGTGTGGGCATTGTGTGAGATCCTGCAAATAACATTCTGTGCATGAAAACGGTGCTGAGTAACTCTTCATCCATGAGATCCTGCAGACTGTGGTAATTTGAGGTCTGGAAAGCAGCGCATAATGAAAGTCTGAATCTTTAGCACAGGCAGACTGATTTAGATTGCACAGGCATTATGAGGCATTTCCTAGTTACGGAATTCTTCGTTTGTAACCTTAATTTTCATGTAACTTTCTTAGCATACCTAAAAATACATGAAAAATACTACATTTCTCCTGAAATACGTGATGTGTCTTGGGTCAGCACAAAACCTCCCACCTCCCTGTAAAACGGTGTGTTATAAATACCTAAATAACTACCAAAAAAAAAAGCTTTTGGAGAGGATGTCTTCCTTTTGGTTCCGGCGAGAGAGAGGAGTAAATAAAGTAATTGATGTGCCCTGTTAGCTGTCGAGCAAGTTTCATGTCCAAGTTTCGTGTGGCTTGTCTCTCCTTTGGCATGCAGAGAGAAGCAGCGGATTTTAGCACCTCGCCTACAGCATCCACCTCCTGACAGCAAAACTTGTCAATAGAGAGGCATTCAGCACTTCATTATTTCTACAACCTGAGCGCATTTGCAAATTAATTGATGTGTGGGAGGGAAGGCATCTGCTATTGTAGAAGCCCTTAACTGTTGCAGCAAAACTAGAAATAAACTGGTTTGCTGTAGTGAGCTGAGATGCTCTTGCAGGTGTTGGAGCCTCTAAAGTGGATCTTGTCCTTTTTTTCTTGCTGTTTTTGATATTAAAAAAAAAAACAAACCAAACAAACCCAAACTTCTCACTGAATTGTGACCATGGAAACACCAGCACAGTAAAGATAATACATTGTATACTTCTATATGGTTGCTAGCGAGTTGTTTCATATTTCTTGCTGGCTCATCACCAAAAGAGAGTTTTAATTAGGCCTGTAATGAATGACTGGGAGCGTTTTAAAGGCTATTAATCTTGTGGTGTAATTGAGTTAATTATAATATCATTATAAGCTCCCATGAAAATAGGATGGAGTGTATTCCATTTGTTTTACTCCTAAAGATATTTCTGAGGTCCCCCGGCTTCATCTCAAGTGCTCCCACTGCAAGTCTTCGACAGAGAGAGCTGTAAAAGTGTTATGGATGGTGACTCGGTCAGGCCGAATCAACAAAATTTCGAAAGCCGATTAAAAGAAAAATGACAGAATTTATTCCAATAATAGAAAAAAATAAATGACAGAATCTCACGCCAATTAAATGAACAAAAAAAAAGGAAAACAGCGAAACAAAATGACAGAGTTTTATGCCACTGGGAGTTAACAATGCTCGAGTATTGGGTGAACCAGGACTCTGCCCCTGTCACAGCAGTCCGGTGAGGTCCACGATTTTCTGCTCACCATGCTCAGGTTTTATACAGTTTATTTAGCCTAGGGCCAGGAACTCTTTTTTTTTCTTGGAATATTCAGACCTCATCCTTTCAGTCTGATGTTGAGACAATACTGACTCCTGGGTTAGTTTAAATTTCTGTACTGTCTGAATATTGGGTTAATTTCTCCTCGAATCTCTTCTCTCTGTCCGGAAGATCTTTGCATATGTGTAGATTCTTGCATTTTCCCTTGCCAGGAATTTCTGTGCATATGTTTAATCACATCAGTTTCTCTGGATCACTTCGTTTGCATCTGTGTATTATGATACAATCTTTATTCAGTTTCCCTTCAAATTGGTGGCTCCTAGGCGGGTCTCGGCTCTCCCAGCTCGACACAATAGCTCTCTTGTCCCCTGGTATCAGTACTTTTGTCAGGTACTTGAGGTAGGGCGAGGTAAAACTTCGTTTGTCCGGTATTGCCTCTAGCGAGGTCTGGTAACACTCCACCTGGTTCGGTTTGTGGTTACAACACAGAAATAATCTAAAAGCTACATTTTAATGAGCAGTTTCAATACAACCTTATACATAACTGATATGACATAAATTACATTGAAATCATATGAGCGAATTTGATATACCTTGTCTATAACAAAAAGCATTTCATGTGTCATTGCACCAAGGCTGTGCATCCTCCCAGTCCCAGGCTCTCGGAGCTGCCCCGTTCCTGTAGCTGCAGGTCACTCCTTGCACTGCAGTGCCTTCAGTCTGCATTGCCCAGAGTAGCTGTTATAGATAAGGCATATCAAATTCGCTCATGTGATTTCAGTATGATTAATGTATAAGAATATATTAAAACTGTCCAGTGAATAATAAAATGTAGCTTTTAGGATGCTTCTGTATTGTAACCACGAACGAACAGGGTGGAGTGTTGCCAAACCTCACCCGAGGCACCACCGGACAAGACCGAGGCACCACTGCACCCCTTCTAAAATACCTAACAAAGTATCAGAACCAGAGACAGGGAGGCTATTGTATCGAGCCAGAGGGACCGGGACCCACCTGGGAGCCACCATCCGAAAGGGACTGAACGTAGATTACATCACGGAGCTCAGATGCAAACAAAATGATCCAGGGGAACTGATATGATTGAACATGGAACACACTCACATGCACCGAGTTCCCAGCAAGGGAGAATGCAGAGCCTACACGCATGCAAAGATTTTCCGGAAAGGGAGAATACAGGAGGGAGGAGATCCGAGGAGAAGTTAACCAAATACTTAGGCTGTACAGAAATTTAAACTAACCCAGGAGTCAGTATTGTCTCAACATCAGACTGAAAGGATGAGGTCTGAATATTCCAAGAAACAAAAGAGTTCCTGGCCCTAGGTTAAATAAACTGTATAAAACCTGAGCATGGTGAGCAGAAAATCGTGGACCTCACCGGACTGCTGTGACAGGGGCAGAGTCCTGGTTCACCCAATGCTTGAGCGTTGCTTTACCTTATTGTGGCATAAAACTCTGTCATTTTGTTTCGCTGTTATCTTTTTGTTCATTTAATTTAGCGTAAGATTCTGTCTTTTTTTTTTTCTATTGTTAAAATAAATTCTGTTATTTTTTTATTATTCTAATTTGGCTCTTGAAATTTTATTGATTTGGCCTGACCGAGTCACCATCTATAACAGTAGCATTGCCTTGTTTTTCCCCTTTCCCATCAGTAACTCACCCGAGTGTGGCAGATGAGAGTAAGAGTATGTGATCTATTTTCAGAAATACAGATTACAGCAGCTTTCGAACTGTTACTCTTTGTGCTGTGGCAAAAAAATGTGTAGCAAAAGAGGTGTTTTTTTGCAAAGCATATGGCTCCTCCACTCGTTCAGACTGCATTAAGTTTGGGGTTTGGTTGTAAAACATCTCTGTGCTTTTTGCACTCTCTAGTCAGAGTGTGACATCTCCAACAGATGGACACATAAACTTTCCATAATCCACTTCTTTCAGAAGAGGAGATGAGATTCTCATCTGTAAAAGTTGTTGAGGAAAACCTGTTGTGTGTGAAATGGGGATGTGAAAATGTGAGCGGTGGAGTTCCTGCTGTTTCTGGGGCTGGCTGGCTGCAGTGAGGTCAGCCCTGCTTTTGTGCTTCAAACCTCCTTGGAGCATTTGCCAGGGAGGTTCAGGATGGACTTGAGGAGGGATTTCTCCATGGAAAGGGTGCTCAGGCACTGGAGGGGCTGCCCAGCAAGGTGCAGTCACCATCCCTGGAGTGGCACTCAGTGCTGTGTTCTAGTTGACACCAGATTTGGCTGATAACATCATCCTGTTTGTTTAGTGCAACCCTGCATTATCAGGATTGTCTTGGTCTAATGGTTTTAAAGTCTACAAGGAAGGGTTTCCAACCTTTACCCTGCTGGGATGGTAGAGCTGCCTGTTTTTCTTTCAGGAACTTTGCTGGTCACACTTTCATGTTTTCCATCCTCTTGACTATTACAGATTTTGTAAATAGTTTAGAAATGCCAGCTTGTGATGTATGGGCCTCTTTAACATTTCTTTGATTTATGTGCACTATGCTGAAAAAAAGCAGAGGAAGCATATTATTCTGGAAAAGAATGTTGCCAGTCTTCCATTTTTTCAGTCCTAGTTAAAAGCTACACTTTTATCAATCAAACCTGATAGATTCTTTTTGCATTCCCAAAAACATTCATAATTTAACTCTTTAGTGTCTAAAGAAATAATTTGCCTAAGACTTTTATAAATGTCTGCTTATTTTTTGGATGTCTGATTTGAAATACCTTTTAATCTGATTTTTCAGAAGTTCCAGATGCCTGTGATGATTCCAGGGTTTGTCTCTGTAAAAATCCCTGGTGTTACATGGAAAGGATGAGAGTTAAAACCTCTTATTCAAACTTGTGATAACAGTGACCTTTAATTTAGGATTTAACTCTTATTTGTGGGTGAATACTTTCTGTGGGTTACTTCATAGTGCCTAGAAAAGGTGGATAAATTAATCTGGTCCTGAAAATTCTGCAGCTGTAGTAGGAATGTTCTTACAGGGGAGTAGGCCTGGTGCATTCTGCTCCAGAAGTCTCCAGCTTCAAGCTTTAATTGCTTTGTCTCTGGCGGGCTGGAAATCAGCATCCCCTGCAGCCTTGCTTCAGGATGCCTGCTAGATGTAAAGAAAGATATTAGCAAAAGTAACCATTTAAGGAAGAATTAGCTCCTAATTTTACAGCTTCTGCTCAGTTTAAAGAATATTCCTTCAGCCCCTTGTGCTGGTGCAGCAGGGTGGTCAGCTGGAGCAGAAGAGAGATGGCAGAGCCCTAGGATGGACTGGGGAGTTGTGATCTTCCAATTTCCCCTTCAGGAAAGCCACAGGAAACTGAGGAAAACCAGGTTTCCCTGTGCTGGCAGGAAACCCCTCATGTGGGCTGGTATCAGCCACTCAGTGGGGGTATCTGCCTAAAGCCAAAAGATAATTGTGCATTTTAATTATTGTGCGAGTGACCAAAGCTGAGGAGAGGCATTTAACAGAAGTTAAAATTAATGGGTTAGGGAAAGAATAAATTAGTAGCACAAGTACTGGGTGGTGTTATTCCTGTTCCACTGCTGGCCCACCAGTGGGTTTCCCTCACCTCTGCTTTGGCTGCCTGCCTCCCCTTTCATTGTGCACTGTACTGGTTTCGTTCACATCAGCTGCACCGTGTAGATATTTTATTGAAGAGTCTTCATTTCTTGATTTGGCTGTGAAGTGCTTTGTTTGCTGTAGCAAAGGCCACCCTCAGAGCTCAAATCATGGCGTGGTGCTGGATGGTTTGGGGAGTGTTTCTGTACCTGATTGCAGCCCTTTATTCTCCCATTTGGCCTTAAAGTATCTTCCCATTTCTTATCTAAGCACCTGAGCTCCCCCTGTCACAGAGGCAGCAGGACATTCTTCATGCTGACACAGCTGCCACCTGAGCCCCTGACACCAAAGATTTACTCTAGGGCTTTAGAAAATACTAATTTTAGCAGGAGAGCAGTGTCTCCAGAGTTCTGGTGGCTCTTGAAGGGAGCACAGAGCTCTGGGGGAAGGTATTAATTGTGTCCTTATCTTGGAGTTTAATGATGACTTTCCCCTGCTACAGATTATTTGTCCTGTACAAAGATAATGCTTCTGTCAAAAAGGAATTAGGATTTTCTGTCAGATATTGATCGTGTGCACTTCTTGGGTCTTTAGACTTTAATGAAGTCCATTAAAGGAACACACAATTGTGAATACATCCCACAGAGTGACACTAAGACCATTTTACCTCTTCTGGACAACCTCTGTACCAACCGGCTGCCTTCAGCTCAGGGTTACTTGAAAATGCTGCTCTTTGTTACTGCACCTGGTTTTATTTTGTTCTTCAGATGCAGAACACAATGTAATAATTCTACTTTGCTTTTTTGTAATTCTGTTATGTGTTTATGTTGTAGTTGCATGTACAGCAAAATAAATGGCAGTTCATTTAGTTATCTTTCAGTAAATATATATGTTCAAACCCTTCAGAATACCTGGAAGTATAAACATTTTAAGCATAAAATAGAGTTATTCTTCTAAAGAGTAAATAAAGTAGCTTGTCACCCCAGACAGATTATGATTACTCTGCCTCTTTATCCATTGCAAACACTGGATCCCTTTAAAATCCTACCTGGTGGCTGTGTAGTGTCCCTTTGTGTTGACATTATCCAAAAAGCAAGAATACATCACTTCTGTAACTATCAAATGGATTCCAGAAGATTTTTTAAAAACCTGGAGGAGAGGTAGGGGCTTCTGCAGAGACTTAGAACAGTGCAGGTCATTTTATTGGCAGCAAGGATGCAGATGCTGAAGTTTTGACCAATTCCTTGAAGAAAGTGCCACGAGATTTGCTATCTCTGCATGGTTAAAAGCCAAACACTTGCAAGCAGTATTGGAGTGAAGAAACATTCATCAGCAGTCATTCATCAGCAGAACTTCAGTGTTTTTGAAAGAAAACTATGGGAAGAACAGAGTTTAGGGCTGAAATCTGACACTAATTAAACCAGCACTCTCAGCAAAAATAGGGATTCAGAGACAATGGAACAAAACCTGTAGCAAAGACAAGGCATTAAAAGAAACAGGGACGTGTATCAATGCATTTCCTACTGTTGTGTCATTGTCTGTATAAATAAATAAAAATGTCTCAGCCTGTTTTTGAACCCCCTAGGTCAGGGAGGAGAGAGACCCAAGAGAGGAGCCCTGTGCAGGGCTGATGTTCCCAGCCTGCTCCATATCCCAGTTTATTGACCAGGATGAGGCTCAGTGCAAGGCAGGACCCAGCCCAGGCATGAGAGAGGACAGTGAGAGAAGTGTGAGCTCGTTCTTGTCACAGTTTGGTCAGGTCAGGGTGTTTGGCAAAAGGTGTAATAACTTTTGCCCAGGGATTTAAAAGAGATTAGAATGAGAGCAGCCTTTGTTCCTGTCATGGATAGGTGTTTCTTGCTTAAATATTCTTGTGAACTAGAATGTGTTTGAGGGTCATAAATGCTTTTAGAAAAATAGAATAAAGCGTCCTAATTAAATAGTAAAATAGAGCAAAAACACACTGCCTGGCTTTCCTATTAATTGAAAAGCCTGCAACCCAGCTGAACAGGAGGAAAATCAATGAGGAAAGAAATTGGAGATTTTTCTTTTGACTTATTGATGCTGTTTCGGTCAAGTCAAGAATTCAGCTGTCCTAAAATGATCAAACGTTGTTTGGAGAAAAAGAGAATTTCCAAACGGGCCTCATTATCTGAAAAAAAGCTTAAAAATATCAATTAAGGTAGTATAATTTCTCTCTTGCCTACTTTAGTCTCCAGAGATGAAACTGGAGGAGTGTCCTGCTTGCTTGCTCGTTGCTCTTTTCAAAAGAAAAGCAGAGTTTTATCATAATAGACAAATCCCTTTTCATCTGCAAGGGAGAAGTTGTTTAATGATGAAGGGCAGAGCACTGTGCATCCTTAAGGAGGCAAATGTGCATCACCAGGATTACAGTGAACTCAGAAAATGCCACAGTGGGTGAGTATCTCTCAGCCACCTCTCTGAAAGGCATTCCTTGGAGGAATGGAAATAAACTTTGCCTAGATCTGAGAAAACGTTCTTCTGTTTGTGTGTGTGTGATCACTAAGTATTTACATAAGAATGGAAGAAATAACAGAGTAATGTGAATCCAAAAAGATCATTCTTCTGATTTCAAAGTGTTGATGCTTAGAAAGCTTTAATTAATGGCAAAATGTGAATGTAATGTGCAACTGTGAGCTGATGGGATCATTGATAATGCTGTGATTGCTTTTTTCTTTTTCTCTTATTCTTCTTTTCCCCTAATTCTTACCTTCCAACCAATTTTTGCACCTTTGGATGGCCTTGTCAGTCAGTGCAGTGTGCTCACTTGTTTGGGCAGCAGTCAGCACATGCAGAATCTCCAGCCCATGAATTATGTAAACTAAAGACCTCTAGACCCAGCTTGATTCTAGTGATGAAGCTTTAGTTTTCAAAGTTTTCCATGAGCCCATGTTTGTGGTTTCATAACACTCACTGCAGAATTCCTCTCACAGTATGGTCAGTGCTTCTCAGCTGAGCAAAGGGGCCTTTTCTGCAGGGTTCTGGCTGTAGCAGAGGTTTTCTGTCTGCTCCAGACCTTAAAGATTATCTGCACAAGACAGGATTTTTGGGGGGATAGGGAGGTTCTTTTTGGTTATTTTCATTGTTTTAGGAGGTGAGTTACTTTATTTCTGGTAAGAAGAGTCACTGGGGTAGAGTAAGGAAAAGATAGTATGTGATTAAGCTCTTTGAAAACATGAATGCTTTCAATGCTAAATGGGATCTGTAATTCTTTAATACAACTTTTTTTTGTTTGAATAGTTCCTGTGAAAGCCAAAGACATCTTATGTAGATGAAGAAATTGCCCTCCTTACAATTACAGCTCTGAGAAAAGTGACTCCCAAGTGCTTTCTCTGTTGGTGCTTTTCACTTAGTGAGGAAGATTAAGAGCTGTTAATATATTAATATAATTCTGATATAGTCAGGAACACTAAAAATGTGAAATATTAGTGATAGCATTTTGTTCTAGAAAATATAGCCTTGTGGCCATTAACTTAGAAAAATAATTAATTTTAAAAATATAATTGAAGAGTAATCCAAGTTCTGTTTTTATTTAGCTTCATGAAAAGCTTTTGTATCTATTGAAGTGTTATTTTCAGTACCTTTCCTACATTCCTAAGAAGAATCACTTTTGATTTTCAAATGTAGAATTCACACATCTACTTGGAACTGCAGTTTTAAGAAAAATATCAGCTCTCATGAGATTCATCATAAACCTGTACAAGTTGGCACTGGGGTATATCCTGGCTGCTAAATGTTGTAAATTGATTTTTGTTGTTGCTGGTTTTGATTTCTTGGTTTTCTGAAATAGATTTTCTGTTTCATCTGTACGTATTGGGGAAAACAGATCGATCTTATTGATATTATGCAGAAAAATATTTCATTAGGAAAAGCTTGGCCTCACACAAGCCAAGTGGAATTCCCCAAAGCTGGAAAACGTGGGTGCTTTTAGGAGTGATGGGGAATTCCTTTGCAGCTGATAGGGGAAGGATTTACAGGAATTATTTACCCCAGTGCTCGTTACAGTGAGGATTCCCTGTTCTGCTGCTTTGACTGGGCACAGGTGTCTGAGGCAC
>VYXF01013095.1:251312-335422 GCA_013397295.1 Polioptila caerulea
TGGTTGGTTGGTGGGGGTGTTGTGGGGGTGTTGTTGGGGTGTTGGTTGGTGGGTGGGGGTGTTTCTTGGTGCTGTTGTGGGCAGTGCACCGGGCAGGGCAGGTTTGACCATCAGCGATTCTGCGATTCTTGGCCGCTCTGGGCCGTGGGGTCTCTGAGCCCTCAGAGGTTCTGGAACACGACAGCTCTGCTGCTCCAAAGGCTCTGTTCCCCCTGTCCCATCACAACGTTCTCCCCAGTGTTCTTCCAGCCACCAGCATTCCCTGGATCCAGCACTCGTTGAGCTCTGTGTGTTCATTAACCCCAAATCATGGATTTGTGTCCCATGAGCTCAGCTCAGCCTCCCTGCATGAGCCTTTTAGCACCCCCAGCATCCTCTGACCCTGCATTTCTGCACTTTTCCCTAAAGTGGAGGGAATGTGTTTAGAAATTGCATTCTCTTGTTAGTAAGCAAAAATTTGGGGGGATTGGTGTGTTTTTAGCTGAGATTTTCTCTCCTGGTCGATGCTGGCAGACAAAGATGTTTATTTTGTAAGAGGAAAATGGCACCTGTATTATCCATCAGACCATGAATCTCCTGGCCGTAGTTTTGGTATTTGTGGTCCTGCTTTGGCACTGTTTTCAGTCTCACTTCTGCTCCTCAGAAAAATGATTTAGAAACAATTTCCTGATCCCTTCAGTGAACACCCCCTGTCCCCAAAAAGGAGAGCACTCTGTGCAGTACAGTGTGTGATGCTTTAATAATGTATAAATCAAGCTGGACAGAAGCTGCCTGTCAGTTTTATTAACTTTGACCTTTTCTCCCATTATAAAGATGGTTTGGTAAATATTTAATGGTCCTTACAGGTTTTGACAGTTGGACCTGCATTCCTAAGAGCAAAGGTGGATTATGGACAAATATTTATAATTAATAAAAATAAATTAATCACTTGGGAGTCAGCCTTGAAGGACAAAATTGTGGTTTAGAATCTATTTCTTTGTTATTCCTTTTGTAGTTTTTTTGTTGTTTCTTTAATGCTTGAGCACTAAATGTCACTAGCTGGGAGGTTATGAAATGTTTTTAAGAGGTTACCTTTAAAATCCATCTCTTGATTAGTACCAGTGATTACCTCCATCTCTGAGCAAATGTCCAAATTATGTTGTTTACCTGAAATACCTGCACAGGGAACATCAGTGAATGGTGTCACCAGCACAGAAAGGTACAGAAGGAAAGGCAATAGCATATTCCTGCAGTCTATGGGCTCTTCTGCCAGAGCTGTCTCTGCCTTTAATTCCTGCATATTGCACTCCCTGCACATTCAGGGAGTGAAGATTGAAAACTAAGCCCCTGACACTGAAACATCACCTCTCAAACATGGACCCTCCATCGCTCTCATTGATTTTTTTTCATTTCAGAAAACTGTCGGAGAAAAACAAATCTGAGCAAAATCCATTGGCTGGGGCAATAAAATCCCCCCCTTCCCTGGCAGAGCACAGCTCTCTTCCCATTAGGGATGTGATGTGTCTTCATGTCGTGCCACGGCTGAGCTCACGTGGCAAAGCAGCCAAGGGAGCCAGGAGCCTGTTAGAAATCCCTCTGGATGTGCTGAGCAGTGACATCTGAGTCAAACTGGCTCAGGGGATGGCTCCCCTCCTGTTCACAGGTGCTTTTGAGTACATCATTCCAAGCTTTGCTTCCCTCCTTTTCACTCAGCCCCTGTGGAACAGCTTGGTCTAAGACCACTTTATTTTCTGAGCATTTTTAAATCATGCTTTCCTGACCATCACCCATTTTTTATGTGCAGACATATGGGGTTAGAGGGGTTAATGTGTGAAACAATTCAGTTTTTTCAGAACAAATCTTTAGACAATGTAATGAACACATAGATCCAGGTACTGGAATGATGCAGGAAGTCTCATTTGTCTGACACTGAACCTTCCTCCCCCTTGCAGTTCAAAAATGGGGAACTCAGAATGTGAGTGGAAGTGTTCAGAGGAGAACTTGTTGCACTTGGAGGTGGTTGCAGGGCAGGCAGAGCTCTGTAGCTGTTCTTAAATCTGGGAGCTGTGGGAGTGCACTTAAAATCCTGCAGATTCATGTTGTGTCCTTCAGAAATTTGTCTTTTATTGGCAAGGAAAAGAAAAGTTTCAAGGAGAAAGCTACTGAATGTGAATTGTTCTGCAGAGCTGTGGAGATGGGCAAGCAGGTATTTTAAAAGCAAGATTTTTCTTTACAGTGGTAGAAACTCCTTAGCAAATGTTTTGTGGTTTTATGTTTAAGAAGAAAAAGATGAGTGTTATTTCTAAAAAGCTGGTTTATATTGTGAAAGGATTGCATCTGTCTTCCTCTTATCTCCTTGCTAAAGTGAGAATGTTTAGTCCCTAGAGAGGAGAAACAGTCTCAATGTTTAAAAGCAAGCCCAAGTTTCAAGAGAGTTAGACTTGAGACGAAGTCCTTGATTCATCATCTCACTTGCCCTAATGCATAACCTGCTCCTCATACCCCTTTCACAGCAGACTTTTTCCATGTGCTTTTGTCCCTGTTGTCTTCCACCAAGCAATATATCTGCAACACCACACATGAACTTCCTGGCTGGCTGGAATTTGAATCAGGTGCCACAGGTAGCAGAGGTGTGACACGGAGTACTGCAGTGGTGTGTATTTTAATATATATATGTGTTTTTTCTTCTCCAGTTGCAGTACCATGCTGGGCTGGCATCTGGCCTTTTGAATCAGCAGTCTCTGAAACGTTCAGCCAACCAGATGGGAGTCTCTGCAAAGCGCAGACCAAAAGCCCAGCCAACAACTCTCGTCCTGCCTCCTCAGTAAGTAACAGAATATTTGGAAGAGTTTCCATCCTGGGGGATGGAGTATTTCTCATTAACTTAGTGGTTTAATTTTCAATCATCAGAATCAGCAGCCTTGAGCTTGCATTTTTGTTCCGTACACATTCTCTTTGGAGCAGGTCGTTAAAAAACTTTTTGGAACACGAGCTTGTCGTTGAGGAATGCTGCTCACCTGATTGCTATGACTTGGAGTTTCAAGTAGGACTTTTCTGAAGGTCCTACAAGACTGAAGCCAGAAAGTCTTTGGTGTGAGTACTTTCCAGCAAACGTCTGTTCCGAGTCCATCTGTTCACCATATGTTAATTTTGCGTCGGATCTAAACCTCTTTTACAGGTGACAAGCAATTATGAGGACACTTAGAAACTGTTTGAGGACAGAGAGTATCAACCCTTTAGGCAGCCTGTGTGTAGCAATGCCAGAAACTCAGATGTACACAACGAAGCTTACAAAACTGCCTGAAATATATTTAGTTACATGCAAGAAAATGATTCTTATGTCAAAAATGAAGTGCTAAGCAATTGTTCATTGTGCTGAGAATCCTTGTAATTTGTGGAAACTGCCTGCTTTTCTTCACAAAACAAGTCACTCATGTATAAACACTGTGCTACCTGTGGACCAAAAACCTTGTAGTTGCAATAATAAAAGTCCCCGTTGTCACCAGATTTCACAGGTCAATGTTTAGAGAGTTTTTTCTGAAAGGAAATGCGAAAAAAATCAGAGTCAATCGAGCTTTCCCTTTGTATATTGACTTTAAAGTGCTGGTAATTCAAGAATCCATAAAATGCTCTATTGTTTTACCAATATATCAGCCAAAGGAGATTGGTTTGAAGGGGGCTCCAGCAGTAGTTTGAAAACCAGATGTTTCTCTGATATGTGTGGTGGAACAGGGCTATCTTGTGACAAACTGGCAGGTTAGTTTTCCTTCTTTGTTGGGGTATCTGGAGCTCCAAATGGCCTTCCTTCTCCAGGAAGTCTATAAACTGGATACTATTATATCAGTTAACACAGTTTTTTCAGAGGTCTTAAGGTATCTTGGTGTTTTTTTGTTTTATTTCTTAATCAGGGCATCTCTGGTTACTAGAAATACATACAAAGAGCTAACTTCTACTTTTGCAGAGAAAAATCTGTTCCTTAACAGTTGCAGCTGTATAAACCTTAATGTGAGATACATAATACACATATTTAGAAGTATTCTCTGTCTTGTTATCTGTAGATGATTTTCCTTCAGTGGTGCATTTACCTGGGATCTGCAGACAGACTGAAATTTTAGTGTGGTAGCTAAACTTTAGGCAGTAGTTGAATTATGTTTCAGTATCTTATTACCACTTCCAGCATTATTCACAGGAATAATGTGTTTCTGCTGAGCTGGCCCTTTATCTCTCACTGGTTTCCTGCTCTCTGGCTTCTCTTTGACCTTTCCATATTTGTTCTTGTTTGCTATCTCAGTGTGTCTTAAGAGAATAATAGTGATATTAAGGCAAATCAAATACCTGTTGGGCTCAATATCTTGTTTCCAACACAGGACAGAAGCAGATTATGAAAAGACTTATGAAAATAGGCTTATGAAAAGCATTAAAAAAAAAAAAAAAGGTGTGACAAATGGATTTTAATATCTTGATTTTGCTGTAGTTTCATGCAAATTGTGATGAATCATGCAGTGGGTTTTTTTTCCCTTCATTCTTTATGAAATGCAAAAGAAGAAAACATCCAGATGCAGAATTACAGATCTCCTTGAAAGGGCATCCTGCATCCTAATATTCCCAAGGCAATTCAAGGATTTATATATTTTTTTTTTTCAGCTTTATTAATTCATCAAGAAAGGGATAACTATTTCTTGGTCTATTTTTGCTTTGATGTATGCTATTAAAATTAAGTTCAGTGACAAGTCATTGGGCTGAGTAACAATGAGTCAAGTGTTTATTAAATGTTGTTCAGAGCAACTATATTATCTCGAGCTTTTCTTCACCAGAAGTAGCTGAAAGCAGCTGTATGCCAAAATGTCATTTCAGGAGAGCAGGTTGGAGCAAGTATCAACACTGCAGTAAATCCTCTCTGCCAGCACAGGAATGCAGGAAACACTTGCTCAGGAAGCACCAGAGGTGATGATTTGGGCAAAGAATCTCCCAAAACCAATTAATTCTTATGCAGATTTTGCACATGGCTGGTTTACTAGTAAGCATGTCCATATTTGAGTTAAGGGTAGTATTAGAGGGCAGGTTGTTTTGTGTTTATTTATGGTCCTGTTCCTTGAAGAAACTGCATGAGTAACTTTTGCTTTTGCACTTCATGTTCTCAGTGGCAGTGGTGCAGGCTGAGCAGTTTTCTTGTTCCTCCAGCTCTTTGATCTGTGCTGCTGGGGTGAGACTTGAGTTGTACTCCACAAACTAAACATACCCAAATGGTGTTTCTTCTCATAAAGGGGGTGATACAGCAGAAAAATCAAGTTTTGCTCAATTCACTGTTCACTTGAGCCTTCAGTCTCTATCCCTGCTCTGATTTTCTTCTTTCCCCTCCAAAATGCCTTTTTTTAAAGAAGCCAATCAAACAAAGGAAACCCAAGCCTGTCTTGGAGGCTCAGGCATCTCTTCCTATTTTATGCTTGCAGAAGGAGCTGGAGAAAGGGTTTTGCTGATGGCAAAAGGGATTCTTGGAAGGTCCTTACCCCTTTTCCTTCCCAGCATTAGGCTATCTTCTGATGTGCTCTGGTTTGGAGGTGAGAACCTCTAGTCCTTCACAAATAAACATCTGAAACAGAGCATCAATTTAGAATCCAAAAGGTAGTTTTGAAAATTGAATTCTCTGCCCTATGCAACTGCAATGAGGAAAATCTGCATTTTCTCCCTGTTTGTTATTTGAGGACTTCCAAGGGTGCTGAGCAGCTTTGAAGAGAGGCCTCTTGGCGTTGGCTTTTGCTTTTCAGGATTGGTTTTCCCTGGCTCTGGAAGCGCAGAAAGGAAGGCTGGATTGATGTGTGTCTCACTCCCAGCCAAATGATCTGTGTGAGAAAATGACTAACTGCTGGCTGCTGTCTGTGCCTGCTTTGTCCCTCCTTCTGTCTTCTATTAACCAGACACCTCCCTGTACGTGCTAATGGATGCGTTCCCTCACATGCCTCTCATCTGGCTGCGGGCTCCTTCCTTCTGGGTACCAACCTCCAGGCAGTGTTTGCTGAAGTGCTGAGAGCTGTCAGCTCCTCTCAGTGCCTGGGGAAGCATCTGCAGCCCTGCTGGAAACCAGGGTGGCTGCTCCTGCTTGGGAATCAACAAATAAAGACAATAGGAAATGATGGTGGAGCTTTTCTTTTCCTCTAGAAAGGAAGTAATTGGTGCTGTTAATGAATCCTGTGTCATTGTGCTTGGCAGCAGGTGTCAAAAGCAAATTTGCAGTTATGAAGTTGTCTGTGAGACCCCGAGGGAGCACAATTCTCTCAGTCCTCAGGGTAATTCCTGCTGCTGGACCACCCTGCTGGGATCCCAGGGAATCTGGTGTGTCACTGTCCAGCTGGAGAACAACAGCAGTGAGCCACTGTGAGCTGGAGGAGGAGGCAAAGAGGAAGCCCAGGTTGCTGCCTGTATTCTTGCAGCAGGGTTCAGTGACACACACAAGAGTCAGTCAGTTTTAATGGGAATTTTTAGGGGTCTCTGTTGGAAACCCTGTGATTTTGATAGCTCTGTTGTGTGGGGCTTTCTCAGTGCTCCCAGATTAATCATCTGTCTTCTCTGTCTGGAAGAAAATTGCCAGAACAAGAACTTGATCACCACAGAAGGTACTGAGACTCTTGCCCTTTATGGTGCCTTTTAGGGTCATTTGTTGTCACTTTGTGGTTTTGGAGAAATAAGCACACTATAAACAATAAACAAGTGGAAGTCTTGTTCTTGTTTGACAACTTCAGGCTCAATGAACAGAGAGGGTTGACTAAAAGAAAGTCCAGTTTCTTTGTTTTAGGGCTCTTCAACCTGTCTTGTAAATCTCTGGTGGTCTGATGTATGCCCTGACTTGACAGTGAAAATACTGTAATAGATTGAGTAAAATCTCTGTAAATTTGTACTCTATTGCTAGGAGCACACCAGCAAAATTACTTTTTTTTTTTTTTTTTTATAATGAAAAAACAGTGCTGCCCATGATAGTGTTCTAGATGAATGAGCAAAAAAAAAAAAAATCTGTGAAGATGAGATAAGAAAGGACTTGAGGATATAGAGACTCTGGATGTCTGCTTTGTTTCTACTCATTGTTCTGGGTGAGATGGAGGAAGTCTCTGATCTGCTCTCTACACCTCAGAGTTCACCTGGACAATTCTTCTAGAGAAGAAGGATATATTCAAAAGAAGTCTATACTTTCTGCATCCTTTGGAACTGCATTAGCTAAAGATGCTCCAAAGTGAGTGGATTCTGTAAAAAGTTAATTTCCTGGCTCAGCAGGTATTTGTTCATCTGGGTTTGGAGCAGAACTGTACAGATATCCCAAAGTCTGTGTTTATTGGAGCTTGATTCAATACCAGCATAGCCAAAGTGTCATTCTGTCCTGGCATTAATGTCTTACCTGTGTAATGGTTCTGTCATATAATGAGCCCTGTCAGCTTCTATTGGCTTTTGGTCAAGAGCTTTCTTCAGGATACTCAAATTGACATTTAAGGAAGGATTTAATATTAAATAAAAGTCACTGTTTTTAACAGCTATATATATATATATATATACAGCTTTTCATATATATAAATAAAATTCTACACCCAGTCATCAGATGTGCCAGAATAAATTCCTTGGAACTTAACTTGTATAGTTTCTCATTTTTGCATTAAGGAAAAATCCCGAGCCCTTTGCCAAGAGTTTTTTGGAGGAAAGCATTTTTTCAGCATTTTGTTTTATAAACAGCATCTAATTGCTTCCTAAGTTCAGGGATTTTCAGTATGTAAGAAAGAGGAAGGTTTTTCTAAAGGTAATGGCAAAACACGCTTAAGCCAATAAATGTTTGTAAGTTTTTAATTTTTAAGATAACTTTAAATTATGCTGTGTTGGTCCTTTCCAATCCAAATGCCAGGATGAATCTGATTCAGTTCAGGGTGACACCAGGTGCAGGGCAGGGGTTATTTAACAGCCAGTGTTGTTTTTGCAATAATTCAGTATCAGGAGCTGGACTCCAAGCTTTGGGCCTCCTCCTGCAGTATTCAAGAGTAGAAGAGTGAAGTGTGTGGCTGTATTTTCTGTTTTGAGACAAGTCATCAGAAGTTCTTTGTGCACTTCTGAAATTCCTCTTTGCCTCTACTGGCAAAGCTACATTAAGTATCAATATTCATTAAATACCATGGAGATGATAATGTAATAAAGGAATAATCCTCGGGCCCACATCTGTACTTCTCTCCAGAAGAGCTGAGGTTGAGAATATAATTAAAGATTAAAACTCTGTTTGCATTCTGGAACATGGAGATGTCTTTTTGTACATGATGGGGAATTGTATTAATAAGGAAGAGATCAGTTTCCAATAACTTTCAAGACTGGGAGCTCATTTCATATCCCTGTTCATGTTTAAGTTTCTCACGGAATTCTTTAGCTTGATTTTAGCTAGACAGTGCAACAGGAACTATAAAAGAACATGTTGCTGAAACATGTGACCCTTTTACTCCACAAATTAATCCCCTTTTATATGGAAGAAAAAAAAAAATATTAAAAATTAGTTCTTTATATTGTAAGGCAATAATATTTACAAGAATAAGTTTGATTACTTTGCAGCTGTGTACCATGTCAATCGAACATTAATTTTAGTATTTGATGTCTTGTGCACAGGTTGGATCCCATCATGGTGCTGTTTTCTTTCTATTTTTAGTAAATGGTTGAACTGCTGTTGCAGAGCTCTTTGGTGAAGCTGTGTTAGTGGAGGTTGCAGTGTATTGCCCCTTACCCCTGCCTGCCATTCTGATTTCAGGGTGTTTAGGGCTTGTGGGGTCCCAAAGCTGGGGAAGCCTCTCCCTTGGCTGAAGCCATGTGTGTAACAAATCCTGAGGGACATTCCCAAGGAGATGACACATCATGAACCTGTCTTGAACTGACTTTTGCAAGGGAACAGCCCTTGGGTGAGTGTTGATTGTCCTTTCAGGATTTCAGGTGTGGAGTTACCCAGTCCTTGTCATTTGGATGAGAGATGATTCTAAGCTTTTAAAGACAGATATTTGTCATTCCCAGTTGCCCATGTCAGCAGCAGGGGCAAATGTTCCAGAGCTCTGTGACTGGCTGTTGCTTTGTCCTGCTGCTTTGGGTGTGTTTTGTTTAAATGTGGTGGTGGGGATGCAGTCTGCTATTAAATGTCGTGGCAAAATATAATAATAAATAATAAATACCAGTTATTGCTGTGCTGTTTACTGTGGAGCATTCAGTATGATGTAGCTGGAAAGCAAAAACTCCAAGGTACAGTTTTGGTTCAGGAAGGGCTTTATTAGGCAACTCCAGTGAGATCAAATCCAGTAACACACCAGGGATGTAACCATGATCATCTCACTACTTATAGCCAAACACATTTTACCAAACTCTGCTCCAAAAAAGAGAGAAGGGGATAATCCAGTTGAAATTTTATTTCAGTATAACAGGTAAATTTTAAAATAGGTGCTCTTAAATTTTGTTTTGTTTTCAGTGCTGTTCACTTGGGTTATGTATCATGTGAACTTTGGGACTTTGCAGATGCTTTGTAACCTGTGTAGATCCCAGAGATACAGAACGTGAGCTTTGCTGCTCTGTGCATCTTTAGAAACACAATTCTTTTAAACATTTTAATCTTGATTTAATCTTCTAATATGTTGATATATGTGACAGCAGGGGTTTCTGCAGTAATCTTCTTTGTTTTGTTATGCCAAATCAATGCTTTTTTTTTTTTTTGGCTGTAGTTATATGCTGAATTTAATTTCATTCCATTAAGTACTATACAACTGCATATTTTCTTACAAAGTAATTACAAAAAACCAGCAGGCATTGATCAACACAAATTGTCCAAAGGAAATACTTTGACTAAAACTAAATGCTCCTTATGATATTCATTAACAGGAGAATAATTTCTATCCATACAATACAAAAGGATCTTGGATGTTGCTTTATCCTTAGTAAATTACTGAAATATGCATTAAAGAATCCCAGAATGGTTTGGTTGGATGGAGCCTTGAAGCTCATTCCATCCCATGGGCAGGGACACCTTCCACCATCCCAGGGTGCTCCAAGTGTCCAACCTGGCCTTGGATCTCCAGGGATCCAGGGGCAGCCACAGCTGCCCTGGGCAGGAAACACTGGTTAGGAGGTAAAACTTCAGTGCATTTGAACATGGAGGAAAAATCTGTTTCATTTATTCACTTTTCAACAAGTGAATACTTCCAACAAGTCCTGTGGAAGGAGAGTGCATGCAGTTAAGATTTCCCAATTTCTTTACTGTGTATGGAGCTTTCTGTACAAGTGTGCTGTTGGCCCCTGTGGGCTGATGTGAAGAGCTCTGTGCACGTGCCTGTCATGGAGACATGAGCCAAAAGGCACCTGGGGCTGGTGGCTGTTGATATTTTGTTGTGATACTCCCCAAATAATCCCCCAGACTGGGCTGTGTGATGTGGAGCCCTCTGTGACCGAGCACAGGGATGTGAGATCGTTCTCCTCTGCTTTGGGGAAGATTCACTGGAACACTGCATTTGGGATGTGAAAAGGATGATTCTTTGTGGAGGCTCTGGGCCATGTAGCAGTGTTGATCTGCTGTTTGCAAAACATGCAAGATCCAGAGCAGCAGACCCTCGGCGAGTTTGGAATTACTGGGGACCACAGCTCTGTTGTGAAAGAGCAAATTTGTGACTCTTTGATGTATGTTTGCCTTAAAGGTAATGTTTGTGTGAGAACTGTGCCATTAAAAGGTGGCAATTAATTAAAAGTTGTTCCACAGTCCCAGCCATTAGAAGATGCCCTTGCAGCATTTAGAGCAGAACATTAATATTACACTGTAGGGAATCCCTGTACTTTCTGTAAAAAAGAAAGTCAAGGATGAAGATTTTAATGTGTAATTAAAGACTGCAAATACTAGTTTAACTGCTTGTTTCTGTGTCAAAAAAAAGTTAAAAAGAACACAAAGTACGTGTGGTTGAACTAATTAAGACAAGCTAGATAAGAGAGGAAATTTGTATGAACCTAATAATGATATCAAAGCTTTTACTAAAGCTGTGATTTTGTATAAAGATTGCTTTAACACCCCCCTCATTCCTTTTTTTTCTTTTTTCAGTTTTGCTGTTTGGGGGATGGGATTCAAGGCTGCTTTACTGCAGCAGACAATCAATCTGAAAAGAATAAATGAAAACTGCCTCTTGCCAAATTAAAAAGTGTATTTTAGCAAATGTTTCCTTCTGCATTGGTTGTATATTCCCTTGTCAGAGAAGAGGAGCAGGAAGAACAGAGCTGGCATAAGGTGGGATGAGAAGGTCTTTATGTTTTGGTGGTAATGTGGTATAAGCCCATTGTGAATGTATTCATTAATGACTTTATTTCTGTATCTGTTCAAAATAACCTTTGTCTGTCTGAGAGGAAAACTAAACAGCTACCCTGGGAGGGGAGCTAAAAGGAGAAGGAAGCTCTAGGTGTGTATCCCAATAAAACCTCCAACACTGCAAATCTTACTGGAAATAAAGGCACTTGAAGCCCCTGTAGTTTCAGCAGTAACTCCACAAAGGGTGAGGTTTTCCCAAGTTTTCCAAGCTGCACTGTGGAGCTGTCCTGGCAGCTCAGGGGCTGCCCCATCCCTGGGGACCCTGGTGGTGCCAGGCTCTGGCCGTGCTCCTGGCCACGTGCAGGGTCTGACTGTCCTTTCTAACTGCAGAGAACTGCTTTGCTCTGCTTGCTTTACCTGCTGGTAAAAATAACTGGTATTACTTTTTAATTTCACTTCAGGGCATTCTCTGGGTATTCGTGTGTTTACAAGGAACCCTATGGATGGGTTAAATGAAAAAAGCTGGCGTAGCAAATTGCAGCTGATGACTTCGTAGTTTTCTCCTCTAAATATAATCTTCACTTAAAATGATTTGAAGTATTTTGGTACTTATTTTCTAGTGCCGTTTTCCCAACACACAGTGGGAAGAAATAAATAAAATGAAACTATGAGAAGTTTCACTGGGTGAAGTGACTCAGTTTTCATCTCTTTATAGATGCTGCTCTACTGTTATTTCCATTCCTGATGGGTTAATTTTTGAAGGCACTTGCTGTGTAGGTTTTACCTGCACAGGAGTAACACCATCCTTTCAGTTTCACTGATCTTACTCAGCAATATGTGTATATTATTGTGAAAATAAGTGTATTAATAGTGTGATGCACAATGCTAATTGACATAGATATGTTCACCTCATTATTTGTGTATTTACCTGATTCTTACCTTTGCATAGGTGAAAACTGGACAGGGAAGACCTTGTTAACATTGGAGACTTGGGTTTGGCTTTTTTCTGTGGCTGCACACCGTGTCTTTATTGTCTGTGAGTCATGGCCAGGGGAATCCTGTAGTAAGCCCTCTAATTTTAGCAGCCAAAAGCACCTCCATGCAGCAAGTTTTGCATTGAAATTAAATTTATGCTGTAGTGTTGCTGAAGATTGTTCTTTGAACTCAGTTTTGGGAAAGAAAGTAAGAGTTTGGCACAGAGTATGTGGTAAAGTAGTGAATCACTTACTTAAGGTTTGCTGAGCTTACCTGGAATGAAATGAAATAAAGATTGTATTTTGTGTGTGATCATTATGCTCCACTGTTGCCTGTAATGCTTTGTCTCCATCCCTCACAAAGTGAGGTTGTGGAATAGCATTCAGCCTTTTCCTTCTGTGCCACGTGTGATTGAAAGCACTTAAAGATACAGAGACCCTAAACAAGTTCTTGCAGAGCAAATTATTGTTTTGTCAAGTTGTTCTGTGCCTCAGTTTCCCCATGGGAATGGTGAGAGTTTTCTCATCTGGGATGCTGGGAGTGCATGGAGCAAGAAGGCATTAACCACAAAGCAGATGCCTTTATCCAGGGAAAGGGGCTGGACTTTCACCTTTTATTTTCCTTTGTTCAAGACCAGGTGATATTTTTTAAAATCCAGAGTCTGGGAATGACACGTTGTGAGGAATGGAGGAGTGACCAGATAATTCCTGCTTGCAAGGCCTGATAGGGAGCTCTCAGTATCCACTGCCAGCATTCGTTGTGATAAATGAGTGGTGATGTATTATCCTGTACCCTTTGTGTTCTTGCCTTTAGGTGCTCATTTCAGTGATGGAAGACAAAGTGCCAACACATGAAATAATTCCAGAAAAGCCTGGCTGGAGCCTGTCAGTCTGTGTCAAGCTGCCTAAACTTCTGTGGCCTCAAATTGCTGAACTCTCTTGCTGATTATTGTATTCAGTGTTTGATATTAAAATCAAATGTGCTCTAGGAGTGGCAAAAAATACCCCACGGTTTTGATGTGTGTTAAGTCAGAATGTAATATCTGTGTCCAAAATAGCCCTGTAAAGCTGAGCTCCCCTGAAGCCAAAAGCCAGGCTTTTCTACTTCCCTGTTTTACATGCAGAGCCTTCTTTCATTTTGGCTTTGCATTTTGACAGTTGCTCAGCAAAGATGATGCCTTTGCTCGTGACAGATCTGTGTGTGCCATGGTCTTGAAAAGAGCTGAGAGCCCACTTCTTGTGAGCCCTGGAGAAGGATGGTTGGAGGGCAGTGGCTGATGGAAGGAGAAAACAGAGATTGTTGAAGAAACTACATTAAGTAATAATGTAGCTTATAGTAGCCTGCTTAAAAATGCCACAGTGAGAAGCTGAGTTAATTGAAAGCAGTGCTACAAGGAGGAGGGCTTGGCATTTAAGTAACAGTTACATGATTTTTTATTTTTTTTTTAAATCAGAATCTGGCTTCAAAACAGTTTGTGTTGATGGTTCCGTGATCTTTTCTAGTTTGAAAGTTGCTCTTCATTTAGACAAAAGGTTCCTTCTTCAACAATCTGATTTTACAGCATGGTAGATGATAAGCAAATTCAATGCTTTCTAATCTTGGGTATTCCTGAGGAGGTGAAATGGAATTCTTGACATGACAGAGCAATGGTGGCTCTTGTACCCCTCTTGTAAAATGAGCTTGTAGACAGAAAATGCCAGGTAGAACTATTTTAACATGTGATTATGCTTTTAAAATTAAAATTTATTTTCAGAGCAAAGATAGCAACTTTAACACCACAGACAGAAAATCAATTATAATTTTTGCTAGTACAACTAAAATATTATCTGCTGCTACTGATTTCTTTTGGTTATTCCACAGTTGCTGTCTTCCTTCAGTTTTTTATTAAGTCATCAATAGGGATAAAGATTCTGATATTGAAGCCTGAGTGTTGTAATATCCTTTTTGTGTCCTGCTCATTT
Source organism: Polioptila caerulea (assembly GCA_013397295.1). NCBI lineage: Eukaryota > Metazoa > Chordata > Aves > Passeriformes > Certhiidae > Polioptila > Polioptila caerulea. Next base: position 265,503 of record VYXF01013095.1, read on the forward strand.
GCATCTCTCAGCAGTGCCATGATTGAATCATCTGTTTCTGTGCTGGGTTGTATTAAAGCCAGTTAATTTTTGGTGTCTTAGGCATCACCCTCCACCAGAAAGCTCTTAATGCCAGTGAACAGTTTGTTTTTGCATTAATTGCTTTGTTAAAATGTCAGTAAATAAATACTGGATCTTAAAGATCTGCGTTTTGCAAATCTCTCAAATACCTTCTGCTGAAATCCTTAAGATATCTTAAAATGCTGGTGGGAAGAAGGTACACAGAGAACCTGGTTATTGGCTGGTCCTTGGGGATTTCAGGTTGTTTCAAATATTTCCTTCTCTCTTAACCTGCTCTGGTTTGTTTCAGAGAGTTTCAAGGATGAAGTTGTTTTCTCTCACATAAGGTCTCTCCACAGTTGGCTCCTATTGTTTTCAGATCCTAAATAAATAGTTCATTGCCATCTCCTGAGTGTGAAGGAGAGGAGGTACTGAGGAAAGTTCAGCTCTGAGTGAGCAGAGCCTCTCCAGGAGTCAGGGAGCACTAACTACTGTAACACTGGGTAGTGTTTGTGCACACATGTACTTCAGGGGGTTTTCAACCCTTGAAAAGAATAAAATGAGAGATTTGTTTGGTTTCCCATGTTTGTTTTCTGTTGCTGACTTCTCACCACTTGACTCAGCTGGTAGGATGGGGTGCAGGACAGCACTCAGAGCAGGGAAGTTCTCAGTGGTGGATGTAATTTAATTTGTTTTGTTCTCAGTTAGCCTTTCTCTTCCAGCTTTCCCATCATCCTTTCCAGAGTTCTTGTGCAATGTTTGTCTCATTGTGTCTTTTGCCAAATTGCCAAAGGAGGCAAATATTTTGTCTGCTTTTTAAAAATGCCTGTGAAGTGCTCTTAAGAATGAGTGCCATTAGATGAATGCCAGTGGAGTTTATGTTCTGAATCTACAGGAAACTTGATTGCAGTTAGGCAAAATAGTGAAAATAATTAAATGGTGAAAGAAAAATCAAAAACAGAAATGCACATCCATGCACTGAGTAGTGAATGCACAGTGAACATGGATGGGGAGCTCCCTTAAAACATCTGCAAATTCACTGATGCTGGGGAGTGTAACTGCAGGAAGCTCTTTGGAGCCATTGGGTAATCTTTTATCTGTTTCTGTAGGGCATCAGTTTCCACTGGTTGACTCACAGGAGCTATGTGGGAGCTAATTAATCATGTAATTTGCTGTCATGTTACTGGGTGAACCTGTATCCTGGCAGCAGCATGAATTGGAGATAATGGTTTCCTAATGATTGAAACAGCCCTCACAGCCCTGGCCCTCGTGCTTGACTTCAACATTCCTCTGGTGGCTTTCAGAAAAATCTTTGATATGAGGCTACCCTTAATGAACATTCTGTCTGCTAATACAGGTGGTTTGCAGCTGTGTGGAACAATACAGCTGAGCCTCCTTCTCTTCTTTATCCAGTATATTTTTAATTAAAACAGCATATTAACAATAATGCATTGATGGATAATGTACATGTATTCAGTATCAGTCTGTTCTGCAGGTTTTACTCTGTGGTGAAGAAAATCTGGGTTGTTTTGTTGGGTTTTTTCTAATTTTTAATTGGATATGGGTTTTCAGACCTTTTCCTAGGAAATGATGGAGCTCTGTATTGGGTGGAATATTTCAGCAGGTTTTCCCAGAGAGTTTTTAATCAGAAAATTATTGAATTCTTTCACAAGAAACCTTTAGGCTTGGACACTCTAACTGTGTAATGTAAAAGGAAAAATAGAAACAGGGAGTTTAAAACAGAAAACAAAAGTAACCTTGCCTTAAAAGACACTGTCATTTATCTCCATATTTAAAATTTTATGTGTGTGCAGGGAATGTCTTTAGTCAGTGTAAAAATCTAATTAAATCTTCTCATGGCAGTGATTCAGAGCTGACCCTCTCTTCATTGGAGCATCTTATTAGAATAATAAACCACTCCCTGCTGAGAGCCACTGGCATTGACAGACAGGCCAGACACTGGGGCTGCTGATCAGAAAGGGTTCAGCAGGCTCGTGTTGTCTGCAGGGTCTGCAAGAAATGTTTCATTGGCCCTTCTCTAGCAGCACTTGGAGAGGTTTGGCAGAGCACAAACCCTGGCTTTTGACCAAGTACAGACCCAGGGACAGGTGGATTATTTTGTACCACTCAGCCACATTGCAGTGGACAGGGATAAAGGGCTGTGAATGCTTAGACTGGTTTTTTTGTTTTGTTTCGCTTTTTTTAATCTATATCTATTTACTATTAGAAATTATCTGACAACTTGGAATTTCTTTACTTTGAATAACCAACTTGACATGCCTTAAAGGAATTTGCTCTTCACAAGTTTTGAGCTCAATATTCATGAAGAGGATTGGGAAATGTATTTGGGAACTAAGCTAGGCAGTGTTGATGATAATATTTGTACTTACCTTGGGAGATCTTCATTCCTCAGATTTCACTTGGGCACTTTTCTCTCTTAGTCTGCCTACAGAAACAGAATCATATTATTTTTTAGTAGGTTGAGCTTTTCTCCCAGATTGCACCAGGCATGGTAGTTTTGCAGGGCTTATTTTACTTTAGGTATATTTGGCATTAATGCTAGCTTAGGTTTTAATTTTTTGGGATGCTCTGCAGGTGATGTCAAGTGATGCAGGTACAGGACTACACTTCTGAACTTCTGTATTTCTCACTCTGGTGCTTGGCTTTAGTCCAGCTCTCAGCCCCATGAGGGACTTTAAACTCCAGCTCAGAGGCTCCAGCATTTCAAAAGCCACAGAGAACTTAAAACCTGTGTGATCTCTGCTGGGGCTGCACGTGATCCTTGTGTGAGTGGAAATAACAAATGAGAGGGGATTTGATTCCAGGAGTGGGGAAATGGCCAGAAAGGTGCACTGAATTTCTGCTGTCACTGCTGCCATGTCTGGACTGTGCTCAGCAAGCCCAGGAGTTCCAGCCATGATGAGCCCTTTCCTTTCACCACCTTTCTTGTTCAAGGAGAGAGTTTTTTCAGAGAGTTTCCTCCAGGGAATTCGCCCTCCTCCCCCACGTTGACTTTCAGCGGAAGCCACGCAATTAATTTCCATAAGCCCTATAAAAAATCTCAACCTAAGGAACAGCTTGTCATGCTGGAGGAAGAAGTGATGAAAGCATATTTTTTAGAAAATAGTGTTTTGAAGGGCTTCTCTCTCCTAAATGTTTGTACTGGGAGAGTCTTGAGTTTATAAATGCCTAATTGTACTTGTTATCTCCAGTTTTCCCACTGAAGTGTGAAGATGACCTTGAAGGAGTCTTTTGATAAACCTCTGAGTTGTAAGATAGATTTTTATCTCTGTAGTATCACAGGCAGATCGAAGTACTTGGTCAGAGCATAATTCTGAAGAGCTAAAAACCAGGGCTAATTATGAAATTCCCTCAAGAAAATTTAAAATAAGTGATCACAAAAGTTGAAGTGGGTAAAAGCTTGTGTAATAAATTGCAGTGGGCTGTACAACATTTGTATCTCATCTTTTCTGCTTTTTTTTCCTTCACCTTTGCTTCCCTCTTAATTACAGAAGAACAGATTGATCTTAAGGATCCTTAAAGGCTGATATCAAGTATCCTAAGTACCCTTAGAACTAGTGATATTAAGACTTGCCTGTTCCTACCACAATTTATAATTTTAACAAAGCTCTAGACCTTGAAGTGGGTGATTTTTTTGAAGTGGCTGTTTGAAGTCTATTGGTGAGGCCTAAAATTTGAATCTCCACTTGCTAATTCTGTGTATTTTTAGTCCTGTGTATGAAATGATCTGCTCTGCTCTCCTGTTTTGACATATTAGCTGTTCTCCAGAGGGTTAGATCCCTAATCCCCCCTTCCTCCCAGCCTCTGGAATTTGGGATGCCTTCTCTCAGTTCTGGGAGTTGATGTGCCTGAGAGAAGTGATCACTGAGATCTCTTCCTGCCAGCAGTGCCTGGCCAAGCCCAGTGTATGAGAAGGTGGAACTGGGCACAGCATCCTGTGCTTCCTGTTCATCAGTCACTGCACCCAAAGGTAAAATCTCACTGCTTCCCATAAGTCTAGAATAAATAATAGCTATCATGCATCATCTGTTACTGTTCATAAAAGGAGGTAAGTACTGTAATTTCTGCTCTGTTGAGGGAGAAATAAAGCACAAAGGAAGAGAGTGAGAAGGCTTTGCTGTGGCAGTAAATCTTCAATAGCAGAGCTGAAAATAATGCGTTATAAAATACTGAATTCTAGCTTGAGAAGGCTGAAGAAATTGCTTGAAAAGTTAGGAATAATTCAAGAACCATCTTTGTAGATAAACACTAATGTTCTAATTCTGATTCTTACCCAGGCCCCTGAAAATGACTCCTGTTAGCATTTATTGTTAATAATAACAATGTTATGATTGTTGTGGTGCAACATCGTGTTTTCTGAAGTGGAAATACAAACAATGCATTTGTGCTGTGGAGTTTTGGTTCTGAAATTATTTTACCACTGATGCTGAATGGTTAAGGGAGGGCTGGTTTTGCACTCAAGGTGTATATAAAGGAGTTAATGCTTTTCTTTTGCAGAAAGCACAGACCAGTGCAGGCTCAGGCAGGATCCTGGTGATGACTGTAAAGTAGATGCATGCTTGTTTTGTTAACCAGTTTTCACACATTCTAATATCCATATTCCTCTCATGATTTCTGCTGTGAATTAAAGGCATTTTGAAGAGCATTCCACCTAAGTACAAAGAAAGCTATTTCAGTACTATAATAAAACAGGGAATTGGACTGCAAGGTCTCTATTTGTAACTTAAAGTTTTCCTTATTAAAGTTATGCTTTTTAAGGTGGTGCACTGGAATTCAGCATTGTGAACAGAAGTCTTTTAGCTCTGTCTTAAAAACAAAGTATGCACTGACAACGTGTGTTTTCAGAGTGTGTACAGAGCTGTTTGTTCCTATTTAATGTAACTGTGCAGATGTCCAGAGACTGATTCAGCAGCAGGTTTGCATTCCAGAACCTTTCAGCAGGAGAACCTGTGTTCATTTGTGCCATCACTGCCAGCTCAGACCTTTCAGGACACTCCAGGCAGGTCTGCACCACATCACTTAGCAGTGGACTCACGGTGGCACTGAAGAATTCTGAATTATGTTTGCTGTATAAACAATACCTCTTAAGTAACAACATTTTACCATAAACCAATATTTTATTGTTGGAATAGAATGACCCCAGTGTGCAGCATTTCTGGCCCATGATGTGTAGTGCCAGCAGGAATTGTACTGGCTCGCTGTGTGTGCAGCCACACAAGGGGTTGAATCATGAAACTGGTTTAGATTTAAACTAATACTTCTTTTTTTTTTTTCAAGCCAGCTCGAGTGTGAGCTCCAGCTCCTCCAGCACAGCACAGCTGAGGGGGCTGAATGCTGTGCAGGAGGGGATGTGTCAGTGCCTTATGTCACTATTGCTGCTGAAGCCTGAAAATTGTTGAATCACAGCCTCAGGTTTCTAAATGTCTGTGTAAATCCAACCCTCAAACACTCTGTCTTGGCTTCTGGAGAAGTGTCCAAACGATTCCACATGTGTCCTTAAGTGCTGTAGCAGGTTTGGCCTTTCGTGAGTGAGAAGTGCAGATGGTGAGTGTTTGATAGAGCTCTGTGTGCATATGCTTTTGCAGCAGACCACCCTGTGTTTATATGTAAACACTGCTAGACTATTTAGGCACATAACTTAATCTTTTGCATCCACTTAATAATAAGGCATAATTCCTCTATGACCGAAATAACATCCGTAGCAAAGTTGAAAACAAGCGGATTTGTGAGAATCAGTGGAAGTCTGCCTTCCCTCAGGCTTGGATCTTTCAGTGCTTCCACTCTTCTGAAGGTGGAGTTGGCCAAAAATTTTAGCAAATTTGTTCCTTAGGACCTTTGTTCAAGGTGTTTTAGCAAATCAATTCCTTGCAGCCCACACAACCTGGCTGCTTCCCACACCTGTGGATTCAAGACTCGCTGCTGCTCCAGTGTGCACAACTCAGATTGCTCCTTCTGCCCTCACCTCCTGGTACTTAGAAGTCAGTTAGTTATTGGAAAGAACATTTTTCCTTTCTGACATGTCAGGAATGAGGATTTTACAGCGGGAACAGGCATTGCAGGAGTGGCAGAGGAGAAGGGAAGAGAAGGATGAGCCAAGAGGATCCTGGCTGGAATCTTCCACCACGAGAAACTTGGAAATTGGGTGAGAAGAGAGAGGAAACTGCTGAAGCAGTTTGTTCAGAAGGGACGAGAGGACGGTGTTAACAACTGTAGGAGAAAACAGCCTGGCAGGGAAACTCATAGCTGGAGGAGAAGTTGCTCAAAACAAGAGAGTTTAGTACCAGAGCCAGGAAACCGCGAGCATCTTAAAGAGCTTCTACAGAAGTGAAAAGCAAAAGCCTGTGTTAACAATAATAAAAAAAAAACCAACAAACCAACAGAACCTGTGGAATTTGGGAGAGGAGGCAGAGACTTCCAGGATTGTGGTACAGATGTCAGGGATGGTGCCAGCTGTCTAATTTAGTCTTGAGACATGAAGTGGCTTTCTCAGCGTGAGTGGTGTTGAATTTCTTTTCACGCTCATCATTGCCTATCCAAGCAGGAAGTGTCATCTCACCAAAGCTGGCACAGGTTACTGTTTTAATAACTATTGTTAATTGATGCTTCTGAAAAGCCTTCTATCAACTTGAATTTGCTACCTGCAGAGACTTGCCTAGCAGGTAGCTGAATCGAATTAAAACTTAAATTCCATGATGAATAAATCACACGAACTGTGATTACCCTGTATGTGTTAAAATATACTATTTCTCTAATCAGGCTGCCTGAAAACTATTAAATCTCATTATAAGTCTATAGTATCTTAAATTCTGCTGCTGCTAAAATCTTTAAGTTGTATGTTGAGTCTTGGTTGTGCCAAAAATAGCTGTTCTATAGGTCTTGGAATGAGTGCAGGCTGTCCCCTGATGCCTTCACCACCCAACCCAACATGTGCAGCAGGGCCAGCTCATACTTCTGAAATACCACACATGTGAAAAGAAATTATTAACTGGGTTGAAAATATTAACTGAAAGCCAAGAAAAAAAAAAATAAAATGCTGTGAGCAAGTAAATACTGTGCTAGTAAGCGAGAGGATGTGTGGAGAGTTTCCCCTGTTGCTCTCCAGAATATCATGAATCCAGATTCAACAGAATTGTGGAGTTTATTTTTGTCCTATGTGTGGTGTTTTCTGCTAAGTGTATAGGAAAGATTAACTTCCTTCATGTTACAAATGTGTATTATTACCCCTTTTCTCTTTCTCTCCCATCTTCCCAAGATCACTTAGCAAAATTTTCTTTCTTCCAAAAGAAAATAATTATTAATATCTATATTTCTAATTTTTAAATTGTTGTATTGGGTGGAAAAAATGAACAGCATGCAAGTGAAACACTGTGTGGGATAAATGCTATTTAAGTCTTGTCTAAGCTGTTAAACATCACACTAACACTGGGTTGCTGGATCTAATCCAGTAAAAATAAAAAAAAAATAAAAAGAGAGGTCACATTAGAGAGCGAAGCCATCTGTCCAGTGTGGAATTGAAAGGCATTTATAATGAATTACTTTCCTATATTGCTGTCTTTTGGGGGGCCTTTATGTGAATCAAAGAGATGGTACAAGACCATTTATCTACAGAAATGGTTCCTGAATTATTTCTACATTGCCAACCTGATGTTTTAGCATGAAACTTCTCAGTGAGTGTTTTGCAAAGGTAATTAGGCCTTTCTAAACAGTATTTCCTAACAGGCTTCAAAGGTGTCTTCTGCATGTCCCAGGCATTGTTTCTCTAATTGAGACTAAAGGATTTATGGGTAAACTTACTGGCAAAATGGCAGAGAGATTTTTCAGCTTAATATCTCTGTTACTTTATTCTAGTGTTGATTTTTCTGCATGCTCATAACAAGGCTTCATTTGAAGTGTAATATTTTGAGTTAATTTTAGTCATTGCTGATGTTCATGAAGTGGATTTGTTTTGACTTTTGTTGTATTAATCTGGCATGTTTGTGGAAAAAATAACTCTTTTATTTTAAAATAAAAATACTGATTTATAGTGTTGACAGCCTTGGAGAGCATCTGATGGCTCTGCACATTCAGATTCAAACTCCTGAGCAATAATATTAGCATTTTTTTAAGGTAAAGATTTTGTGTCTAAAATACAATTTTAATACCTCCTGAAAAATCTGAGTCTGTGTCATGAAGGAAAGAAGAAGAAAAAATGTGAGGGGGAAGTTGGTACAAACCTGCTGTTGAAGATGTTTTAAAAATCTCCCCCCAGACCAGTAAAATTAGACTGGGGAAAAAGTTTAATGAGGTGAAGACCTGTTGGTGGAGTCTGTTGTTCTTTTCTGAGTAGGATGTTCAGGGATCTGGATTAGGAGGTACCTGTGGGTCTGGATTAGGATGCAGATGTTGGTGAAGTTCCTTAAAGCCTTTCTAAATAGAATGGGACTAACTCAGGATATTGCAATGAGAAGCTGTTAAGTGTTTCTTGAGACCTAGGATAGTTCATCACATGAAATTGTGTCTATAAAGAGTTAAAATTCTGTGCTGTTAGCTGGGGATTATTGGGTACAATCTGTTGCAGTCTGGCTTCAGACCTTTTTGAACAACCTCTGCATCCCAGAGAAGCGACAGGGAGTTTGTCTAGACACTCTCTTCAGCCCTTTGTAGGTGGAACAATGCCTGTTCTGGGCCACGAAATTTCAGCTTGTATTTAATTCTGAGAATTCCATGAATTTCTTTTTCTTAAGATGAAAATAGGCCAAACATCTGAACGAATCTATTGCCGTTTGCTTTTCCCCGCTTTGCGTTATTTCATCTGGGTTTGTAAATGCTCCTTCCAACCATCCTCTTTCGCATGTAGGAGAAAACTGAGATGTGCAAAGGACGTCAGAAGTTAGAAGTGCTTGTTGGCAAAGTAAAATTAGACTTTTCTCCATCCTCAAGTGCTTTGCTTCTCTGAGACTGGGCAAGAGGTTCTGTAACATAAATAGGAGCTATCGGTATTTTTGAGCTAAAACTGGACAGAGATGTGTAAATTCTCTAAACGCTTCTTTTGGCAGTAAATTTATGTATTTCAGTTCTACAAAATAAGTTCCAGACAGCAGCCTTTTCTCTGATCTTCTTTCCAGACAGCCTCAGGAGTGCACTTTATCTCTTCTTTGTCGTGTGTTCCTCAGTTTCCTCTGAAGTCATCACCAGTTACACTTTTACATTACTTCACTGCATCTGATTTTTCATGTCCATTCCTTCACAAGATATTTTATAGGATGTCTCTCAGAAGGGCAAAGCTGTAGAATTTTGCCTTAGATAAGGCTGTTTGTCATTTTGTGTTTGAGGCCTCCAGGCAGGCTAATTGAGTAATTATATATGTATTTTTCAATCATTTTTGTTCTGATGAGTGCTCGGGAAGGCCTGATGACTACTTGAAAAAAACCATAGGGGCACAAAACAATGCTGCATATGTCAGTGCTCCTTTCTGCTGTTGGTCTGGGATCTTTTCTGACATCCCACTGATTGAGAAGGAGAAGGCTCCCTATGTGAAGTCCTTAAGAGTTGCTGAAGTAAAATATCACATTTCCTGGAGCACATGGGTTTTGTTTTCCTTCTTCTGTCAACTGATCTATGAAAAGTGGTACAAAATTAACAGACATATGGCCCAAAAAATCATAGCAACTCACCTTTAAGTGCTTTCAGAAGGTGATTAATACAAATGAGAAGATTTCTGGTTTGCTGTATGTGTGATTTCATTTAAAGGGGAGATTTCACAGCCCTGTGAATTCCCTGTTCTGCCTTACACTGCTCACATCGTACAAGGTGACAGTTGGGTTTGAGTCAGATTTTAAGCCTCGTGGTCAAGTTTTACATTTAAAAATAATCATATCTAAGAAAGACTTTGAAGAATTGATTACCTCCAGCCAGCCTGGATCCCATTTTCAAAGGATGAGTGTACGTGTCCACTGGGATTTTCAGAAGGACGTAAGCGGATTAAGTGCCCACGTCCAACTGTTGCTCACATGATTTAAAATTACTTGAATTTTCCTTCCTTGATGCAGTGGCTATGCCAGTGTCTTGTTTTCTGCAACTTCTTCTTTTCTTTGTTTTAACTTCTTACTGCCTAAAGCTTGGCAAATTGGAAAACTTAAGCTATGCAAAAATCTACATGACAGCACGTTCAGAACCATGGAATCTCTCCTTGCCTGTACCACAGCCACTCATCCCTGGTCCCCAGGATTAATTTATTTGCAGATCCTGGAGTCCTGGCATTTATGAAACACTATAAACTCTCATGCTGTATGAAATCAGTCTGGGACTCAGCAGTGTTTGAAAGGAGCTGGGTTCGTGCTGCCCATGTGCAGTTTATTCCTCCTGGAGCAGTGTCTGATGTGCCTCCTCTTCCCCAGTGCTGAGGAAGTTCTTGGCTTCTGGATGTTTTTGGCTTTGCTTATCAGCAGCAAGTGCTAATGAGTCATTGCAGTGGATGGGGGAACTTTGTGCACAATGACAAGTGTGGATTAAGGGGTTTGTGCAAAATTGTCATAACTCATTTCTTTCTTTGGTTACTTTTAAAAGCTGGCTTTACCAGCTGAGGAGGTGTAGCTTTCCTGATTTGATGTTATTTTTTCTGATTGTTTTAATCCCTTGCAAAGCAGCAGTTGGAGCATAGCACCTCATTGTTGTTCAGGAGTTTTTAGCACTAACATTAGAACTGAATTACTTTGAAAAGCAATAATTCAACATTTTTTTGCCTTTGTTTAAGCAGATTAAAGGGAAATAATTAGCTTTTTTTTTTTTTTTGAGGTTTACTGTTAATCTAACTCAAGCAACCAATTTTCCCAAAGTCTTTTTTTTTCAGAGCACATATGTGGATTAGCATGAAAATAGTTTTATTTACAAATTCATTCATGGATCTAATTGAGTTGCAGAGTTTGTAAATGGGGATAGATCAGTGCACAGATGATACAGACTATCCTGGAAACTCTGCTAAAGCAAATATTTTGATTTTAATATGTCCAAAGGAGTGGCTGAGGTGGCATGTCCATGGCTTGGGGAAATGTGTCCTGGGAAACAAGGTCTCTGTAAGGCAGTTTTTGGTGTTAATGGAGGTCAGTTCTTAATTTGATCCCAGGGAACAGCACAACTGTGTGCCAGCTCACCTTGGCCTGCAGAAACAGGCATTCCAGCCAGCAGAAGGGATGTTGTTTTCCCTTTGTCTTTGATTGCTCCAGAGAAACATCTGGAATTTACCAGCCAGTTTCAGAGTCACCAATGCATGAAATAAATTGGAAAGATTCAGGGAAAAAAACCACGAATCGTTGGAAGACTTTGATAAAACCTTTATCTGTTAGGTTTATCAAAGAGAGAGTAAGGACATGACAGCCTGTGAATTCCTACACTGGAAGAGTAATTTTAATTGTGTGTCCTTCAACCCTCCCGAGGAGAAAGTACAGAAATGCAGTGCAGGAGTTTGAGGCTGACAGATTTGGACTAAAATTTAAGTGAGTGCATGTTTTTAAGGGCAGAGTAATTGATTTTCAAAACAATTTGCAGAGGGCTTTGGTTTGTTTCCTCTTACTAATAACGTATTGAATTATTGCTTGCATGTGGTTTTGAAAAATGTGCAGGTATCAGAGAGAAACTGATTGAGGAAAGTCCTATGAACAGGGTTAAAAAGGATAATATTTTAAAGGATCATTTCTAAAAAGGATATTTTTTTTTTAAAAAAAGCATGATTTCTCTAATCTGGGTGTGTGAGAGAGCCCCTGTGTTGATGCTGCTGTTTGGTTTGGTTGCAGGTACGTTGATGATGTGATCAATCGGATTGATAGGATGTTCCCTGAAATGTCCATCCAGCTCTCCCGGCCAAATGGAACCTCTGCCATGCTTCTGGTAAGCTGCATCTTTAATTCCTTCAGTTGATTTTCTTCCCAGGTTGAATTACTGTCCTAAAAATGTAGATTATTAAAGATTTTTTTTTTTCCAGAAACAAATCATTCTTCGTTTGCCACAGCAATGCAGCATCTTTCTTGCTCTTAGGCAATAAGTGATAAAAATAATTTCCCCTTTAAACAGAAGATCTATTGCTTTATTGTTAAATGTGATTGCAGAAATACGAGCACAAACTCAAATATTCACTGTGGTTTTTGGCAGACTTGGCAATGAGTGAATCTTAATCATGATAATTAAGAAGGAAGAGAATGTTGTGAAGAAGAAAAGAAGAAGGAAACCAATATGATTTAAATTTGTTCACATTGCTCTTGGGTCAGTGAGTTTCTGTTATATGATGAAGTTAAGAATTTGCCTTTGAAGTAAATGAGCAGTAAAGGCTGGATGTGAGATAAACAAGTCCAATACATTCGACTTATTTCTGCCTGACCAAGCAGGATTGCATTGCAGAGGAACCTATTGTTCACATCCATTTCTACAGGCAGCTGTTGTGCTCACAGCAAAAGAAGCCTTCAAAGCTCCAAGACAGCAAAGGGGAAAAGGAGTCCATGGTGTGGCAGCTGGATGCTGATTTCCTTCTAGGGAAAGGCAGAAGTCATGTATTTTGCCAAATTTGAAATAAAACTAGAAAATACACCACATACACAGATGAAGAACTGAGTTCAGTCTTTTCCATCTCATGTTTCTCATGGAAATTTCCCTATAGCAACTATTGCTGTGATTATTTTTAATTTTTAAGTATGTTAGTTGTATTTAGTTTTAATTAATCAACTGTCTAACATCTCATTATTAACTTTCTTTGAACAGCTACAAATTCACAAGAGATTAACTGAGTCAGAGGTTAAAATAAACAGCTGGCATTAAAACATTTAATCTGCAATTGTTGGATTCACCAAGTGGAACAATATATTCCAGAAAAGAATGGAATTCATCAGTGCAGTCTTAAGAAGTTAAAAGTCTTAGAAGTTTTTGCATTTCCTCTTAAGCTGACTTTGTGTTTTATCTGTATTGCTGTAGAAAAATGTCTGGTTTTGCCTCCTCACTTGGAAACTCTTTCCATTCTCTTGGAGCCCTTCTTTTCATCCTGAAGTTACCTTCCACTTTTGGGGGTTTTATGAGGTGGTCAGGAAATAGTTTTTCAAGACTCAGGCACAATTAGGAAATAAGGTAAATTATCTTGGATGTGACTGCCAAGGAACAAGGCTGGGTGGTAACCAAAGGAAGTGCCTTCCACCAGCAGCAGGAGCAGAGTGAATTCCATGTGGCAGTTACTCTCTAAATCAAGGACATTTTTGTTTCTACAAGATCCCAGCCCCATGTTGAACCAGTGGTGTGCATATTTTCCTTGGATCAGAGATCAAAAAGATTGTTTTTAAAGTATTTTTGTGTGTGATTGTGTGAGGGTTTATCATTTTTTCTTTTAGCCAGGTTTTCCCTCTTCCCCATCTGTCTCAGTTGATGTTGCCAATATGGCACTTTCCATCTGGCCCTGACTGCTACAAAAGCTTTTGCTGTTTTCAGCCACAGATCTTCAGTGGAAAAGGTGCTGCAGGATGGGCAGTGTGAAGAGCACCTCCTCCAGAAGGAGGGAGGTTTCTCCAGCACTTGTGATTTCTCACTCTGAACTTAGCCCAAGTTACATCTGGAGCTGCTCCCCTTGCAGCAGTGTGGTTTACCTCAGTGCCAAAGGCTCCAGATAATGCTCATTTTATTTCAAAATATTTCACAGCCATACTGTTTGCCCAGAGTTAATTAACTAACTGGATAATCTCAACCATGCTCATCCCTGAACTGTTCATGGCTTACCCAGTGTCTTTCCTTGATGCAAAGGTCCAGTTTTTATAACATTTTTAAACACAATCATTCCATCTACCAGGGAAAACCCATGCATTCATCCTCCAAGGCACTGGTAAGCACTGTACATATCTTAAAAATGTGTAAATGATTGGAGGGAGATGGGGACAAAGGGGAAAGGAGGCCTGGGAGACTCTTTGAAACTCAAGAAACATTGGGGCCTTTGCCAAAGAAATTATCTTTGGGAAAAAGACCCAAGAGAGAAAGCTCCAGCCCCAGACTCTGCAACTTCGTGTGCACATGGAAATCTGTTCATGTCCTTGCTGTAGAGGTGGGACTTGCCCCACTGAGGTTCATCTGGTGGTTCAAGATGTCTTTCTCTTCAAGAAGAACAAGGAGCTGCTGGAGAGGGTCCTGTGGAGGAGGGAGAGGATTTGGGGCTGGAGCGTCTCTCTGATGAGGAGAAACTGCGGGAGCTGGGCCGGGTCAGTCTGGAGAAGGGAAGGCTGAGAGGGGATCCCACAGTCCGTGTAAATATCTCCAAGAGGTGTCAAGGCCGTGCCAGACTCTCTCCAGTGGTGCCCAGTGACAGGATGAGGGGTAACAGCCATAACTAAAAGAAACCACAGAAAGTTTCACGTTGGTGTGAGGAAGAACGCTGAGGTGAGCTCCCTTGGTTAGGGCATGGTGCCAGCAATGCCAGGTTTGTGGGTTTGATCTCTTTATGGGCCATTCACATGAGAGCTGGACCCAGTGATCCTTGTGGGTCCCTCCCAATGCCGAATATTCTGTGATAAACTTCTTTCCATGAAGAGTGGCAGAGCTCTGGAAGAGGAACCTGGGGAGGGAGGTGGAGTCTCCCTCTCTGGAGACATTCCAAACCCAGCTGGGCACATCCCTGTGTCACCTGCTCCAGGTGACCCTGCCTGGGCATGGGATGATCTCCAGAAGTCCCCTCCAACCCCAGCAACTCTGGAATTCTGTAATAATGAGGAGCTGTGTGAGCCTGTTGGTCAGACTCTGTGTCCTTGTTTAGGGCAAATTCGGGGAGAAACCTCCGGGAGGAGTCCCTCTAGAAAGCAAATCCGAACCACCGCTCCTCCCAACTGGTTCGGGACAGGGAAAAAAGAAAATATTCCTTGGAGGAAAGTGGAAAAAAATTGTTTATTTAACATACAAAGCACTCCCCAGCACAACANGAAAAAACCACAGTCCGGAGAGCTTGTCTGCCTCATCCAGCCAAAACTGACCAAAAGCAAAGGAGAGCTCTCTGCCATCCACACTGCAGACAGCACAGGCCATGAGTGAGGGAGAGCTGAAAACTCTGATCTTTATGTTTTGAAAACAATTGCCTCAGACATTCCACTGCTTCGCCTTCGCTCTCAGATCCAGTTTTAAAGGTGCAAAACTTATTTCTGAGCTAAACAGACGAATGGGGATCCAATTCAGCATCAACCCAGGACACTCTGCTGGCGAGTAACCCTCGTGCTCAGCCAGGCTCTCCCTGACCAGAAGCTGCAAACTCCTGTGAGGAAAATGAGCTGCTGCCTCCAGACAGTGAGGGGGTTTTTTGTGCTTTAGATTTATACACAGCAATTGTTCCTCATTAGTCTGGATTTATGCTACACAGGCCAAACACATAAATAATTGAAACCTTTCAGAGCTGCGTGAGATCCTCGGCCAATTTTAAAAGCAGTTTTATTGTGGCATTTCAAGGTGCTGTTTAATCCCAGTCTTCACCAGTGATTTTTCAATTAATCTTTTAATAGCACTATGTATAAAACAGACTAAACATAGAATTATATCAGCTCTAATAACTGTGATATGGAGAATTAATTTCTTCCAGCAGCAGCACAGGGAACTGTGGGCTCCTTAAGGTTTTTGTGAGATTTTGTTGGTCAAATGCCAGGAATTATAAATAGATAAACCTTATCTTATCTATTAAGAAAACATTAACTAATTTTAATGAGTGAAAATACCTAGATTTTTTTTTCCTTGAATGATTAGTTGTATTCCTAGATACATTATTTTTCCTGCTATAATAATCAAATTATCTGTGATTGTTTCACATACCTTGTTTCCATTATCAAAATTCAGAATATTTTTGTGTGAAACAAATCCTGTGTACAAGTTATTCATAAATAACAAAGATTTTAGAAAACAGTAAACTTCAGCCCTGCTTTTCCAGGTGAGAAATAAGAGTTCCTGACAATCATTTACCCAGCCAGTCCCACTCAGGGAAGTAGTTTATTTTCTTATCTATGCCTGGGAACTACTTTGTCTTTAAATTCTTTTTTTCCCAAATATTTGTAGAAAACAACAACAGAAATTACAAACACTGGGTAAATACTTTTACAGATAATGAAACTATTTTCTGTAATTTCTATTTCTAAAGCATAATGACATGTATAAGTAACTTCCAACCCAAAAAACTGAATTGTTTCTGCCAAACTCAGATCAGAAATCAAGATTTTTTTTTCCTTCCAGGTTATCTTAAAAATTTTTGCTTTTAAATTAACTTTTATAAATTTATACTGCTGCCTAGATTTTTAATGGACCCATCATATAAAAATATGAAGCAGGGTTTTATAGAGTTTTATTCATTCTCCTTAAAACCAGACACATTTGCATTTGAACTTTCAGATCTTGTTCCCAGCATTTGCAGCAATCTGATTGTGTGGCAGTGGGTTGTATTAATTGCAAATAGGCCAGACATCTGTTCCCTGAAACTGAATAATTCCTCGTGTCTCATTGTTTATTAGTGTTTTACATAAAGCCATTATTATTTTTGTCGAGAAAATGGATGCAGAAATTTATTATTTGCTCATTAAGAAAGGCACCAGACTGATTTCTGCACAATGCTGGAGAACTGGGAGGAGTGGGGAGGAATTTGCAAAGTGATTGGAAATCAGTATTGATACTGTATTGATTGGAAACAATCCAGTGCTGTTATTTCCAAAACAATTCCATATTTCCAAAGTGCTTTGCAGCCTTCCTTCTTCCCTCTTGGGTGGTTTGTCAGGAATCCAGTGCTCAGCAGGCACGGGATAAAAGCAGGCAGGTTCATGGGAGGGATGTAGCTCTGCTGGTCACCTTTGGTGGCTTGGGCATCTGATTTTTACACCTGTAGGATGAATATTCATTGAGGGATTATTGCCTTGGAGACAGTAGCTTGGTTTTGGTGTTTGAGGGAACTCCTGGGATGTTTCAGGAGTCACTCCTGGGCTCACCATGGGACTCGTGACTTCACAGTTTGGGCCTTAAGATGGAGAACCAGTTTATAAAAAGCATGAAAATCAGCATTTAAAGGGCATTTAGTCAGTGTTTGAGGTGACATAGGCAGGGGAAGAATGTCTTGAATTAACAAAGTCCATGAGCAGGGATTGGCAAGTAAATTGGAAAGTATTCTCTGTTTGTCTAATGGAGGATGAGGAAGAGTCTTTTCCATTGGGAAAGGGAAACAAGAGTAGAGAAAAGTGTGAGCTCAGCTTTGCTCCCTGCACTTTTGGGTTACTGTGCCCAAAGCTCTCAGGTGTGTATTGATACTCCCATAGATTTGTATTGTGGAAGATCAGACATCATTTTCATCCTTGTAAAATTCCGAGTCTGCTCTAATTTAGGAAGGAAAAAAGAGACAAAATTTGTTTCATCTTCTGTAGCTGTGCTGGCCTGGTGTGACCCTTCCCGAAGTGTGACTGGCCTCTGGCAAAATCTGTCCTTGAACCTTTGAACAATATTCCTGTGCCAGTTTTTTTGTCTTATTAAGAAAATAGGAATGTTACCGAGGGAGAAGAGCCAGCTCATCCTTAATATGGTGGAAGCATTTAAAGTCCTTCATTTATGTTGACTTTTTATCAGGCACTATTGCAATTAGGTTAGACTAATGAAAGGTAAATTCCAGCCCTTGCATAAAAAAAGAAATCCTTGTAAAGAACCTAATTAGTATGTTTGTTTATTTAGACTCTAATGGCTTAATTGCATCTTATCTTGCTATTTACAAATAGGCATCATTAAAGAATAATGAGCATGTGAGGGAAAACGAAGCCATACCAGCAGCAGATGAGACATAAAAAATGAGGGGAAAAAAATCTAGTTGAAAGCCTATGTGTTGTTTTTTGATTTGGTTTTTTTTTTTAACTTTATTTTTAATGCAAAACCTTTTTTTTTCCCAGCACATATAAGTATGATTTCCATGCATTGTACTGATTAGTAAGAAGGATCTGCGAGTGGGAGGCTGAGCTTATGGCTGGTTCCATGGCAAGGAGCAGGTGTCTGGCCTTGTGCTGGAAGTCTGTAGCTTGGTTACATCTCTGCTTGAATGTTGCCTTATTTCTGAGGTGAATAAAAACCACACACACACTTGTGCTCCTTTTTATAGAAGCGGGGAGGAGCCCATGTTAACTGAAAATAATGTTTTCTTTCTTTTAGCTCTGCATTGCAGAGCATCTGCAGCTCAAATCAGCAGCAAATTCCCTGGAATGCTGAGGGGAAATCTGCAGCTTTGGGAATTTTTCATTTCACAAAGTGTGGGAGCTTGGTGTTGTCAGCATACATTTTCCTGATATCAAACTTAAATAAATTTTAAAAAAGGACATGTGGAAATGTGTTGTTTAAATGGTTCATAAAAGGGCTTTTCACTTGTTATTAGTTTCAGTGAGGAGGCAAAATTAAAGGGGGGATTTCAAACTGTTTCCTCCAGGCAGAGTTCTGGCATGGTCAATTAATTTCGATCCTTTTCATTTTGTAAAGTCATGTGGACCCTGATTCTGACTTACTTGGAAAGGTGCTTTCTTCTTTTCCAATGATAATTTGTGTTAAATGGGAACTTTTTTTAGCAGCCTTACAAGAAATTATCTAAGTCATTCTTCCTGATTATTCTGTTTCCCCCTCTTCCTTTCTTGGCATACTGTGTCTGTCAGATGCTCCTTGAGATTTATCTTGGTGATAGACAAAATATTTTTAAAACTGGGATATTTCAAGAAGATTTTTATTTTATATGTCTTTGTCAGAAAAGCTGCATAATATTGCAGATTTCAATCAGCTGCCTGTCCTACCTTCTTCTGGGGCTTGCCATTTTAGGAAGCAGGGGATTTATGAATAACTTAACTGTCTGAATTTAGTGTACTTTAGTTAAAAGGAAGTTAGAAGTATATTGTTATTACACAGCCCAAAACAGAAGCTACAGAAGTATTTAACTTGCAACTGTTCCATTTTCAGCTCACAGAACTGTGGGGCATATTTTTTCATTCATATTAATTGAATTTTAAAGTGACCTTGTACATGTATTGATTTGAATTAAAATTTTCTACATCAAGGACGAGTTGGCATATATCCTTCAGGCAAAATATTAAAAAGCCAAGTGCTGTCTTAACAGGATATCGACAGGAGAAGTAGAAATTTAATAGGAAAACTTGGCTTAGAAAGGAAATTGTTGCCATTTTGTCACAATTGAAAGGTATCTTTTCTGAACAAGGAAAGAAATTTCTCTCAGTTGGTACCTGTGGAAATGCAGGGACATTTCAGTGCCCATTAAATAGGAACCATCTGGGTGAGTCTGGACCTCCAGGAGAGACCTGCACTCTTGGAGCCTGGAGTAGAACTGTGAAATCACTGGTTTACCAAAGCCATTAGTGTTTTATTACCTTCCTTCAGGTGATCTGTAGGGACACAGTTGTGTGTAAGTGTAAATTATGTTCCATACATAGACCTGTTCTGAGCACGGCCTCCAAGTAGCCAAGTTGAGCAGGGATTGGAATAAAATGGTTTGCTGAAAAACAGGATTGTAAAATACAGTGGAGTCGAACAAAAACATTAAGCCCTGGAAATAGTTATGGATCTTGATTACTGGAGGAAAAAAATAAAGGGTATTACATTTGCTGTGTACAATATTGGAATGTGCTTCACCCTGAAAATAGCTGTGGAGTTCTGGCTTCCACATCTCACAGCATCCTCCAGTCTGGTGACAGGCTGTTGTTCATTCTTTGTACTACTACCCTCATTCTTTCAGTGCTGTTAAAACAAGGAACTGTAATTTCTCTGAGCTGCTCTCTTACAAAATTCCTGCTTCTGTCAGACTTAACTAATGATACAGTCCTACAGAAATCATCTCAAAGTCTTAATCTCTCTTCCAGACAGAGTAAAATCTACAGGAATCTCTTGTCAAAACAAGAGTGGTACAAAAGAGGGGAGTTTTTTGTTGCAGTACCAGAGCAAATTCAGAGAACCCAGCACCAACCCAGCCAAAGTCTGGATTTCCAGGGTGCCCCCTGTAAAGGGGGAGTGCAGCAGGACGGCCTTTCTCAGGTAGGGTCAGTAGGACCCAGCTAGGGTGGGGGTTCCACAGCTCCTTACACGTGTGGGAGACAGGAGTTTTGAATTTCCATGGTCAGGCAAGTGGGTGATGGGGGTACTGCCCTGGACATTGTGCAGGATGTGACATTTCAGTGCTGTGATGGATTCTGGAAATGGGGAGTGAACCACTGGAAGGGTTTGAAGTCAGATCAGCTGGAAAAGGGCAGGGAGCTGATGCAGGAGCATTTGTGCAGGTAAATGGTGTGGGGAGGAGGTCTGAGGCCAGCAGTAAGTTCATTCCAGCAAGCTGGAGTGCCACACACAGGGTTTTCAGTGTGTTATGTTCCACTGTTCACTCTGAGGATTTTCAGGAACATCCCACACAGGCTTCAGATGAACCTCAGATTTATTTCTACCTGGCAGCAGTGGGAAATGCTGTGAGTGCATGATGCAAAGGGGAAAGAAGGGAGCATCAACTAAAGTGTGTGAAGGCAATGGGGATAGGAAATATTGTACAGAAAGCAGGGTCTGGGTGTTTGTAGGGCAGCCTTATCCTTCTTCCATTAATATTTCTTTTTCTTTAAAATGTCTTCCTTTCCTCCTTTTAATTTTGTTATGTATGGTTGATGCCTAGTGTGAAGTTATAGAGTCCGTTCTCTCAGCAGACCAATATCCCACTGAAGTGCCAGTTTTAATAAGGCAGAAAAATAAATTGAAAACTCTTAACTCTTAATGTGCTGGCAACTCTTCTCAAATTTCATTAATTTCCTCCTCTTAGCAATTATGACAAAACTCTGTGATTCCAGTGGATGATCAGCATCATAGCTCGGGCACCTCTGGGTCATGACTTTGCATTTCTAACTTAATTAATACAGTGTCAGGTGCTGAAATAACTCTGCCAATTTTCTGTATATGAGGACCAACTAGGTCTTGTTAAAGAGTACCCTGGCAAGATACTGCATTTAAACCAAAATTCACAGCACCTGTTAGCACAGCATGGTGTTTCCATACATGTTTGTGGTTCCTGGTGTGTGCATGGCTCAGGCCTTCATACAGGTTCCTGTCCTTCAGCCTTTCGCATTTTTTTCTTCAGAAATTACCCATTCTTCTGACCCACTTTTTATGTTCTTGCAGCATTATCCCTGGCAGCCTGTCTGCTTGATGGCTGTCATTGTCTCCCCTGTCTTTTCTCTTGCTGTGAACTTGTCCTGCGCTGTTGTTCAGACTCTTCCCTGCTGGAGTTCTCCCTGTCCTGTGCCAAAGCCTTGGCATCACTTCTGTCCAGGGTTTGTGGCTCTGTCCTGCTCTGTGCTGATCAAATCAGCTCAGCTTGGGGCTGCTGGTGTTGGAACAAGGTGATGGGCAGGAGTCATTAACAGAAGTTACGAAGGAATAACATCCAACAGATCAATAAAGGTCCATATTGACTGATTTCTTTAGGTGTGGGTTTGTCTGCTGAGGTCAGCAGTAAAAATGCATTTGTTTTAGTGGGTGTTAATCTATACAGGATGAACTGTTGGAACACTGGCAGAAGATGAGCTGCTGCTGGTTGGGAAATATTAAAATGAACTAATTGTTTCTTTTTTATCTCAGTTTTATGCTTTTGTGGGTGAGGAGAAACTCTCTAATAATCTCTGCATAACAATACAAAGACAGGATCCTTGTTAGACACACATCTTAACTGAATTGAAGTACAAGTTAATCTTTGAAATGTAAATTGATTTTTACATTAAAATGCCTTCATTATTGCATTTTTGTCAATAATATAATTTAGGCTTATTTCTGTTGTTATACTCTGACTGACCCTCTATATTTTCCATTATACTAGTTTTATTCTTTGCACTTTAACATTTTCACAGAAGGAAATGAAACCTTTGAAAATGTAACATTTTTACTTTAAACTGTACTTTCCTTTGAAATAATTTTACATTTTTATTGGACAGAAAATGTTTTCCATTAAACTCATGGCATGCTTTTACAAGCCAGCATTAGGAGAGTCCAGTTCTTCTTTCATATTGTTTTTCTCTAAGTGGACTTATATTGGAGAATATCAAATTCATCGAAAATAATCACATTTGCCCATTGTTTTTGACAAGTTATTGAGTTGTGGTGTTAATAAAATGGAGAGAATTGCTTGGCAGTGTCATGTCTGCACAAGGGAATTCTGTGAACTCATACATTTTCAGTTGCAAATGAATGTTTGTTTGTTCTGCACTTTATAGTCTCGCTCCTCCTCATAACACACGCTGCTTTTAGATCTTTTATTTTGGTCTCTCTATAAAATATTGAAAAGTGAAATTGCATCAACTTAAGCTGTTAACTCGATGGTTTTATGAATTCAGAGGCCATCACCTCACCCTCAGCTCCTTTCTGTCCTTGTGCTGTTGCTCACAGGTTACCTTGGGGAAGGTGCTAAAAGTGATCGTGGTGATGCGGAGCCTCTTCATCGACCGCACGATCGTCAAAGGCTACAACGAGAACGTCTACACCGAGGATGGCAAGGTGGGCTCTGGCCTCTCCAGCAGCTCTGCATTTCATTTTGATCTATTTGCATAGCAGAAAAATGGGGTCCCACTGCAGCTACACTGGAAACGTGAGGCTGGCAAAAGACTCAGAATGTCTGCGGAATGTTCCAGTTTAAATTTGTCGTGCTTTGCTTGGGTTTTGCATCCCCAAATCTCTGAGTTCTTTCTAAGCTCTGAAGCCTTTGGTTAAATTTCTGATTTATCACCTTAGACCCCAGTTGCTGTGTTCATAGTGTCTGCTGACAAAACATTTTTGCAGTGTACCAGCACATCAACAGCCCAAGGTTCAGCTTTCTCTCTTCTGAGAGCCATTGAGAAATCTTGGGCTGGTTTTTTTTGGCTTGATAAACACAACAGAGAGGATCGTTGGTAGGTGCTCCTCAAGAATTTGCTTGCCAGCAGCAGCACATCTTGAACAGCAGTGTTACCTGTTCCCACAAGTGATTTGCTTTGTGAACAGTTCACCCTGCTTGAACCCTGAGATTTCCTGTGCCTGCACAGGCTCCATGTGGCTCTCCTGAGCACATCAGGAGATGCTGACAGGACCTGATGGCCTTGGCCCAGCTCGGGTCTCTTCCCAGGGTGGAATGGTCTCTGTTCCCCAGACATCCACCAGCACTCTCCATTGCCAGTAACAGCACTAAATACCTCCATGGTTCACATTGTCTCTCTGGAGCTTTCTCTTCTGATTATGAAGCCTATTAAAATAAAAAGTTCATTATATCAAGATGAGTATTTGGCACCCATAGGCCATGTTATAATGAGGTGAGACTTCTTTTCCTTTCAAAAGTGATAACTGTGTTTCAGCACACAGAAGCACGTTGTGTGCTGACCCAGAGTTCAGCAGCTCTGAGTCTGAACCTCTGTTCTCTGGGAAAGGCCAGGAGCTGAGCTGCTGAAGGAAACAGTGCAGCTCTATTTCCCAGGTGAGACATTCTCCCTCAAAGGGTGGGGGATTGGCCCAAGAAGAAGTAAAATAAAAATTGCTTAATTTTGGTTTGCCTTTTTCAGATAGGCAGGCTTAAATACCAGTTTGCCACAGAAGCAGCTGCTCTCTACTCCCTGTATATTTGCATATAAATACAGAGCTACAGCACCAGCCCCTCTTCACCCCAAGTTCTGCATGGAAGGGAAATGATGGTCTGCTGAGAGAGCACTGACAGTGTGTGATGGATTCCCATGTCACACTTCATTTGGGTGTGCTCGCTTCCTCTGATGAATCCAGTTTCCTTTGAAGCTCCCTTGAAATACAATAATGCTATATATGCTGAAAAGCTAAGTAAGGAGTTCCTTTCTGAAACTCAGCATCTGGCATTGGGATTCTGTTCAGCTCAAGGTGAACTCTCCTGGGAGCTGCACATTGTTCCTCTGCCATCGTTTGCTGCCAGGGGACAGCAGGATTTGCCAAGGCCAGCTCTGGGCACGGGGCACTAACCTTTGCCTGCTGTCAGTGGGGAGCAGTTCTGCTCCTCCAGAGCATTGCTGTTAACACCTGGCTTGTTTTTTGCTTTAAGCCAGTCTGCAGGGGAGTCTGTTCTCTACTTCTGTAGCTTTGTGTCCAAACCTGGGCTGTGTGACTGCTCCTTTAAGGCTGCACCAACCTGTGACCTTTACGTGGCACTTTGCTATTCCAGTGGGCATCCCAGAGATTTTGCAGACCTGAAGGTCTCTCTTTTAGGTATAAATAGGAACATTTCATTTGACTAAAGTAGATTTGGAGTTGGAGCCACTTAAATCATGAGCAAATTTGGCTTGGAAGTTTAAATAAATGCGTAGTTTGCTAGTTTTGCCAACTGGAGCACATATTGACAAACAGCGAGCTCCTTTTTTTTTGTCACTAATTAACTACTCTGGTAATTGGAGAATAAGAATTAAGATTGTGCTCTCACAATGATTTGCTTTCCTTATTGTGCCTGCTGGGAATGAGCGATTGCAGTCAGTTACAAACAGAGTCCATTGCAATTCCTTCCCTGTCACAACAGATGCTGTTGGGAAGGTACTTCAGTGAGATTTCTACATGATTCTGGCTTCTCAGTTGCTAGCCTGATAGCATGAAAAATGCACCAGCATTAAGAAGAAACACGCAAAAAAAAGTAAGAAAAAGATCAGTGAGTATCATCCTTATTAAATAACAGAAATATGGAGAACCCTCAGGAACACAGTAGGAGGTGATAATTTTTCCAGGGAGCAGTTTACACAGTCATTGTTGATTTGGGACTTAGCTTATGTATTCCTAGGAAACATTTAATATTTGTAAACAACAGGGAGATGAGGAATTAGGTGCTAACATGCAATATGGCAATGCTGAAGTGCCTCTTTTCTGTGGGGCATGTTGAAGAAGGGACACTGGATAAGTCTTTGTACTTCTTTGCACTGGATGAGGGTCTGTTGGGTCACCCTCCAAACTGCACACGTTGGAAAGGTCAAGTACAAAAAGTGAAATTCAATGGGAGGCTTTTTTCAAATAGAGGGGGGTTTGAGGCAAACAGATTTATTCAGTGGTGTTTAAAAAAGAACTGGCCATCACTGGAAGACTGGTCCCACAGACAGTGAGTGAGAAATGGACTGTGCATAGAAGAGGGCAGAGATTTCCCCTCTGATCAGAGCAGTCATCATTTATTACTGAAAATACACTGGTTTTTAGCAAATTCTGCAGTGCTGGGAAGAAAAAAGGAAGAGACAAGTGCAAACAGCAGAGCTCTTGAGACTCTTCTGGTCCTTCAGTCAGGCAAGTCTGGCAAAATACCCCAAATCTGGGTGTTTCTCCTGGTTGTGGAGCTGCACAGGGACACACCAGCAGTTACCCAGGGAAGCTGACATTGCATTTTCCAGGTTGCTTTGCCTTGCTGTGTGCTGACACGTTGTGCTGTGCAGGTTGACAGGTGCTTACGTGACAGCCTCACGTGGTCTCTGCTGAAGTCTCCCTAAATTGGGTCCTCCCTCTTACACATTTAAATACTTTCAAAATGAAGGTGAAAAAGCAGAAGTTTTAAGCTTGCAGTGAGTAAAAGAAGACCCCACCATTCTGGGGTTTTATTTTCAAGCTTTGCTTATACAGATAGAATCATTGCATTTCTTAAGTGCCTCGTGTACCTCTCTCGTGAATTATTCACAGACCCTGCAGAATATGTCTTTGCCAAGCTGCCAGCTGCATAACTTGGACATTTTTGGTACCACTTTGCAAAAACAATAAGTGAGATCTGGCAGGCTCTGACATGTTCTGGGTGCTGGACCAGCTCACAGTTGCTCTTGCTAGCCATCCTAACCCTTCATGTCCACCACAGACTGATGCCTTTTAATTACCCTCATGATTTTAGTGGTGGCACAGTGCCACCCTTAATTTCAGACTGTGGCCTGCCTGTTGTGCATTAAAATTTAACCATGGATAGTAATTAATTACTGGTGTTTTCCTGATTCCTGACTAAATGAAGCTATGCAGCTCATCTTCACAGGGCAGCTGAGCCATTGGTCTGCCAACAAAAAAAAAAATCATATTGGGATTTTTTTTGGCATGAGAATACCAGGCTTTTCTTTGGATGCAGAGACCAGGAACCACCTTGACAGGGCATGAGGGCACCTCACACCACTGCCTAGCCAAATTCCTGTTTTGCATCCCTTAGACTTAACTAAAGAAACATTAAGTGTCTCTGTTGAATTCTCATGTTCAGGAACTTGGGTTATGTTAATGCTATGGCTTCATTAATTACCCCATATCAATAAGGAAAGGCAGCCTTTAGCCTCCTAGCGTAAGAGGGGAGAAGGAATAGTAGTATCAAAGGAAAGCTTCAAAGACAGGCAGAGCTGTCTCTCGGGTAATTTCTGATCCCTGCATTCTCACCACTTCAAAGCTGGCTGTGTGTGTGTTTGGGTGAAGGGGGGGTTGAATCTGATTTCTCTAATAAGTGTTGGCACCGGCCCTGTTTGATATGGGATGCGGGGAACGTTCGGGGTTGTTATCGCCTTTGAAATCGCTCCGACGACCTTCAGGAAACGGCCTCTTGTTACAGCTGGGGGTGGGTGGGGAGAGGGGCGCTGGGGAGAGCCAGCCCCGGCTTAATTCACATGCAGAGGATGCCCTGAAATTGTGCTTTCAGCAGTTTTTTTAGTTACAAATGTGTGTCTTGATTGAAAGTGAAAAGTTGAAGAATAATAGACCTATAACGATGCATTCTTTAATCTGCCTCTGCCTTAATCCTCAGTTCCAGGAGGGAAAGGTGGGCACTCATTTAGGATGTATGCATGGAGCAGGGGTAGTGGCTTTTTCTTCCTTTCTTTTTTCTTTCTACCTTTTTTGAACATCATGTCTGTAAGACAGCATTCATTACTTTTTCAGCCTTCCCATCTCCATGCCAACTAATGAACATTCAGAACCTGTTGGACTCAAAGCAGCATCTGAAGTGGACTTTTTTTTTTTGAGCCTGACTAGAAAGGATCACATACTTGGTTTGATCACGGGAGATTAGCAAACCATCTATACATTCCAATTACAGCAACTGTGCAGTCAAAAAAAAAAGCTGTAAATTACATTAAAACAGGTGGTTTGTTTTTTTTTTTTTAATATATATACTTTTTTTTTTTTTTTTCAAATGTAGACTTTTCTGCTCTGGAGGTGCAGTGCTGCCTTCCCAGCAGGCACAGGTGGGATAATACCCTGTAAATCAAGCCTGGCTCCAGGTCTGGGCTGCACCCTGAGTGTTTGTGTTCACACAGGTTCTTGATCTCCCCCCAAGAGCCAGGAAGTGTTACAGGGTTTGTAGGGAGGTGCCTCAGGTGTCTCCATCCAGCCTGGAAAAGGCAGTGAGACATGAGCTGCCTTCTGTCTCACAGCAAGGTCAGCAGTGCTGAGCTGTAAAACATCGACCCCAGAGTGGCTTTTGAGGTTTTAGCATCACATCCTGTCCACACTGAGCACTGGGGACTCAGGAGTCACTGCTGTGCAGGATTTGGACATGGGCCACTTCACACTGCTGCTCCTGAAAGAATGAGAAGAGCTTTTAGCATTCTGACCACTTTGAGCAGGGGGAATTAATCACTTGGACTCAGCATCCTTCCCCCTCGCTTCCCTCACCTCCCTCTAATGTGTTTTACTCACTTCATATGACTTCCTTCATCTCAGACTCTTTCTGTGCCTTTGAAGAGTCTTGTGCCCTCAGTTAGGATGTGTGGGCAGCTCAGGCAGAACTAAACTGATCAGTTGTACCAGAAAAGAGAGAACCCCCTTTGTGGGAACACGTGTGTGTCCAGCCGTGGTATCAGGCACTAGAGGACCTACCCCTGCTTCATAAATTCACTCAGAAGTGCTTCTCTCTAGACTAAAATTCCTGAGATTAATGCTTTATCAAACACCTTTCCTGTGACAAGTTCTGTGCATACA
The DNA here is from genome assembly GCA_013397295.1 of Polioptila caerulea. NCBI lineage: Eukaryota > Metazoa > Chordata > Aves > Passeriformes > Certhiidae > Polioptila > Polioptila caerulea. Next base: position 293,466 of record VYXF01013095.1, read on the forward strand.
GAATTGCTGAGTGCACTGGGATCTGTTGAAAAAAAAATGATCTGCAAGTCTGGGATGGATGGAAGCTCCTCTTGTTTTTCCCTGCTGCTTTTCCTTGACAGAATCCAAGATGTTCCACAGGGCTGGGCTGAGAGAGCATTAACATGTCAGTAGGAATTGTTAAACACCAGAGCCACTGGGCTGTTCAGCAAGGACAGCCTTACCTTCCAGTTTGGGGGCTAATAAATCTTAAATTTCAATTTTGTTCTTCTAGTTCGTGTGTAGCTGAGTACACGTTTAACTCATGGATGTGTGCAGTTATGTACAACCTTAAATCTCTCTTAGTGTGATTTTTGTCTGCAAATGTAAATGCAGTTTCCTGAGGGATGTTTTATTTAGCCCCAGTAGACCCAAAGCTTTGGTTTAATTCAGCTAAATGCTCTTTGTGTCGTTTGTAACTGAATCACTTATTCAACACAAGACAAGCATAAACTCAATAAAAATGCCCTCATTTTAGAAACACACTCAAGCTGATGAATATTTGCATAGATCAGCCACAACCCCATACAAATGAAGATTTTGCTTTTTTAAAGAGAACTCATTAATTCAACAGGTCTTGTATGTATAATTTTTTTATTGAAACTGTGCTGAACTATGTTCATTCTTCATTGCAATACAAAGGAAATCTTATGTTATTAATTCCCTTTCTTGGATTGCAACAGGTGAGGGCAAGGGGTCAAAAGAGTGAACTCAGAGACGCATTTTTGTTGATCCATTTTCTCTCCAAAGCTGCTTCTTTATCTATAGTAATATATATTTTTTTTTCCCCTGCTCTAGCTTGACATATGGTCTAAATCCAACTATCAAGTTTTTCAGAAGGTAAGTCTCACATCATTTCTCTCTACCTAAGGCACATTTGTGGAATTGATTTTAAATATCTGGGCCCTTATGTTAAATAATTCAGAATTTATTCTTTGTCATCACAGCTTGCAAATAGCAAACAATAATCTGCAATGATGGAAAACTGTGAATAGAAAAGAAGATCACTTCTGGTGTTATTTAATTTGGATTTATTTCCCATCACAGTTCCAGTTCATGGTTTGGAATAGGAAATCAGAGATTATACTACACTAGTCTTGTAATTTCATGAGGAATCTTTGAGAATTCTTTCTTCAGTTTAAATCTTTTGGGGGAGAAAGGACTGGTTTCGGTTCATTTGGATTTTGCTTTGTTGTTTTCATTGAGGTTGGTTGCCTTACATTCCTGAGGGCTTGAGTTGAATAAATCAGTGAACCCCCCCCTTGCCAAAATGAGTTTGGAAATATTTTCCATGACATTATTTTTGCCTGCCCTGCTTCCCACGATGGTGTAAGCAAGAGGAAGGACTTACTGGAATGAATGTTATGCCTTAAAGTAAGAGAAGACCAGTGAGAGAGTGGCAGCAATAAAAATAAAACAGCTGAGAAGGTTAAAGTGTATTTGAGAAAGATCTATATCTTGCTATTTTCAAGGAAGAGAAGATTTCTCTTTGAAGGCCTCTTGTCAGAATGCTGTGAGCTCAGATTGATCTGAGTTTAAATTCCAGTTTCCCTACCCTCAAGCCCCAGTTGAAGGAGCTGGAGTCTGCACTGGCTCCTTTCATCCACGTTTGTAGTTGGTGAAACAAATGGGGGTCAGGGACTCCAAAGGGCTTAAAAACAGGGGTCAGAACTGTGGCATCTTGGCTGTGTTTGTGCAGCTCCCTTCCAAGATTCCAGAGGCAGTCAGGAGGGGAGGTGTTTGACCTGGGATATTACCCTGCTGGAGATCAAAGGACAGCTTTTGGGGAGCTTGGTTGCTCTCCCTTCCCTGCCTGGCATTAAAGCGAATTTTTGCCGCAGTGGATTCTTTACCCCGGAGATTGGTGGTTTAAATATTCTTTCTATTTTAGCATCAAGTAGGGTAATAGAGCAGGAAGCAAAACAGCATTTGTTTATCAGCCTGCTTTAAAGTGATTTTTGCAGTGGAATAAATGTCAGGTTCTGGAATGACCTGCATCATCCCAATTTCCCCATGTGTGTGTTTGGTTGTACACTAACTTGGGCATAAGATTGTCCTCCTGGATGTTTTGGTTTAGAATAACTTGGAAGGGTAAAGTCATATTGCTTACATTTATGTTAAATTCTAATAAATAATCAGGTTTTGATGATATAATTGCCTGTAGCAGGATTAACAGAGTAGAGGAATTGTCCAGTTTACTTAGAAGTCCACATTAAGGACTCAATGTGCATAAATGAGTGGAATAAATTACCTTTCATGTCCAGGTGAAGCTTTCAGAGCAGAAGCTGGAAGAGATCAGTGAGAAAACATAAAATACCCCTCCTCCTGCTACCTTTGTGGCTGCAGTATGGCTAAATGAGAATCTTTGTTCTCTACCTAAGTTCCTGTTGTCCAGTTTTCTCTTGAAAATACCAAATCATTAATATTTACCAAAAAAATACAAACTAACACAGAAAGGCTACAGGGAAACCAGCTAAACTGTCTGTGGGGGGTTTTATAGTAGTTTTATAGATTTTGTTGCTGGCTCTGTCACTGTGCTACCTTGGACAACTTCACCTCTCTTTGGCTGAGTTTCTCATCCCTTAGGCTGGGGTAATATTTGCTGACTGCACAGGAGCTCTCACTGAATTGGTTGCATAGAGCTCTCAGATTCTTGCCTGAGAGATGTGATAAAAATGCAAGGTGATGGCACCTTCTAATCAATAGATGGTGTAGATTGAGCTGATAGTTGAAGAAATTAAGGTTGGGACCACGTCAAGTTTTCAAACAGGTGATAGAAAGTGCTGTGGTTCAGCATAGTAAATTCTCTGTGGTGCAGTGCTTGGTTTGATTTCCACTTTATTCTCTAAAGCTGCATTTGTGTCTGTTTGTAATACCCAGGAGTAGTGATTTAGCAGTAGCAAAATGAAGGAAATAGATAAAATAGTGTTACAGAAACTATTACACTCTGTTACCAGGCTAGGATCTGTACTGCAGGATTTTCTGAACAAATGTTTTCATGCCACTAAGAAATCATGAGTAAATGTGTCAGAGCACATCTGAATGTTCTTGAAATGTGTTTCTCATGACAGTCACCAGTATGGCAATGTGGAAGAAGGAGAAGTAGGGATGAGTGACTGCTCCCCCCATGGAGGAGGCTGGGCAGCCCTTTCACTGCTGCCTTTCAATGTAAAATCCATTGCCCCTCTGAAGGACAGGGCTGTTCCTCTTTAAAACTCTCCCAAACTCTGTCTTCAGTGACAATACAGCAACATCTGGAGCTCCCCAGATCCCTGCCTGGGGGAGCTGCAGGCCTGTCACATTCTCACAGGGTTGCAGCACAACTTTCTAGGTTAAGGACCAGAGACCTCTGATCTTCAATCCAACCCTGTCAAACGAAGCTAAATTTGTCCTGGCTTTTTGTTTGCAAACGTTGGCTGTGTCAGCAAGGCTTTTCTCTCTCCTTCTTATTAGGATACCCAGGTGTGTGTGGTTTGATGGGGGCCAGCTCCTGGAGGGCCCATTACTGTTCAAGGGTACAGTCATTTTCCCAGTTCCCTGGAGAGTTCCTCAATCTGGTCCTGGGGTGAACAAACCTTAGAGGCACTGAATGCACCAGCAGGGTTAGATCCAGAGAATGGAGCTGGGAAATAAGAGAGGGGGATGCTGAAAGGGCAGAAGCACAAGGAGCAAAGAAAAGGTTTTTCAGGCTTCCATGTTGGTGTGACATTTAAAATCCACAGGAGCAGCAAATGTTTTCATCTTAAACCTCCTTATTTTAACACCTCGTGCCTCTTGATCCACTAACACAAGAAGAGGAATAAAACAAGAAATAAGGAAAGATTTTGGGGCTTAAATCCTGGTGTACATGAAGGCTGCATAATTCCAGTCATTGTGCAGATGGTACAAAATTCTAATTGTAAAGGATGGTGCAATGTTCATAACTTTGCATTCAAAAAAGAGGGAGGAACATAGAATTTTGGAGCTGCTGTGAGTGGATCAAACTGGGAGATGGTGTCAAACAGCTGCTCAGCCAAGAGCAGCATAGCTGGTGTTGCTGGGTACTATGATGAAGCTGGCTGTTTAAATCATCTGCAGAGGCTTTAAACCCATATATTTAATTCTGATCTCAGAGTCCCATCCTTATTTTCATCTAAGCAGTCTTACCAGTTTTAGCAATGCCACAAACTGGTGGTGTTTTCACTTGATCTGCTCCTCCCCAAAGCACATTTTAACCCGAACTTGGAGAGGCTGTTTGTGAGCTGTGGGATCCCAAAGTGATGCCATGCTCACCAGCACAAGGGCACATAAGTATTGTAATGTATGAAGATGTATTCTTGTCAATAATCTGAGAGGGAGATCACGTGCAGGATGAATGCATGCATGAGACAAAGTGTGGGCTGTGCTGCTGCTGCTCAAGGAGAGGAGCTGGGCTCTTCCAGGGTCACCTGCACGGCTGCTCCTGGGCAGGAGCAGTCCCTGGCTCTCTTCAAACACCTCCTGGAGCAAAATAAAACCTCTGTGACCCAGTCCAAATGAGCAGAGCAAGCAAAATAGTAACGAAACACTCGGTGAGCTCTGCAAACAAATCCTGTGTTTCAGGGAAGTGTGCTGGTGTTTTCCTGAACTGGGAGTGGGGAAGGGTGTGTGAAGGTCTGTGTGAGTTCAGCAGAACTCTGTCAGTTCTGCTCCATCCATCAGGACAAGAGCACCTCTCAGGCCCCACATTCTGTGCTCCCAGAGAGACTCAGATGTGTTCCTGGAGAGAAGATTGAGTAATGGGAATCCTTGGGAATGAACAAAGGCATTCATGCAGTTTGCCACGCTATAAAAGACCTAAACACTAATAAAGTAACTTCCTTCTTTTTCTTAGTGCTGTGACCAGCCTCCAGAGCTCATTGCTACAGGCTACTGTTAAGGCCATGAACTTACAAGAGTTGGGAAAAAAAAGCATTGAAACCCTTCCAGGGGATTTAAAGAATCCCTTTATATTAGATGGAGTTGTCAGTGACATGCTTGAGGGAATAAACCAGTAAGTGGCAAGGAAGGTTGTGGCTCTTAAAGGAGGTTCTGCACCTACTTTTGAGGAGGATATTTCCTGGCAGTGAGATAAAACACATGGGGAGAGGGAGAGCTTTTATAATTCAGTCATGTGATGGTTTTTAGTAGGCCTGGTGTAGCTTCATTCACCTGGTCTGTGGTGGAGCAAATCTGTGCCTTAGGTCTTTGCTTTTGTGCTGCTTATCCCAGCACTTATCCAGCCTTCTCCACCTGTAAATTATAGAATTTAATTTTTTTTAAAATGGATTTTCCAGCTTTGGGAATGCTGAATGACTGACTAGTGCCATCAAAGCCCAATAAAGCCATTTTTGGATGTGTCACCTTTGGAAAACTCAGTACTGTTCCCATGCATTACAACTCTTCCTGTGAAAAGTTGAGTCTCTTTGCCAAACTTGTTTTATCCGTGTCACTGAAGTCTCTTTTCCCCAGTCTCCAAGTGCTTACTTAAACAATGGCTATTTTATTTAGCAGAATTTTGCTGCAGGAGATTGCCTTGTTTCTCCTTTTTTTTTGGACAAGAAACACGAGTGCTTTTCAATAGATGAATTGTGAAATATTGAGTTCTTCTGCAAGATCTCTTGAAAATCCATTTCAAGGTCCAGAGCAGAGCTGTCCCAATCAATGTGTGCTCCCCTGAATATGTTTCCCTATAAAAAGAAGTAGAGAAATCAGAAAGTGACTGATAACTTAGGCAGCAGTAGGTAAGGCACAACAATAAAAATGGAGTTAATAAAATAAAACCCTGAGATGTCCAAAATACCATCCTACACCCAGAATAAATTAGTTTCTGATTCCAGCTTGGCTGGAAGAAAAAGTGTGTCCCTTAAGTGAGCTGGCACACAGGCAGTTTGTTTTGCTTTGCTTTGGTGTGAAATTGTATTGCTATTAGGAAATCTGGGTATTGATCTTTGGGGGATTTTTTTTTTTTTTTTCTTTTTNNNNTTTTTTTCCTTTTTCCTTTTTTAATCTTGGTCAGTTGGTGTTTTTCTCTCATAGTCTCTTATCTTGGGGGAGGTTAAATTCTCCCTCACTCCCCTGCCCTGGGCAGTTTATCCACAGCCCAGCTCTTCTTTGCTGGGTTGGGAAGGGGAGGGGGGGTCATTCCTTTACTCTTCCTCCTCAAATTTGACACCCACTTTGATCATTTTTAGCTATCAGCTCTTGCTTAGGGTAGAAATCACTTTCTTCTCGTGCAGAAGGCATTATTAGTGTTCCAGCAATGCTGGGATGGCTTTTATCTCCCCAAGGAATCTCATTATCTTTACATTACAATAGCAACAGCATATGGGCAACTTTGCCAAAGTGGCCAGTCAATTTAAATTTGTTAATAGCAGGATTTTTTAAGCAACTTCCTTCGGTGCCAAGAGAAAACAACTTTGTTGTTCAGGAGGAGAAAAAAAAACAAACCAACCCAAAAACAAACCACAGTTTGTTAGAAGCAGAAATACAGCAGAAGGAGAACGGCTGCTCATAAATATCTTCAGAACTTCCTATTCTTTGACATGTCTGCTACTATCCTATAAAAGCACCATCTCAAAAAAAAAAATTCAGATGCATGAGATGTATTTAAAAGAAATGGCTGCTTTGAGTTATGCTGTGCTATTAATGCACAGTTCATCACATTATTTCTCATATTTATTTTTACATGGTAACACAGAAATGGCTGAAACAGGCCGAGGTCCGTTTTGTGAATATTTTTGCAAACTCACCAGAATGTGCAAAATCCTGAAAGTTTTCCCTTCCAAATGTCAGAATCACATGTGAGTCCCTGCTGAACGGAGCTGGGTGTGTGAGAGTGGTGGGGAGCAGATCCTGTGTCTAAAATAGCAGCAAAACTCAGAAGTGCATTCAGACAGACTGATGTGATGGAGGGCTCTGTGGAGGAAGTTTGTGTGGTGTGAATGAGAGCCTGGCTATACATGGATTTATTCAGGAATGTATCTTTGGCAAAACCACCTCCCTGAATAGCTTCAAGCACGAGCCTGTCTTTTCTCCAGTGAAACTTGGAGTGCTCCAACTCCCACTGCTGAATTGGATTCACTGCAAATGGGGAACAACTGGAGTTAGCTGGGAATAGCAGTGGGAACTTCAATTCTCACTTTCTCTCACTCAAAGTTTGCTATGGTCTGCAACTGGCCCTGAGAAGAGCTCCACTCCTCCATGTCAGAACTAGAAAATACAATTTAATCACTCTCTAAAGTCATGGATTTTGTTGGAAGCTTTGACACTGCTGCTGAGGACCATTGAGATTCATGGGTTGAAATCTGGGAAAGAGCTCTTGTGGTTGTGTTGTTGTTTTGTGTTCTTTATTGTCCAGCCTAAAGAGTTTTTCCAATAATTTCTTGCATTCAGCCCAGAATTTCTAAGAAGCAGTAAGCTGTTGACTGTGCTGGTAACAGTTGACAGGCTGAATACTGCTAGAAAATTGTACCATAACTGTCAGGAACTGCCTCTTCCAGAGTAATTTTTAAAATGGTAGTTATTTAAAAAAAACCAAAAAATCTGTCAGCATTGGTTAGTTTTCCTGATTTTTCTGTAATTGTTCTTGTTATTATAAATCCACATTTTATGTGTATTGTATCCATGTGCAATTCCCAGATGTATGATCTTGTTATGGCTCTGTCTGAGAAATTAAAAAGCTTTTTATCAGAAATCTTTTAGTAAGGCGAGTATTTATAAACCATAATCGTATTAATTGATTCCTGATGGCAGAGGAAATGAAACTGAATAATCCTTGTACTCCCTGGTTTGCCACCTCCCTATGGAATTCATCGTTTTCCTGCAGGTTAACACTGCTTTGTCTGAAATGGGGAGTGAATAAAGGTATTTTCTTTCTCCTTTGCAGGTGACAGATCATGCAACCACTGCCCTGCTGCACTACCAGCTGCCCCAGATGCCAGATGTGGTGGTCAGGTCTTTCATGGTAAGTGTGTGGAAAACACATTTTTCCAGCCAGATTTGAGTGTGTTTGCAGTGATTGACTTCAGGCAGTTCTGCAGTTTCAGAATTTCCCCAGTTCAACCAAGCTGGAGTCTGTGATTGTTTGTGTCTCCTACCTGGACAAGGATGGAGAGCTCATTCCCATTTCTCTGGAAAAATTGGGTTTGGAAAACTGAGCTGGGAACAGCTCTTCTGCTTCTGGTCCCAGTATTGGCCTGATGGTTCTGGGTCATCTGTCCTGACAGAAGGGAAAACTCCCTCAACCAAACTCTGTCCTCTGGCCCAGCCCTCTGACAGGTCCTGCTGGGCAAGTTCTGGAGGTTCAGAATCTGCTCCACTGGAAATTCCTGCTAAGAGGAAACTGAAATTCCCAGTCTGTGTATTCCAGCTGAGGCAGCTTGCCCAGTGTGGGAAGGGATGGCCATTATTTACAGAAGGTTCCATTTTGCTGGATCCAAACTTTGTTCCTGTGGCATTGTTGTACACACCCAGCTCAGCTGCAGGTGTTTGCAGAAGCAAGGAAACACTGGAGTAATCAGATGTTTTCTTAATGAATAAAATTAATCCAGTACTATTCTACCTTGATATACAGATTTAAGTTTATCCCCTTTAGTTCTGTTTGTATTTAGAACCATATTTGTGAAATAAACTTGCATAAGAAGCAGCTCTGTTAATCAGAGGGTGAGAACAAGGAATTAAGATTCAGAATTCCTTCTACCAAGATGAATTTTGGCAGTGGAGGCTCTTGCTGTTCTCTCTGCTACAGTCTCCCAGTGGAGGATTTGGGGAGAGATTTTCTTCCCAATTCAGGCTTTTTTCCTGCATTTCCTTCCCTTATTTTACCCCTTCACCTGGAGCAATGCAGCTGAGACTTTGAGAAACAAAAATCTCCTTTTGCCATTCACTATCTTTACAAGTGTTTAGCACCAGTTCTTTTACATCCTTAATTTCCAGTGTGTAATTTCAGAACAGTCAGGGTCTCCTCCCTGCTGTGCTGGGTTGGTTATTTAACAAAAAGGCCACTAAGATGAGAGATTTGCAAAGTGCATCTTAAAATAATAGGTTTTGAAAGGTGAAAGCACCCATTACTGGTCAGATCCATGTTCAACATGGTCCTGAAAATGAATTTTTAATAGAACAAGTGGTTTGTGTGAGCCAAGGCCCTGCTGTATTGATCAGAGAAAACACCAAAACTTCCAACAAAGCAAAACCAGCACAAATGTCAATATGTTGGGCCTTTCACCTGTCACTTGTGCAACCCACATGACAGGATCTTCTGAAGCCCTGATTTTCTGATGGGAACGAAGAACCTATTCCTTCCTTTTCTGCCAACCCATGTCTCAAGTGCACAATTTAACTTCATTTACCTATTTTTGGGTTATGGCTCAGAAAATTCGATTTCTCGATAGTGCCAAGCAAAGCCCATCCAAGCTGAAGTAAATAACAGCAATTTACTTGTAGAGTTGTGTTGCCCTTGTTCCCATATTTACTGCTCAACTCAGACAAGATCTAGTTCTTCTGAAGGAGACTTATTGACAGCCCAAGGTTTGGTTGCTATAGAGAAGACTCTGATGAAGATGGAAGGATTTGTTTCAATAAACTCAGCTGACCTCTTCTTCAGAGAACAATTTTCTCTTATCGATGTAATTCAATAGGACTTTAAATGACAAGATTCATGTGCATCCTTCACAGCATAAATCTGCTGCTCTAGGGCTTTTTTAGCTGTGTATCTCCTTGAGTGGGGAATTGGGTTATGCAACCCTCATTGCTGTGTGTGATGATGGGAACAACCCATTTCAGAGGCAGGGACTTTGTGAAGGAACATCTGAACTTAGCCTGTGTTGTTCCAGCACTACTGGCCTTTTATTTGTATATATTTATGTGTAGTCATCAGTGTAATCAGGTTTAAAATGGCTCAGTATTTTTATGACCAGTGAGTATTGATCCTAAAATCGCATTAGAGAGGAAGTTCATTAGCTGGATGTGGGAGTCCTTCTGTCTTCTGGAGAGCCCAGCCTGCAGTGGGAGTGCAGCAGGGGGTGATAGATGATCATGGCAAGAGACAAACCAATCCTCAGCTGGAGAAGCAGCACCAGGAACAATTATATCCCAGTAAAAATATGAGGTGTTGCAGGACTCGCCTCCCCTCACGATTCTGGAGCTGCAAATGCCTCCTGCTCACAGGGCAGGAATTTCTATTAACAAATTTGCTTAAGTGACTAAAAAAGCAAGAGATGATTAATAAAGTGGGAATTCAGCTCTCCAGTGACCTTGTAATGTTCAGTGTGCTTGTGTTTATAAAATCACCCTGCACCTCACTGGGGCCTGGCCAAAGCACATCCCCTGTCCTCGCTGCTCCTGTTTGACAAGAATAATGACAAAGGCGAACATCTACATCCACTTTTCTTTAACTTCTCTGCCTTCTCCTTTCAGACCTGGCTCAGGAGTTACATAAAGCTGTTCCAGGCTCCGTGCCAGCGCTGTGGGAAGTTCCTGCAGGATGGCCTGCCACCCACGTGGAGGGACTTCCGAACACTCGAGGCTTTCCACGACACCTGCAGGCAGTAGGAGCCCAGAGCCTGCCACCAGCAGGAGGGCTTGGGACAGCCCTGGTGGCCCCACTTCTGAACCTCCCTTCCCTGAGCAGTGAGGCTGCACTGAAACGTTTGACTCTGGAACAGCCATCTGTGAGGCACATGTGAGGCTGATCCATCTTGGGGAAGAAGCTGTGTGTGAGCTGGAGTGATCTGCCTGGGAAGAGCTGGAGGTAATTATCATTACTCCAAACTTTAATTAGAATATCCATTGTACAGTTTGCGTTTTGTGACAGAATTTGCAATGCTGAGGACTTTTATAAGCTTGAAATAAATTTTGTATTCTCAACATTTGTGCTGGTTTGTTTCGTTATTTGGTCAGCAAAACCTTTGGGTTTGGTGTGGATTTTTCAGTGCTGCTCTTTTCTTTAGGAAAACTGGAAACATTTAAACATGTTGAAATGTTGTGGCAGGGGGGGAATTGTTGCAAGGCTGCTTATCTGAGTACTGGGGTTTTTTTGTGGAAGAGGAGATTATGGCATTGATTAAACACAGAATTTCAAAGGCATGTGGCAGCTTGGAAGATGCAGTATAACTTTCTAAGGTGGGGAGGGAACAGATGTTTCCCTTTACTAAAATTGTAATGAGAAATGTTAACAAAATCTGCATGTATTAAGTGGTTGAGAAACGTGTGATGGGCAGTGACAGTCGTGTTCTACAACTGAAATAATTCAGCCCTAAAGCAGAGTTTCTGCAGCACAGAGATCCAGCATGTTTCCTAAATGATTTAAAATGTACATGGAACACACCAGAGACGAGCAGGATCCCTCCCAGCAATCCCTGAGCTTGGAAGGGATGGGGGAGTTCCATCCTGTGAGCCTTGGCTGGTTTTCCTTTCCCCAGCAACAGGGAAAGGTCCCTGTTCCTGTCCCAGCCCAGGGCTGTCGTGGGGGAAGTGTCTCCTCTGGTGTTTTCCTGACTCCACATCTCCTGTGTCACCCCCTGACAGCCAATTTGATTAATTCCTCTCTCATTCCCACCTTTTGTTTCTACAAACCATGAAGGCTTCAGCAATCAGTTGATTCGGGAGCTGGGAAGGGGAGCTCTGGAGCAATTATTAATTGTCAAATAAATTGTCAGTTGCTGCAGAGTCATTTTTTAGGTTCCTTCTGCCTTTGGACAAGCTTCTGTTGCAGGACTGGCTCATATGAGAGAGAAATGGAAAGAAAAAGCATGTTCGTAACTGTGGGGGCACAACATTGTGTGTGAAGGATCAGAGTGTGTGTGTTTGGGGATATTAATAATGAGATCTAATTTTTCTTCCATATTATTATTAATAATAATATTCCCAGTCACCAACCAGAACAATTACCATAGCAGTGAGATAATGGCCATTTCAAACCCAGCTGCAGTTCAATTTCCTAATGAAAACTTTTTGTGCTGTTATTTGACCCAAGCAGCCTTCTCAGTCCAAAGATCAGCCAAGACAGAACAACGTTTGCATCTTGGATGAGCCCGAGCCTTGGAAATAATCAGCCCCACTCTCCATCCCACTCCTGTGCTAATTAGAAGGCCTGGCTTTCTGATAGCATAAGCATTTTATTTTTTTTTTTTTTTTTTGTTACTATAAAGGTCATAATATGATATCCAACCTGCTTTAGGCACTGCTGGCTGCTCCCTTCTGTTTATGCTTAAATAATGGTGCAGAAAGCAAATCCTGAGGTTCACAAAAGCACTGCGTGTGGAATCGTGTCCTGGCATTTGGAGATAATTAGTTGCAGGAAACTGCATCATCCAAGTCTCTTAATTGAGCCTGAAATTTTAAACCTGTAACTGAGGAGTCTGATGGAGAGTCCCACAATTCACCACAGGTACCTCAGTACAAAAATAGTTTGTCTTACTGAGGTGAACACAAACCCCTTTGTCACGTCCCTTCCCCCTGGACTGCAGCAGGGATCAGGACCAGGGCCCTGGGAGGAGCAGGGAGTTCTGTCCCTGCAAGCCTTGAAGGGAACAGGCTGGAATATTTTCATTAGAGGGAGTGAAGCTCAGCTCAGGAGTTGCAGCAGTTTGGATTCAGTCCGTGCTGGTTGTGCTGGCAATCCTCGTGCCTGGTTATCCCTGGGATGTGCATTTCCAAGTGTGAGGGCTGGCAACTGGGAGGTCACTCCTGAGTACAGAACCATTCTCACAGCTACAGAATTTCTGGGCTTTTTCTCAGCTTTGGATACTGGGCATTATAATTATTTTTGTCACCCTTAGAAAGGACGGGTGACCAAAAGCAGTTTAATTGAAGAGTGACTTTGCTCTTTACCACTGGAGTTTGTTGCAGTTATTGCAGCAGTCCCAGTCTCTAAGGCAAACACCAAGGACCACGATCCATAAGGAGTGGTTGGCTCTCACCTCTTCCAGAGCATCTTCCAGGCCTGCACTTCTCCTTATCCTCATTTCTGCAAGGCCAGCACTGCTGCAGAATCAGGAGTGGCCAAATTGAAGAGAGAAAGAAAAGGAAAGTGATGCTCCTGCAGAAACAAGAGCTGCTGTGGTGGCTCTGGCTGTCACAGGGCTGAATCATCCATCCCAGCGTGGCTGTTTCTGTGCAGGATCCATTCCAGCTCCCCTCCTGCTGCAGGGCAGGCACAGCCCCTCGCCCTGGGCGCTGTCCCTTGGTGTCCCCACCCTGAGCTCAGCTGCTCCTCTGGGAACAAATCCCGCCCTGTTTTCCCTGTGCAAACCCCTCCCGCTGTGCCCGTGGTGCTGGCGAGTGCTAAAGGTTACAAAATCCATCTTTTTGCTAAGAAAGCAACTTAATTAATGTCCAAGTTTCTCTGGTGAAGGGAACCCGCAGCAGATTCGCAGCCGCTCCCCTTTCCCTCCCCGCACCCCTCCCCAAACCGCTTTAATTTCTCTGCCAATATTGGACAAATGTAACAGGCTGACTTTTTAATTTTCTACTCCCAGGTCTCCCTTGTCCCCTCATGCATTTTTCATCACAGCTCATGGCTCCCTCCCTGCCTGCCCTGTGAACAATATTGATCGACTGATTAAGCCATCAAGCCATGGCAAACAACTTTAATTTTCTGACCAAAGCCTTTTAGTTCTCTTTCCTTTCTTGTATATTTGTTGCCTTTTCCCAAAGTTTTTAACGTCTGCTCAGAAACAAATACATTTTTTTAATTAGGCCCGGGGTTAATTGGCGCTGTGCACCTGCCAGAGGAATCCACAGGGAAGTATTTTCCCAGGAATGCAGTGAGAGAGTGAGTGCTGTTGGTGTGGTCCCATTTCAAAGCTAAACCTTTGGGAGAAGGGCTTGAAAAACACGTGGGAAAGGTTTCCCTTTTCTCTTTGGCCTCTCCCAGCAGCTTTAAATTTTACAGAGTGGAATCCCCTCGCAGCAGGGCAGCAGCCCTGGCCACACCAACAGCTCTTGGGCTCTGGCAGAGCTCCTGCAGGTTCTTCAACCCCAAACTGAGATCCTTGGCTGAACCCCCTGAAGGCTCACAGGTTTCAGCCACCCCACTGCTGCTGCACGCTCCCAAAGCCGCTGGAATTCTGCAAATGTGAGAGCCAGGCTGCCTTGTAGAGCACTTTTAAGCCCTGATGATGATGAATCCCAGGGCTGGCAGGAGGGTGAAAGCATCTTTCTTGCAAACTCAGAACGTGGTTTCAGTGAGGCTTGTCAGAATCGCTCGGTGCGTTTGCAAATTGCTTTCCAAGGTAGAAATGCAGCTTAAATATGAGGATATTTGTCTCTCACTGGCAGCCTCTGGGCTCTGTGTTGAGCTGTGGTGCTGCAGTCCTGTCTTGGGTGAGCAGGAATGGAGATCCTGGGGTGTGGCACGATCCCCATGCCGAGCGTTGTCTCCACAGCTTGTTCTGGTGTCTCCAGGGCTGTGACTTCCAAAGATGTGGCAAAACCTCCCAAAAGTCCCCTGTCCACGGAGGGTTTGCCTGAGGGCAGTGCCAGGACTGGGCCCCTTCACACCCCTGTGGCTCCCCCAGCATTTACCTGGGAATCCATCGCTCCTCACTCTGTGCCAGGGCACCCAGAGCCCCCGGAGCTGGGAGATGCTGGCAGGGAGGGGGTGAGGCAGGAGCCTCGGGGTGCCATTCCAGCTGTCACCCAGAATGGCAGGGAAACCTCCAATGTTCCTCCTGCCCCCCTCCCCTCTGCTGGTGTGACCCCGGCACGGATCCGTGCATGGATTCAGTTCACATCCATGCAGGAGGGGGGTGGATCAGCCTCAAGCTGACTCTAACACAGCTTTCATCAGAGAGTTTGGCCCTTTAGGCCGTGTCCTGGTGTTCCTCCCCCAGCACTGAGCAGGAGCTGTCTCCTGGGGGCTGAGTCCCACAGCCCCAGCCCGGGTCTCCCATGCCCTGGTCCATCAGGAACGCTCCACTGCAAGTCAGGGCTTTGTTCTAAACTCACCTGGTGTCCTTCAGAAGAGGAGATTTGCTGCAGGGAAGGGGGTGGCTCCAGCTGGGTTTCTTCACCTCAGACATCAGCTGTTTTTCCCATGGTTATTCCCCGGGTGGAAGCAGCAGAGTAAGGAGGGAATTGGTTGTTTTGGGAGCAGCAGCCCCAAAACAAAGCTGGCTCGTTGGGGTTTGTGTCTCCTCTCCTGCTTTGAGGGACAGTGCAGCAATACCAGATAATTAGTTCCTTTAAAGACTTGTGTGTGTCACGAACTTGTTAGAATTTGTGAGGTTGTCTTTCTTCTTCCCTTTTAAAAGCAAATGATCAAAACAAGAGACACCTTCAGACGTGCTCCTTGTTAACGCAAGGAGAGCAGTGACCCTCTGGAAGGGCAGGGGTGTGTCCCTGCAGCAAACAGGATTTTTGATCAGCTGGCTTTTATCCTCTGTAAAGTTCAGCAGCACTAATATCTGATTACTGGGTTTGTGTCATAAAAATGAAAGGGGGATTTTAAAAAATGAAGTATGGCATAGGAACGTAAATGGGCTTTTATTGTCTCTTGAGTTGGGAGAGCCCAGGGACAGCTGAACATTTCTCATTTTATTTACTTTTTTATGTTAATAAGGAGGCTAATTTAAAATGGGAGTCCTTGTAGTTGGTAATAGGCAGGGTTGTGCTGATTAAAAAGTTGCTCTGAAAACCAAAGGGCCAGGATCAAGGACAGAAAAATTTTGTTGTTCAGATGCTGAGACGGAGCATTTTGGGTTTAAAGGTGCCCCACTCTCTGGTCTTCAACATCTCCATCAGTTCTGCAAATCAGCTCAGGAGTATTGCCAGAAAACAACAAATATGTGGAAAATATTAATGGTGAGATCATTTCGAATTCATGAGAACAAATATTTGCGTCGAGAACGTGATTGCAGGAGTGGCGCTCGGGACAGTAATGCAGGCTGGGATTTATGTACCCAATTACAATTAACCCGTGCTCCCAACAGCTCAGCTATTGAGGTGCACAACGAGCTGCTCATTTGGCATCTGCAGGTGAAGAACTACGAGCTGGAAATTTCGGTGTGGCCTTGGTACAAAAATAAAGCTGATGGAGGGGAGCAGCAGCGCTGCCGTGCCCTTGTCTCTCCCCACCTGCACTTCCTCCCTGCATTTTGGCTTTATTGAGGTATTTTTAGCCCTTTTTCCTTCCTTACAGCCTCGCTACTGTTGTCAATCCCTCTCTAAAATGCTGAAAAGGAAGCAGGAGCGCTTTTTAAAAGTGCCACCAGCCGGGGCTCGGGGGTGACAATGGGCTCTGGACTCCCCTGGGTTCGGAAGGATCCGGAGCGCAGCCACAGGCACCGCTGACCTGCGGCCACTGCTCATTTTCTGCTGGATGAAAAACTCCGCCAGCCCTCGGTTCCTGGAGCTGGCGAGGCTGGAACCTGCTGGGGGACCTGAGGGGAAGGGAAATGTCAGATGGGAATGGGAGCTCGGGGGAGGCGCGGGCTGGGAGCGAATAAAGCGAATAAAGGCGGTCCCGACCGGGGACGGAGCATCCAGCCCGGGGCAGGGCCGGGTGATGTCCCGAGATGCTGAATTTGAGCAAAAATTGCTAAACCACGACCTTAACAGGAGGCTTAATTAGATTTTGTTTTCTTCCTCTGAGGTTTTACCCAGCTCTCCTATAAATCCTGCTCTCATGATGGATTCCTCGGGAGCCGGGAGGTGACTCTGATGAAATGCTCGCGCGCGCTTCCAAAACCCTTCATCCAGAGCTTCCCAAACCTCAGCTTTCTGACAGAAATGTGCTCCCAGCTGAGGGGAGGGAGAGAAACCAAGCTGGTCCTTCACATCAAGGCCTGCTCTGCTCAGGGCCCGTGGGGTTCCCTGAGCTTTCGGATGTTTTTTCTCCCCTGGATCCATGGATGAAGCAACTGATGCTGCTGCAG
The DNA here is from genome assembly GCA_013397295.1 of Polioptila caerulea. Lineage (NCBI taxonomy): Eukaryota > Metazoa > Chordata > Aves > Passeriformes > Certhiidae > Polioptila > Polioptila caerulea. The sequence continues at coordinate 310,358 of VYXF01013095.1, forward strand.
GATGTGCTCCTGGCCTCAGCTCAGGTGCCACCTGGGTCTGAGGCCGTGGAAGGCTATAGCCGAATTAGATTCATTGTATTAAGTACTTTTCTCCTGCAGAAAAACATGAGGAAATTAATCCCAGAGTATTCAACAAAACACGCCGAGAAGCAAAGCTGCCAAGCCCTCCCCGTTTGCTTTTTGTTTTCACCGAGCCCCTCGCTGTAATTACAAACATCCGTGAAATTAAAACTGCAAATTGCTGAGGTAGGAGAGTGGAAAGGCCGGGCTGGGAAACAGAGAAATTGCTGTGACAGGACATTCTTCCATCCTTAAAGCAGCGGTGGAGGATCGGGAGGGAAGTCCTGCCAAACTCACAGCCGTGTTAATTGTGCTGGGAAAATACAGGTGAGCTCTCCAAAATCCTCACAGCTGGCCCGGGGAGAGTTTGCCCGTGTGCAGGGGCTGCTGTGTCCTCTGCAAGGCAGGAATTCCCAAACTCGCTCAAGGAGCTTTAAAACCGTGCATTTCCCTCACAAATTTAGCTCTAATCTTTAGGTATAGTCCCACATATGACACCTCAGTTTCCTGTTAAATCAGTTAAACTGGTTTATTTGCTTCTGTTAAAAACCCTTTTGATTGTTTTACTGTTGATGGACTGTTACAAAACTCAGCAGAAAGGTTGGTATTTTGTTTCCATCTATGAATATTTTTAAGGATTTTTTTAGGGGAGAAATGTAGGCTCACCACTGCTTAAAAAACAGTCGGACATGGGCAGGCTCTGAACTAGAAAAGAGCTGAGTTATCTCTTTTTTAATACAAGCCACCTTATAGCACGAGGTGGAGAAATCAATACACCCTCACCCTGGTTATCAGAAGCGCTGAAAATATTCAACATTAAATAGTGGTGATCTAAATAAAACCTAACACCCTCAGCCCTTGAGACTAAAAGTGCATTTACTTTATTTTTCCCAAGTCTGGTGCCACCAGGGCTCTGCACAAGCACAGTGTGAGAATTGCTGGATAGAGAAAGCAAAGCTTTTGAAGAGCATTCAGAAGGTAATTGAATTTTTTTTTAAATTAAAAACCCACCTTGAAGTCACTGGTTTTTTAAGCTGCACTTTAAATCAGTGCTGCCAACCAGAAGTTTTCTCCTGTAAGGCTCCTAGCATGGAGTAATGTGCTTTGGGTTGTGTGGATGCCATTTGAGTTCTGTTGTTTTATCACCTTTAGATAAAACTGATCCTTTTAAGGCTCCTATTCCAAAGAAATAACTTTGGGATGCCTGGCATTTTGTCCTCTTCCCGTGTTATTTCAAGGAATCTGCAAAAAATAAAGAGTTTCTTGGCTTTCCTTCATTGCACTCAAAGGCCTTTGGGGCTCAAGAGTCTCCTGGCTTGGAGCATCCTTCAGCCTGAGTTCTGGGGTGCTTTTGGCACTCGTGCTCCTCTGTCCTCTGGGTTTGTACTCAGATTTCTGCAGCTTTCCCCTGTGCTCAGTGTCTCCTGAAATCAGGAGAACAATCCCCTGAGTTTCACCACAACGAGCAGTGCTGGGTTTTTACTGATCGTGGAAAACTGCATTTCTTAGAAATGTAAATTTTGAAAAGGAGCTCTGTTTCCATCTTTCATCCCTCAGGTATCACAGGCTTTACAGCCCCTGTTTAATCGTGGATTGATTGATGGCAATGGGAGTTTTCCACTGGCTCCCACAGATCTTGGACAGGTCCCAGGGTGCAGCAATGCAACAGGGGATGCAGCAGCTGTTAAACCTCCCGGGGTGATGCTGTAGAACAAGTGGAGATGCTTTGTCAGCCCGAATAAAACACAGGAAGCTCGTGGGCTGGATGTGACCCCTGGAGCAGCAGGAGTTTGGAGATGGGTCTGGGCAAAGAGCCTGGATTGCAACGTTGATTTAGTGACCCCTCCAAGGCTGTCCCTGCAGCCTCTGACGGAGCTTGGGACGTTCTGAAGGCAGAGGGGACCTGGAGGATGGCACAGGGACACGAGTGTGCTCCAGGGGTCTGGGATTAGGGGTGCTGGGTGAGAAGGGAGGAGCTGTTTGATGCTCATCTCAGTCATTGTGTGGAAGGGGAAATGAAGCTGATGTTTCTGAGGGGAGCCAGGGAAGGGATCCAGACTGATGCCTTTAATTTTAGCTTTTATATTCTTCAGATCAGTGCTGCTTTAGTGTAGAGCTCTCAAACTCTGTAGCCTGCCAGCTGCCGTCCTCCCGTTTCATTCAGACAAAACAATTCCTCTCTGGGCCTGAAACCCAAGGACACCTCACTGTCTCAGGCCCCCAAAAACGTAAACAGTGAACTAGGGGGGGAAAACTGGGGGAATGGGACTCCATGACCTGAAGCTGTAATTGGACAAGTAACATCTGAGATGCAAACAGACCAAATTCATATCTTGGGAGTGGTCTCTGTGAGACTCCTGCACTGCCCAAGGTGTCCCCTTTGAAGGCTTTTCAATAAACACCTGCTTTTATCTTCTAACTCTGTGTAGCCTCTGTTCTAGGTAGCCTCTCCAGATATCAAGACCTCGAGAAGAGGGATGGGGGGCTGATCCATGGGGAGATCTTTGCACTGTCCCATGGACAAGGAGGTGCCAGGCCCCCAGTGCAGGCTGGAGGAGCACTGGCCTGTGCTCTTCTGCAGCCACTGTTTGTAGGGAGCTGTTCCTCCCACCAGGATTCCAGCCCCTGAAATGCCTCCACACTGTGTCACACTCGTTGGGGCTTTGCCTATAGAAATATCCATACGTGTGGTGTGATGTGGACATAAATCACATCCCTTTTTTTGTACCAGGCTGGATCAATCTGTGCTGCAGGTCCCTCACTCCCCCCACCCAGAAGGACCCGGCCGTCTGCAGCACAAGATTAATGGCAGCCTGCTGGAGAGCACTAAGATGACATTATCTGGAGAGAGAGCAAACAGCATCTGGAATTAGGATTGGAGTGGGATTGACAGTCCCAGTTTCTGAGGGAAAAGGTGAGTGGCTGCTTGTTACCATCAAAAATCCTCCAGTGCACAGGCTGGCAGCAAAGTGTGGGCAAAGTTTTGCTCGGGGTGGCTCAGCCTCAGGGCCAGGATGGGGTGGAAGGGGCCAAACAGTGGCACAGCTCCACGAAATGCTGGAGATTATCCAGAGCATCACCCAAGGCTTTCTGAACACCAGGATTTCACACACGTGGGACAGACAAGTACCTTCTCACACACAGCCCTGCACGAAGAACTGATGGATTTTCTTTTCAAGATCTGAAATCCAAGGGGTGAGGCCCCAAGAGGGGCTTCAGAAGCCACCACCCTCCTGGCACACGTGTTCCAGAAGCTCAGTGGAAGGAGCAGACAGAATTGTCACAACCTTCCCCCCTCTCCTCTGCTCCCTCTCCATTCCCAGCTCTGCTCCATGCCCTGTGCACAAAGGTAACTCCTCCACGTCCTCTACTCGTCCTGCTCTGAACTACTCAGTTGCAACTTTTTCTTCTGAGCTCGGTGCTAAAAATACTTTAAAGGTAAACCCTGGGGTGGCTCCTTCCACCGATTCATTCTGCTCCTGTCTCCTCCTTCCCCAGCAATTTCCCCACAGCCGAGCTGGCCCTTTCATCCCGGTGGAATCGTGGCATTGTTCTCGCCCCTTTACAGAGGGAGGGGAAACACGGCCCCTTCCATCCTCTCCTGGCACAGACTGAGCTCCTGGTCCACTTTGCGTCTGACGATGGGAGGGTTGTAATCTGAAAGGATTGGAAATCTTTGCCTTATCAAAGAATCTCCCTGCTCGGCGAGGGCCTCAGGTGGGGGCTGCAGGTGGAAGAATGGGGGAGCCAAAGGGATGTCCGGCTCAGGAACCAGCCCCAGGTGTTTGTGGGGATGGGGCTGCAAACCCAGCCTGGCTGAGCATCGTGTGGCAGAACCTCTCGGGGGGGATGGCCACGGCCACGGCTCCAGGTGAAACCCAAACTCTGTCCCTGTGTAATTCCCCCACTCCCTCCCTCCCTCCCCATTCTTCAGTAACTCAGTTGTTTTTAAGCGTGAACACCGGGGCTGTAAATCTGAGGCCATTTCGCAGGTTAGGTGAACTGTGAAAAGCAGATTTGCACAATTTGCAGATTGCTTGTTGAGGTGAGAGCTAATGCTGCTGACTCACGAGCTGAGCTGATGCTCTTGGCAATCCTTCCCCACTCTCCAGCTATTTCTATGCAGCCCTTCACCCCTCTCGGGTTTTGGCAGCATCCAAAGTTTACTCCAAGAACAGAAGTTTTCTGAATCCAGCAGAACCACCTGTTTTTCCCCAGAATGATGCAAATGCACCGCAGTCTCTTCCAGACCCTGGCCCCAAACATGCTTTTAAGCAGTCTCAGCTCAGACCAGCAATTAGTATTCAGGCAGGAGAGCCTTGGGAGCGGCAGGAATGCCTCGCCTCCATCTTTATTCATCATCCAAAGGCGTGTTTGCTCTCCGGGCTGGGGTTGCTGCAGTGCTGGAGCAGCCGGCACCGCCTGAACCCCACAGGACCTCTCAGGTGCTCCCAGGCTCTGTTGGTTTTTAGCATTTCTGGATCATTTCTGAGCTCAGGCTCTCGCCCAGCCCGAGAGGGGCAGAAACCCCTCCTGGCTCTGGGCTGGGGGAGCTCACAGGGGGAAAAGCTCGGGCTGGGGGGCAGCAGCACCTCCCGCCCTGTCTGCTTGGTTTCCTCTGCCCTTCACACCCACCTCCTGTTGCTCCTCATCTCCTCTGCACGCTGACAAAAAGCTGCCTCCAGGTACGAGCTGTGTTTCCATTGATCACTTGGAATTCTGCAGCCGGGCAGGGGAGAAAGGTTTTCCTGCTCGGAGCATCGCTGCCACTGACCCTGCAGCTCCAGGGCCTCCAAGACTGGGGGAAAAAACCCCTTGTTCTCCCGGGGCTTTTTCTGCATTTGTGCAGAAATGGGGATTTCTTTAATCTTGGCTTTTCGCTGTGGTTTCCATTCTCCTCCCAGTGGATAATGAGTTCTGGAAGTTCAGCAGCATCTCCCAGCACCTGCTGTGTCCCTGGGCTGGGATTTTCTGGGAGGAAAGGGTGAGGAGATGCTTTTGAGGAGCGAGTTTTGATCACTCTGGCTGGGCCACCACGGTGTCCTGAGCTGCCACGAGACAAACACCTCCCAGGCTCCATCCTCGCACTGCCCGGGGACAGGCAGGGACACATTAATCTGAACAAAGATTGATCAATAATTTATGCTGGTGTTTTCACTCACCTGGGGCCTAGACAGACTTTGATATGATTTGATGGGGTCGGACCCACCCTGCTTTAATTAAACATGATGCTGCAAATTAAAAGGAAAACCTATTGGCTACTGGAACTGAAATCAATCTGTGATCAGTAACAAGAGACTGATTAAAGAGGTGATGCCCAGGAAGGAACGGGCAGGTTCAGCAGATGCTTCCTGAAGGCGAGATTAGCGGGACATATTGAATGTAAATACAGCTATTGGCATTTTGTCACGGCGTGGCCTTTAGCAGCCGAGCTGTTTGTGTGCCTTGATGAATGGCTTTGCACCAGGGAAGGTGCTGCGGGAATTGAGGGCTGCGCTGGAGGCTCTCCCGGAGCATCTCGGGGGGGTTGGATGGGGCTGAGCTGAGCCCCCTGTGCCCACCACCCCTGCCCGGGGGTACAGGCAGCGCAGGTTGGCTTTTTGGCAGGGGGTTGTCTGTGCACAGGCAAAGCCGTGCGGGCCCCCGGGCAGGGCAGGGATTGGGATCGGGGTGTCCCGGGTGAGCTCCTGCCCCGGAGCCGGGGCTGGGCAGGCGCTAATGGAGCAGCGCTGCGTTCACCCGGGGAAACGGAGATGCTCCAGGAGCAGCGAGGAGCTGACAGCACAAAACTCGGGGTGTGGGCAAAAAGAGAGACCGAGCCCAGTGCTTTCACTGAGAGATCCTCACCCTGGAATGGGGCCCTGGGCCACCCCTCCTGCGGGAGCTGCTCTCGGGAGATGCCGCCCTGTGACGGGAGCACCCCCGGTCACAGCCTGGAGCATCCCTGGGTGCCGCACATTGGTCACCTCTCTTTGCAGGGCTGGATTTTCCCCCTGAAAAGCAGAGAGGGGAAGAAGCGGAAAGGTTTCCTCTGTTTCCATCCCACCCTCTCTGCTGTTCCATAGCAGTCAGGGTGGACAAACGGGAGTTTTTCCAGCCCCGTGTGTTTCTATCCTTTGCCCTCCTCTGCATGTGCAGCTCCGTGACAGACCCTGGAGACACAGGACAGGGGTGGGAACAGGGATGGGGACAGGGGTGGGGATGGTTCCTTCCCTCAGCTGCTGCACTTGCTCATTTTTAACTTCCCTGCCAGTTTACAGGAGAAAGGAGACCGTAGGGGAGAGGTCCAGGATTTATTTAAGAGTTTCAGAGCGTGCAGGAAGGAGATGGGGAAGGCGGAGCTGGGGACAAAGCACCCTTGAGTTGTGCTGTGAGAAATGGGTGGATCTGGGGGCGAGGGGGAGAAGCCTCCCTCGGAGCAAGGTGACTTTTGTGCCTTGGGATAAGGCTTTGCCATCAATTATTGCAGGGGAAGGAGCTCAGAATTGGGGGTGTGTGTGTGTGATGGGCACCAGGGCCGCAGGGGGACAGGGATGAGGCCGGTGAGGAGCAGCACACGAGCTCAGGGACCTGCTGGTCACTCGGGGAGTTTGGAAGCTGCTTCCTCACCTGCCTGCCTTGTTGGGGCTTTGATTCCTCACTGACAGCCCGCTGAAGGATTGATCTGAGCGGGGATAAATAATTCATGAGCTTTTTTGGGGTTTTTTTTTTTGAGCAGCTGTGAATTCTGAGACGTGAGCTCTGCACAGCAGACGCTGTTAGGACTAAAAGAACAGTTTGAGGAGAAAGCTGAATATTTTTGTTGTTGTTGTTGTCTGTTGCCGTTTATAATTTTTAATCTCCTTTTTCTCCTTTAGTTTTTTGTTTTTGTTCATTGTTTTCTTCCCACACACGAGGCTGGTTTGTTCCTGAGGCTCTCAGCAGGCAGCTGTGGCAGCGACCCAGCGTGAGGGGATGGCTCCACCAGCCGAAGGCTCTGGGTGGATCTGTAACCTCTGCTTGCAGGGAGATGCTGCCCGAGGGTGCTCCCTGCTCACGGGTGCACCTCGGATCCACCTCTGGAGTCTGAGCTGCTCCCAGCCCTGAAGTTCGGGGGATTGGATACTGCCTTGGCTCCTGTCTCACCATCAGGGATCCCCTGGGAAAATGAGAGTGGGAGCAGGGCATGGAGGGGAGAGGGGCTGAGGAACTTTTTCTGGGGGTTTGGGCACAGAACTAGAGATGCTGGTTGACAAAACAGCCCAGCCTGGGCTGCCAAAACTGCCCCCAGCCCTGAGTGAAACCTCTGTGACAACAGACAGCTGATTAAATGGTATTTAGTGTTTCCCGGGTTATCTGGTAGCATTTGTTGGCTGAGAACCCTCCTAAATCTTTACCATCAGTTTAAAATGAACTGTGCAAAGATGTGGATGTTGGAAGGAGAATTTCCAGCTTAACCCCCTGATTTCACTGAACACCCATGGGCTGACTCCAAGAGATCCCAGGAAGGGAAAATGGGGTTCGAAAGATTTCATAAGGCAAAATTAATGATAAAAATATTCTCTTGCAAGTCAGCCAGAAGTTTTCTAGCGGGGTTCCCAGCAGAGGCAGGCGGTGCAGGGAGGCAGCTGCAGCCACATCTGGGGGGATCTGCTGATGCCAGTACAAGTCAGTGCGGAAAAATCTTCGCTGTAGAGAAGTTTTTTCAGGAAAACAAGAACAAGAGGCAGCCCCTGCAGTGCTGAGAGGTCTGTGAGGCTGCCTGGGAGCCCCTGAGAGCAGCAGGCAGTGCTGCTGCCATCAGCCTGCCACGGAGGGGAGAAGGGAGGTGAAGCAGGAGCTCTTTGCCTTCCTGCCCCCCAGAGCACCCCAAGTGCTGCTGGCTGAGCCCAGAAAGCCCTTCCTGGGCTGCAGGGTTTGCAGCTGGGGGGCATCTGCAGCCCTTGGAGAGAGAAGAGCTGAGACTGGACACGTGTCCCTCCTGCTCTGCACGGCTGAGATCTTCTCCAGGGGCGCAGGGCCAGCCCCTCACCCTGCCCTGGGAAGGGGCTGGGCCCTCAGTGCCTCCACAGGCCCAGCTTTATGGCTTTCACTCCAGCATGGGCTTTTCTTTTTCTCTCCAAACAGCTCTTGTTGGCCAGAGCAGCAAAACTGGTGCAAGATGTTTGTGGGGATGTGACCACGTCCCAGGGAGGGGAGGAAGGAGTGCTGGAGGTTTCTCACCACTTCACCTGGCTCTTCCAGGATTTACTTTATCTGCTGTAGCAAACATTGGACATGGGAGGAAATTTTCTGGGGCGTTGGGGTCACCATTGCCAGCAGGTCCTGGGCTCCCAGGAGCTGATGGACATCTCACTGCTGCAGCTCCTGGCAGGGGACAGGATGCCACCCTGATGGGCACTTGGGCTGAGTCTCATCAGCCACGAGCGGTTTCAGGCTGATGAAAATTATTCATGAACTTGGGCTGAATTAGATGAGGACTTGATGAATGGGGGGGTTGGGTTTTGTGTCAAAATGTTTCTTCATAATCCTTAAAAGATGGAGTATCTTGACTCTTTGTTTTGAAATGATGTGAAAATAACTAAATTTGGCCAACACTAATTTCATAAAGAAGGAGAACACCTACACAGCATGAAGCATTCTCCATATTTTTTTTTTCATTTGCTTATTTTGACAAGGGAAGGAAAGACAAAGCTTGGGGGGATTTGGTTTGAGGGTTTTTTTTCCTGAAGGCCACAGCAGTTTTTATATCCCTGCCTTTTGCCGGGTGGGTGGAGGTGCTCAGGAGCAGTAAAGCAATATTTGTTTTTTAATTCTTGGCCTGTTACAGAGAGGAGGAGGAGGAGGAAGATGCTTCAGCAACAGTGAGTTATCTCCAACATGCCAGGCACACAGGGGTTGTTCTCCTGGCTCTCTGCACCTCAGTGAGCACATCTGCCACCCCAGCACCTCCCTGCAGACCCAGGTTCCCTTCACTGGTGGGAAAAGCAACAGGGGGGCCCCTTGGGTTGGACACATGGATGGTTAATCAGCCAGTTAATGAATCAGTCTCTGGGATCCAGCTGCCAACGCAGTTTGCTGGGTTTTGTTTCTCTTTGGTGGCTTAATGATGCTCACAACACCTTTTGCTTTGGACCAGGCAATGGACCCGCAGCAGCAAAAACTTGACATCAGGAGCTTGATCTGCCCATTCCCACCCGGCTGCCACGGAGGAGGCACAGCTGTGCCCAGCAGAGGAGATAAACACTTGAAACGTGGGATGGAGGAGGCTTCAAACATCTCTGCTGCCTGCAAAGCAGGCTTCTGTTTCCAGCTCCCTTCCTGAGAGGCACAGAGATCACAGGGAGACGCTCGGAACAGGTGGAAATCTGTGGTGAGACATTATTTATTCATGGCATAATGTGTAATCATCCTGGAAAGAGCTGGGCTCGGGAGGGTCACTGCAATTCAGGTGGATCCTGCTCACTTTTTCCCACCTTGGGGTGGTGGAGCCCGGCACTGGGAGGGCAGTGGGACACTCACATTTCCCGCAGTTGGAAAAACACGGGGAAAGCTCAGGATGGGATTTTCATGGAAAACGCTGCTCGAAACGCGGTTCCTGTTGAGGAGCCGAGCAGCTGCCTGCTCTGTGCCCGTGCAGAGGGGTGAGGTGAGCGCCTGCCCTTGGGGCTGTGGCCTCGAGGGAGCTGCAGCATCACCCCGAGACTTCCACACTGGCTGTGACCGGGATGCCTCAGCCAAAAAGCAGGAGGGAGCCGGCTGTGTCCCACATTCCCAGGGTTCCTGCGGGAGCCGAGGGATGCTGCAGGGTGCACACGGTGCCTGGATGTGCTGCTCTGCTCCGGCTGCTGCATCCGTCCCGCTGCCATTCCCTGCTCCGGCTGCTCCTCGGAAAAGTTGTTCCTCTTCAGGAATGGTGGCACAAAAGCCCGTGGGAGAGGAGGCCTAATGCGGGAGGGGGGAGCCGGTTCCGTGCATCCACAGGAGATCAAATGCTGGCGGCCGGGGCGCGCGGTGCAATTACGGTGATGAGATTCGCGGGTAGTTAGCGCATCGCTGCTAATTAATTCGCTGTGTTACAGGATCTGGCAAAGGGCTGCCGGCGCCGAGTCTCCTGCGATAACTCACCCAGCAGAGAAAATGAAGCATAATGAGAGCTGATGGACAGCTTCAACAGGCAGGGCTTCATGCCATGTGGGAATACCACTGCACTCCTGAAGCTTTCCACTGGCCCAGACACCCGTGTGGAAGGAAGAAAGGAACCCCCCCCCCCCCCCCCCCTCCCCTTTGTGTTGTTTTTTCTATTTCANCCTTTTTTTTTGTAGCCAAATCTGTGCTGATTATTTGGGAAGGCAGAATTTCTTTGCTGTTCACACCTTTTGCTTTAACAATGCCTCATACACCTGAACAGCACCCACAGCACAATCAGACACGGACATCTCCACCCTGCAGGTGGCAAGGAGTGGAGGTGGAGGTGGCATCCCCACATCCCACCTCACAACAAGGGCAGGGGCCCGTGGGGGACACGGTGTCCTCTTGGTGTTGTCCAGGCCATGCTGGTTTCTGATGTGGTCAGCAGAGGTGGGCACAGGGTGTCCATGCCTGAATGTCACCTGACCTGTGCGAGGTCACCGTGGCCCTCCAGCATCCCGGCTCCTCGCAGCTGTCACATCAGGTATTTAAAACAAACAAACAAAAAAACCCAAAAAACCCCCAAAACAGAACAGGAGAGAACTGATCCTGCATGCCCCAAGGATGTCTGGGAGCAGACAAACTGCACTTACATGCCTGGCCATGACCTCTCTGGGGCTCCTGTCCTGGCTGGGACCTGGGGCTGGCTGCTGGCTCTGACTCCTCCTGAACGGCTCAGGACCTTGGACAAGTGCCCAGACTGCTCCTGCCTGGAGCCAGGATCTCATTAGCTCACAGTCCAACCACGGGCTGGTGCTGCATGTCTGATTGCATTTGTAGTGCTGCTGCCCTCCCTGGGCCTGGGAGTTGCTTCTCCACCCAAAAGCAGAGGATGCTCAGGGGCTCCTGTGTGAATCAGTTCAGAAAAAAGGACCCATGTGCTTCCAGGGATGGGACTGGAGCTTGGTTTGGGGTGAATGTCACCTTGGGGCATTGGGCAGCTATCCCAGCTCGTCCTTGCTCCTTGGATCAGTTTGACCAAGCAGTGAAAAGCTGTCCCCCCATGCTGACAGCAGAGCTGTGGTGTGTCCTAGCCCAGGTGTTCAGGACAAACCCAGGTCACTCTGCCAAGCTGGCTGCTGGAGCTCTCCACCCCGTGGGATACCAGGCAGGACCTGGCTCTGGGCTGCAGGCTGTCCCCTGGCCTCAGGTAAAATCCCTCACAGGTGGGTCCTGGGGGAAATTCAGGCTGGACAGGGCCTCTGGAACAGCCCGGGCTCTTCTCCCCTTCTTTTGTGTGCAAAACTGATAAGGAAAAAAAGAAACAAACCCCATCCACAACCAAATCAAACCCAACCAGTTCTTCAGCTTTATTTGGATGCAGGCCCAAAACACAGTCTGGCGAGGCCCTGCACGGCACAGATGGAAATCCTATCTGGGGCTACTGACTCACAGCACTAAAAAAAACCTGTTAGTCAACGTTCAAAAGGGCTGGAACTCCTGAAGAAACCCTCCATGGTCCCCAGGGGGGTGCTCCACTGGGACTGCTGTGGGCAGGGCACTGTTCCTTGGAGCTGCATCCCCCAGGGATGCTCCAGGGGTGATGGGTGTTGAGCCCTCGGGGCCTCAGCAGGGTGATGATGTGGATGTTACCGACCAGGATCTTGGCTTCCCCCTCCCCTGTTCACTGATTTCCCATCCCTCCCCAGTGCACTGCGTTTTTTAATCCATCCAGGGCATGGCCTGCTTGAGTGGGGCCAGCCGCGGGGTCAGCACTAACGATATGCTAATGAGGCTGGGGCAATCAATTCCCCCTGATCAGGGAATCGATCCCCACTGCAGGTGCATCTGATCTCGGGCTGTGCGGGAGCACCATCTGATTTTATTATTGAGGGGTTCTTTCAAGCTGTTTGTCACAGCAGAAACAGACTGGGAGGAGACTTGTAAAGCTTACAATAAAAAAAAATTGAAAATTAAAAAGAATGTTTGGGGATTGGAGCATCCTTTTGAACTCAAGAGCTGTTTTGCTGGAGGTGTCTGCTACAAAGTCGTGGGGGTTTAGTGGGTTTTTGGTCTCCTGTCTGCTGTAGTAGCCACAAGCAGATGCACAGGACTGAGCAGGATTTTTGATCCCCTGTAATATGTTTGAGCCCTCTAATAGATTTTAGTGATGACTATTTTTAGCTCAGGGAATTTCCTGAGCCTGGTGTTGTTTGCCCCTTCTCATTGAGCTCCTCATTCACTCTTCCCTTCACATTTTTTCCACCCTTGGATAAGAATTTCAGCAGCTCAGATGATGTGGAGAAACCCATTTAACCACCTCTAATCCTTGCACTAGGAAAGGGGAATTAAAATCCCCCTGTGTCACCTGAATGGTCCCCTGTGCCCCTGGGAAAGGAGGAGGTGTTGGGAGAGCCTGCACACGCTTCCCACTCCTGGGGTTTCAGGGTCTCATTGCAACTGCAAAGGTTTAAATTGGAATTAAGCTCCTGGAACAGCAATGTCACAGAGTCCCCGTGTGGGAGCAGGGATGTGCACCCACCCCAGGCCTTCAGTGTGTGGATTTACTGGGAAACCCTCTCACACTGCACCCAAACAGCTCCTCCCTGGACTCGTGGTGATGCTCAGCTCCTGGAACAGCCCTGCTCAGCCAGGACAGCACCAGGGATGGACCTGTCCCTCTGCCCCAGCAGGAGCTGCAGCATTGCCACCCAGCAGGCTCGCTGGGGTGATGAGAGCTGCTGGGATTTCTGCTTTTGCTTGGGGCAAAACCCTCTCTCCAAAACAGCCCTGCCCTGAATTAAGCTGGGTGGCACCCAGAGCCCCCCATGGATCCACACAGACACGGGGCTGGGGTCCTGTGTTCTCCCTCAGTCATGCCCAGCTACTCCCAGGGAAATAAAATGAAGAGGCAAACAGCAAAAAACTCCCTTCAAAACTGACCAGTGCCTCTCAAGGGGGAGCAGAAGGAGCAAACCAATCCCTGGGAGGGAAAAGTGCTGGCACCACCAAACAGAGCCTGGGAGCAGGGGATGGCCAAGGTCCTGCAGGGATGATGGAGGAGCTGCTCCCTCGAATAAGGTGGTGGGTGACAGGGATGGAGGCAGCTCTGGGGGTGCACTGGGAAGTCCCAGGATTGCCCACAGTGCCAGCGTGGGGCTCTCCAGCAGCGTTTGCCCTGTCTGGGCAGGGAGGTGCTTGTGTTACAGGGAGGTTGAGTCTTGTTGGACACGTCTTCTGGCAGGTCAATTAATCCTGCACCTTTTTCCCCCTGATCAGCCTGTCAGTTCCAATATCACCATTAATTAGAACACATGTCCAGAGCCAGCTAATGCAGTGTGAGCTGTGAGCTGTGCCATCCTGGGCTGCCCTGGTTGCACATCCGAGGGACACCCTCGTGCCTGTGGTGCTCAGATATTTTATAAACACATATTATCAAGCTGGCTTTTTGTAAATATTAAGATGAGTGTTGCACATATAAGGTTGTTATAAATACATATTATGGTATTGGTTTGTTTGGGTTTTTTTGCACCCATATAGGGTGGATACTCTGTGTGTGGTATGGAAATGGTTTAAAGGTAGAGTTCTCTTTAGCAGTAAAGTTGATAAAGTGTCTTTTTAGTGAGTGAACACTGCCTGGTTGGAATAACACCCAGTGCAGACCCCTGCTGCTGATATGAAGAATCTGCTGCTGATATCCCAGCTCCCAGCACTGACTGTAGAAATTATAGACCAAGGCCCAAATTAAGACTGATAAGAAGAATTAATTAAAACCACAGCCAAGAAACATGCATGCTCTAAAAAGGCAGGACCAAGGAGTGACCATGCAAAACAGCTCCTAGAAGCATGGCAATAAGATCTTAGAAAAGTTTAAATATCCATCTTTAAGGTGGGTGTCTCTAAAACATCAGGGGTGCTCTTGGCTCTCAGTCAGAGACACCCCGGCCGTGTATTTTGCTTTATAGCCTTGTCCTTATTGTCTTTCATTAAACCTTTAAAATCCTACCAAAAAGGTGAACTTCGTTTTTCACAGGTAGCCACGGGCAGCTCCCGGTCCTGCCTGTGTGACACAGCAGCTCCTGCCAGCGCTGCTGAGTCAGCAGGATCCTGGCTCCAGCTGAGTCAGCAAAAATCCGTCTGTGCCGGGCTGTGCCCCCGGGAAAGCGGGCGCTGCATCCCCGGGGGAGCAGCCACAAACGAGCCCTGCTCAGAGGAAGAGCGGGAGCAGAGGGATGTTTCTGTCAGCCCGGTGCCGTCTGTGGCCAGGCTGAGGGGAGCAGACAGGAGCTTGGCCCCGCAGGCAGGCGGTGACAGGGATGGTACACGCCAGGGTCCGGCAGTTTCGGTCCCACAACCAGCCCAGGACTGGCTTCACCGAGCTGGGCTCTGAGTTCCCCAGCCACAGACGGAGTGGGTGCCACCCCAGCAGAAGCTGCAGGGCTTTTCAGGCCAAAGCCACCCCCAGGAGGGGCAGTGGGCTCCCCAGACATGGGGGTCGCTGCAGCCACTGAGCTTTGCACAGAGCAGCCCCTGCCCTGGCCAGAAAGTGATGGCGTGTTTGGGATGCTGAGCTGGGCACAGACACCTCCCTGTGCCAGCCCCTCCTCATGTCCATCCCCTCCTGCTTCCCTCCAGCGCCCTTCTCCTGGGACTGGCATGTCCCCGATCTCGCTGCAGCTTGTCATTGTCACCACTTGCAGCCATCGCCCCTCTCAAGGTCGGCAGGAGCTTTGGGGTTATCTCTGTGCTCTCCCCAGGCTCCACTTTCCCACCACCAGGCTCCCTTCATCAGCAAGAAAACTGTCTTTTCCTAACACTTATTAAGCCCTAATTTTCATCTTATTCATTACTACCAAGTCATTAAGCTGGCAAGGAATTAAATGAGGTGAAATGAAAAGAATTGAAAGAGACTGAAGAGTTTGGGGTGGTTGGGTTATTTTTTAAAAGAGACCAAAAATAATCTCCCAGGATTAAGCAGGTAAGAGCAACTAACCCTGTGGAAGGGCACGTAAGACTCAGGGACGAGGTTTCTAATTAAAAAGAGGCATTGAAGAACCCCGGGGGGTGTCTGTCTGCTCCTCCCTGCTCCACCAGGTGACAATGAGGACACCGGGCACTGCCGGCTCCCGGACGGTGAAGCAACTCTTCCTTAAATTCAGTAAAGCTCAAATAAAAGCTGCTGAAATGGGAGGTTCAGGGGACATTTTTAGGCTTCTCAGAACAGCCTCTGCTAAATCCTGTCCGTGCCAGACTACGGCCCTGAGCTTTTATGTGTATATACACACACATGTATATGGGAGGGAACATTTAGGGGTATTATTTAATATATTGATATATTAGATATAAATATGTTGATATATTAATATGCAAAAATATATTTAAATATATGTCTGTATGTATAAAGCCACTGCTTCCAGGAAACAATCTTCTACCTCCAGGGCTATCGAGGGGCCTTGCTGGGTGTTTGCTCCAAGGATGGCTCTGGAATGTGCACGTGGCATTTATGGGATGCTTTGAAATCCAGAGTCCATCTCTGAACCCGCCAGGGCTCCTGGCACAGACCTGGATCATCCAGGAGGTGCTCACAGCCCAGCTCTGAGGTGAGCTGAGCCCCATGTGCGCCCTGAGCATCCCACCCCGATGAGTTCAGAGCAGCCCCGCTCCCAAACCCGTCTCCCACCCAGGCTCCGCAGCCGCCGGGCAAACCAGAGGCATCGGCTGCTGCCTGGGCATGTCGCACCAGTCTGTGGCTTTTTCCTATTTTTATTGTTGTTCCCTCAGACTGAATGAAAATAACAGTTCTACAGAGCAATGTCAGAGCTGCCAGAGGAATCCCATCTCTCTGGTGACTTCATTAGCGCCAGCGCCTGCAGTCAGCAAAGGCACGGGGCTTTATTAGTGCGTGGTGGGTTTTTTTTTTTCTCTTGCCCTCACATGCAGAGCCCTCATTAGTGGGAAGATGGAGCACTAAAGAGCCCCGTTAAGTTTCCATCCTTTTTGTTTCATCTCCTCCTTTCCTGACAACGACGCCCCGGCACCTCCAGCTTCGAAAGCAGCAGGACCGTGTGCGCATCTCCCGTCAGCACACCTCTCTGCCTGGCCTGGACTGGTGTTACTGGTTTGAAACACACCTGGGCAGGAAGGTGGGAGTCCCTGGAGCCCTGACTCAGCCACTACCCAGCAGGCTGGGGTTTGTTTCCGACCCGCTGCTTCCAGCCCTGCTTCACATTCCACACAGCCCCGGGTGAATTCTGACCCTGCCGGTCTCTCGTTCATTTTTGGTGCATTCAGGATCATAAGAGGCTGTTATTTTATGATGGATTAACGACGCTGTATTTGCTTTTAGCCTGTTTTATGGTGCCCCAAGTGCCTTGGCTATAACTCTTCTGTTTATTTGTATTATTATCCCAACAGGCTGCTCACGGACATCACTGTGGTAACACCCACTTTCCCCGAGAGGCTGGAGGAGATATCCCCCTCCAGGTGAGGCACAGCTCACCTGAGCTGGAGGAATGGTGCTTTGGAGCTGGACGTGGGGGATCAGTGTGCTGGTTGTGAGGTTGGGGCTGCCTGGGCAGGGAGGGGCTGCAGGAAGCAGTAGCTGCTTTAATTCAGTGACTCTCGGTGCATCCACCCACCTGTGCAGGGCTGGGCGTGGGCAGTACCCTGGAGCTAGAGGAGCTGCAGCAAGGAGCCAGGGGCTGAGGAGAGGAGGAGAGGAGCTGTCACTGCTGCAGGTCACATCCTCTTGTCACCCCCGCAGCTGGAGCCCTTCTCCATCCTCGCCTGGGTGCAGGTGAGCTGCTCCTGGCACAGGCTGTGCAGCCAGGTAAGGTTTGAAAGGCAAACACAGGCTCGGGGTTCTCCCCATCTTTGGGGATGACCTTGGGGGTCGTCCCATTGTCCCACGTCCCCTCCCTGGCCACCTCCCCAGTACCTTCCCTTCCCTTCCCTCCCCAGGGGCTGGTACATTTGCAGAGAGGTATCCGGGTGCCAATAACCCACATTAACACCTCGGGCTGGTGGATGTCAGCACCAAGGGCCAGGCTGCATTTCAGCTGAAAGCCTGGAAATTTCCAGCAGGAATTTCTAGCAAATTTCCTCCTAATTTCCAGTAGCAAAGATCAACTGGGAGCTTCAGGGATTAGAGCAGTGGGTTGGAGGGGGAAACGCAAAATGAAAGAGGAAAATAAACATAAAAGTCATACAAAACAAATAGCTGGCAGTAATTCCATTAAATCAGATGTTTTAAAATGGAAATATTAAAATATTAACTATGTAATTAAGTATTTATTAATTAAAAGAGAAGCCAAGCCGCATTAAGCTGAGCAAGGCCCAAATCATGTGCAAGTTCTTGTTTAGCTCAGCTGCCAACTCAATGGACCTGTGTCTGCCAGGGCTCAGCTCTGTGGAAGGGACAGGGAAGCAGATTCCTGAAGTCAGAAGACCAAAATCCCCTCAGCATTTCCAGTTTCCTGCTCTCCCAAGGTAAGAGCTGCCCGTGTTGGCTTTTCCTGCAAATCCCCACAGCTGCCCTGGAGCTGGGCTGGCAGCGGGGCAGGGCCATGGTTTCCCAGTGCTACCATCCCTCAGCTTTTTGGCAGTCCCTCCTCTGGTGACATCCAGGCGTGCTGGATGTCCGTGTGCTGCTGTCCTCGGCCTCCTGAGCTGCAGGAGCTGCGTGTGGAGGTCACATCACCGAGGCACAGACTGGGATGTCTCAGCACCTGGCCTGGGAGAAACCTCGGTGTCCCCCTGCCAGGGGCTGGTGTCACCAGGCCTGTGTGGCTGGAGCTGATGCCAGGGTCACATTGAGCTCTCCCAGACCAGTCCTGGGGAGCACGAGCTGTCTGGTGCCTCTGACAAACTCATCTGTCACCGAGTGAGGGCCATGGGCTGCGAGACACTGCAGAAGAGAGAGAATTAAAGAGGGAGAGAGAAAGAGCAATCAATACATTATTTAGCAGCAGGAATGCAAATGACAAAAAATTAATGAGGCCTCTTCCCCCCCTGCACCCTTCCCCCAGCCCTCCTTTGCTGTAAGATTGCTGACAAATTCTCTGGAAAATATCAAAACAGCCGGAGGGTGTAACCTGCCAGAGTGATGCACCATTATCTATTATTGATGGAAACCTTGACAAGTTCCCTTTAAAAAAGGAGAGAGAAAGGGAGGGAGAGAGGGGAAAAAAAAAATTGCATCTAATCTTTGTTTTAAAGCTACAGTTGCTCATTTTCTCTTCCCCGAGGGCGGCTGAGCAAGAGAAGTTGTCACCGTGGTGTCACCGTGTGGTGATGCTCCCTGAGCCCCAGCGTGGCCGGGAGCCTCCGGGCTGGGCTGGGCTGGCAGGGAATCCGCGGGGTGCTAAGGAGGAGGAATATTTGTTTCTTCGCCTGTAAAGCGTCTTTTAAGCCTCGTTTAAAGATGAAATAGGGCTGAGCTGGCAGAGACGGCACTGGGGATTGAGTCTGGGGAGAAGCTGGGGGCTTGGGGTAAGAGGGAGGGAGAAGATGATCAAAGCAAAGCGTGCGGTAAATCCGGGAGGAGAGAGCAGAAGGTAGAAAAAGGGACTGGGGGGGAAAAATATCCAGCAAGTCCCTGAAGCATATCAAACCCTGTCCTGAGCAGCAGAGAGGCGAGAAACCACGGTAGCCAGCACAGAGGCACTATCAAACAGGCTGGCGAGGGACACACTGCAGGGATTAATACTTCATAAATGTCACTGGCTTCCTGACAGCCCCTCTGCTTTTGGGCTCTTTGCAAAGCAGCAAAACCCTCCAAACAAACCCTGTGGAGCAGGTGAGCTCAGCTGCTCCTGTTGCTCCATCCCCCGAGCCAGGGGTGACCTGTCCCTGCTCCTGCAGGTGCCACACAGGGGGCAGCTGGGCTGTGTTGGCTGCAGACCCCCCTGTCCCACCCGGCCCTGGGGATGCTGTCAGCTGCAGGGCAGGGGGCCAAGCAACACAGCTGATGCTCCAGGAGCACCCCAGCATCCTTCCCTCCATCCCCCTGAGCCTTCTTGAGCACCCACCTCTCCCTGAATTTATAACCTGCTTCCCTTTCTCTGCTGTGGCCCTCCTGACATCCCCTCCTGCCAAGGAGATGTGTGGCTCTGGGGAGGGAGAGCTGCTGCAATGTGGGCAGGAGCTGTGGGCTCCCACCTGTGTCATTGTGCCTCAGTTTCTCCAGGCACAAGCTCTCACTTGGAGGTCCAAGATGAAGGACACCTCGTAGATGAGTTATTATTCACTGCTGATTTTTTTCTAGGCCCTCGAAAGAATCTCTCTCATCTCACAGCCCAGTCCCTCAAGGACGCTTACGGGATCTTTTCCAGGCAGATGCTGAAATCCAGCTCCTGTTTCCCCACCAGTAGCTCTAGGCCTGTCCTCGGGCTATTTAACATGGAAGGTACAGGAATTACCCCCAGAGGTTTATATCCCCACCCCACTGTCCTGTCTTCAGCAGAGTCCATGCCAGAGACCCCAGAGGTACAAAATCCTGGGCAAGACAGTTTGTAGATGTTAAATTTAATCCTGGCAAACAGCGCTGTTGTTCCAGTTTAGGCCCACTGGTGTTGTAGATCCTGCTGGACTCCACCTTCCTGTGGATCTTCATGCCAGGGCACCCTGCAGCTCTGCCTGTTCTTGGTTTGAAAGGTCCCCCCCTCTAACTGCATTGAATGTCTCCTGTTTTGGTGCTGCAGGGGCAAATTTGTGCTGCCAGCCACCTCCTCCATCTCAGTCAGTGCTTTGTATGCCTCTGCCATGCCTTCCTTGTCTTCACCTCTATCCCATCCCCTCTTCTTCCAAAACTAAATAGCCCTAAGTCTTTTTAATCTCTTCTCATGGATTATTGATACTATTTGTTGCAATTCTTTGGATCTTTTCCATTTCTGCTCTATCCTGGCCGAGATGATGGGGTGATGAGCAGACTCTGCTGAAGGTGAAGTTTATAAAGTCACAGCAGCTCTGCCTCCTCTCCCTGCTCTGTCCAAAACCTCTCACTTTGGGAAGGGGCAGCTCCTGCCCACCACACCCTCTGCTCCTGGACCTCCCTGCAGCAGTGCCAGGCTGCTTCCCAAAGGTTTAATCTCTCAGGAAGAGCCCCCATCCACCAGCAGAAGGATCCGTGGTTTTCCCCGTGTGTTTTGTTGCAGCAGTTGAGATTCGCAGTCGCGATTCCCAGCCCCTGCTCCTCTTTGTGTTCTTGGCTGCTCAGCCACTGCTGGGACTCACAGAGCTGTTCTGAGTCCCTCCAGGCCTTGTTGCTGCACGGTCCAGAGCCTCTCTGGAGCCCCCAGACACAGAGGTGATGCTGCTGCTCCCCATGATCCCCTAAGAGCATCCCTGTGTCACGGGGAGCAACCATGTTCCCCTCCCTTGACTTGCTCCAGCTCTCTCCCAGCTCATCCACAGCCTCAGCAGCTCCTTGTGTTTGCAAATCCAAACCCCCCAGGGGGTGATGCAGGCAGTGCACAGGCTCCTCTTTAACTGGGGAGGTGGCCAAATTTATACAAAATTATTTGTGTCCTCAGGAGACCTTGTAAGCCCAAGGGGTGGCAGGCAGGGCTCCCCACTGCCTTCTCTTTGTGTCCTGCTCTTGGGGGTCTTGGGGAGAAAATCCCTTTGCCAAAGGGTTCTCCCAACTCATCCAGCTCACCTGGATGCTTAAATGTTATTATTAGTTAAATCAGTTCTTTTTTTTTGTTTTGTTTTTTGTTATTGGAAGGCAACCGGGCTGATTCCCAAATTTTATGCCTTGGGTTTCCTTCAAGTTCAGCTTTTACTGCTTCTCCATCTTGCTGAGGGGTTATTTTACTCCTGTTTCAGCCACAAAGAAATGAGCCTTGATGTCCATCTGAGATGTGCTGCATGCTGGATTTTCGACCATCCAGACCACAGCAGTGTCAATTTTATCAGAAGCTGGGCTAAAACAGAATTCGGTCCCATGCTAATTGTACTGAAGGCTGAGAGATTTTTTTTACTCTCTTCTTATTCCTTGGTTAAATCCAGCTGACCCCTAAGCTTGCAGGAAACATCCCCCAAATACCACAGCCTGCAGGGAAGCACTGAAGGCCAAAACAAGGAAACAAAGCTGGGAAGAGCAATTGGAGAGGAGATTGCTGAGGTGGGGCTGCCAAAGAATTGAGAAGCTCCAGCTCCTGCAGTGGGAAGCCCCCCCAGCCCAGGTAGGCAGGGGGGGACTGCCAAGCTGACAAGGAAATCAGCATTTCATGGAGCTGAAGGTCACCCCTGGGCCAGCTGCGGGGGACAGAGAGCAGCCGCCGTGGTCACCATGGTGCTGGAAATGTCATGTCCAGCCAGAGCATTGGTTTTGCTTTCCTATTGTCTGTTGTGCTCAAGAAAGCTTTGTTGGCAAATGGACTTCATGGGAAGTTTATCTCTCCCTGCTGCTGACTTTGTGTGAAACAAAACAAAAGAACAACAAAAAAAAATTAAAAAGAACCCAACATAAGTTTCCAGGAGGAATCAGGAGGTCAAGTTTAAAAATAAAATAAAATGAAGGAAGGAAAAAAACTATGCCAAACAAGCCATCAGCACCAGCTTGATGATGAAGAGAAGTGCCGTGGGCTGAGGAATAATGGTTTGAAGTTTGCATCGTTATCAGAGGGATGTGCCCCACATTTACAATGCTCTCTGAAATGTATCAGGGCTTGTGCAGCATAACAGGAGCAACATGGGGGTCTATCTGTCCCTCCTTCAAGGCCAGGAGGGCCAAAGTGAAGGTTTGCAGAGATGATGTATTTTGTCACCCTGCACAAGAGGGACCTTGGAGGGGCTGGGTGAGAATCGCTGCTTCGTGTTCATACCAGGGTGGTTGCTGTGCTCATTAATGAGGTCCAGAGGTGTGTGTGCCTCTCCTGTCTAATTGCAAAGGTGAAAGGGCCATTTTACAAAAGGGGAAACTGAGGCACAGAGAGGCCAGCCTGCCCCGGGTCACCTCTTTGCACTGAAGGCAGACGCGTTCCCTCTCCGCCTGCGCTTCCTCCGTGCTGGGGCTGCTCTCTGCTCAGAGGCAGTGCTGCCTTTCCCAAGCCTGGATCTCCTGCAGCCTTCAGGGTTCAGCACATCTCACTCCTGACCTGCCACAGGCTCGTTTATTCAGGCCTGGACTCCCCAGGTGGATTTGCCAACACAGCTCATTCCTGCCCTGCAAGACCTCTGCTATTTCAGACCACGGCTGCCTGCAGCTCCCCAGGTTTCTCTCCCCCATCCTTCCTGCAGCTGCTGTCAGCTGTACAGACCGTATGGAGCTTCAGCAACACGGCCAGGTGACACTTTGGCTTGGGCACAAGGTCTCCCCACCTGGGATTGGCAGGGACAGGGAGAGTCTAGGCTGTCACGTCCAATTACATTTTTCCCTGGGTGACCTTTGTTTCCATAACACAATTTTTATTATTTGACTTTGTAATATTGATTTTGATTTCCTTTTTTGATTCATTTTCATTTCACTCTTTCCTGCAGGGGGTGACTTGGTTCACCTTCAGCATCTGCTTGCTCTGTAGTGTGAGGCAGGAAGGGTCACTTGTCCATGGAAAATGACCTGGAAGAGAAGCAAGGTCTTAAGGAGGGCTTGTGTATGAGCTGGGCTTGCTTCTGGTGCTCTAAATTGGGCCCCTCCATCCTGTCCTTCCTGAATACCCCTTGGCTTTATGGTGAGTTGTCTCCCTCATCCAGAGGTGGATGGGAACTGCATTGCAATGAAGCAGGTCTGGGTGTGGAGCTCCTCCAGTCTTTGCTGGCAGCAGGAGCAGCAGGACCATCTTTTGATTGGAAGGGAGAGTTTGCCCCAGAAGTGTGTCCATCTCCCTGTGTTCCATCTTCAGCAGTGACAGTAATGATGCTTCAGATGAAGGAAGAACTCAGTTGCAGCAGGCAGAGCCCAAAGTACATTTCCCACTTGGTGTATCCAGCAGCCTGTGCCACAAGACAAGAAACTTTCCTCTCCTCTCTTGCTCAGTGCCCAGAGGTTGGCCAAGGTCTGTGATGCAGGGTGGCACTGGGTGATGTTCAAGCCATCCAAAGGGAATGGGCTTGGGACCATCTGTGTCTCTGGGAGGACACCCTCATTGTCTGCAAGTGGAAAGGACTGCCAAGATACCCTGTTCCCTTCCTCTGAAAGGAGGAGAGTCTTCCCACCAGTTCTGTCCTCAGCAACACAGAGCCAGAAGGGTCAGGGCAGGCTTCAGAGACCCTTCAGAGCTGCTTTTCCTCTTCAGGGGCAGCACAGATGGACCATGATGTGGTCAGCAAAGTCAGCAGCCGAGCTCCAGCCATGCACAGCAAAGATCTTTATTCAATTACCTGCCACGATCCCAATAAGCCCCAGGAGGATGAGCCATCGATGTGAACCTCCAGGAGTGGGGAGGTGAAAGGACAGCCAGATGTCTGACCACTGAGGAAGTGCTGACAGAAACACCTTGGAGTGCCAGACACCTTGTTAGCCAGTATATATTGTGCTGGTGATCCACATGCTTATGTTTCCAGTGTGAAATATCGTCCCCAGTAGAGGGAAAAGATTGAACCAGAGAAAGAACCTTTACAGCCTTTCCTCTTTCCACCCTCACCTTCCTAATTACTTTAAATGTGCAAAGGGTTTGTCATAAGCTGTTTAATCTCTCTCTCAGTTTTTCTTTTTAATAATCCCAGGGCCTGGGGTTCTCTCAGCGTCCCTGCTCAAATCCACCTCATCCTTCTGTGGCAGCGTGAGGCCAACAATTATTTTCCCTATTTACTTCTTTTCACTAAGAGACTAAGAAAAAGACAGCAAAAAGCTTTACTTTAACAGATATATGTGGAAGTGCAATTTATTAATTTTTTTATTAATCCCCTAGTCCCAGTGACCTGAGTGAGTCTCTGCCTGGCTGTTGGTGTTTTACAGATGGGGAGCCCTGAAACATTGAGTGACCCACCCCAGATATGCAGTGGGTTTGCTGGGCTTGCACTGGAGATTTGTCTGGGAAACAAAACAAAACCACAAACCAAAGGTCTGTGACCAAGCAGGGAAGGGACCAAGGTGTTTCAAGGTTGGGATGTTGCAATAGGACAAGGGGTAATGGCTTTAAACTGAAAGAGGGTCAATTGAGATTACATATAAGGAAGGAATTCTTTACAATGAGGGAGGTCAGGCCCTGGCACAGGGTGCCCAGGGAAGCTGTGGCTGCTCCTGGATCCCTGTAAGTGTCCAAGGCCAGGCTGGACAGGGCTTGGAGCAGCCTGGGCTAGTGGAAGGTGTCCCTCCTCGTTTCAGGGAGTTCGGAACTAAATGACGTTTAAGGGTCCCTTCGAACCCCGACCATTCTATGGTTCTGTCACTCCTGTCCCACCTGCAGACAGAGCACAGCGTGCACCCCGTGGGAGCATTATTCCTCGGGATAACCACTGCCAGGATTCTCTCCTCTCCCTCGCCCCGGAGGCTTCTCTTGGCTCGGGCAGGGTGGGGGGAGCCGGCGGTGGCCCCCAGCCCCATGTGCCGGCATATGCTGCCCTCTAGAGCCTGCACCCAAATCTCGCCTTTTTTAAAGGAAAAAGCTGCGCGAAAGCAAATCCTGACAACCACCGGTCGGGATGGGACAAGCGGTGGAATCTCCCCCAGGGCTGGGCAGGGTGAGACCCCTCCGGGGGACCAGCCCCACCGAGGATGCACAGGGGGAGCCTTGACAATCTGCCCAGACCGTCAGCTCTCCTAATAATAATAACTTTGTCTCTCCAGCACACAGAGCACGGGGGTCTGTCACACAGCTGGGACCACCAGCCAGGTACCACCAGCTGCTGTGCAGAAAAATCCTGGACACTGACCCTTCCTCGAGGAGGTGAAAGTGGGGATTTGCCCAAAATCAGTGCCTCCCATTTGCTTTTTTTTTTTTCGCTCATATG
>VYXF01013095.1:339412-426326 GCA_013397295.1 Polioptila caerulea
GGCGAGGTTCCCCCGGGGGCTCCTGACAGCGCGGGCGGCGAGCGGGGCCCGGGCCGGGGCTGGGCCCGGGGGCCGCAGGAGATGCTCTGCCCGTCCCTCCGGGGGCTGGTCCTGCGCTGCCCCGGCACTGTTTGGCTCGGGCTTTGTGTCTCGTCCGCGTTTTCCTTTTTCCTCGTTGTTTTCCTCTCTCCCCCCCTAATTCCTTTATTTTAATTTTTGTGTTGTTGCACCCGTTCCGTCCTTGCCGTGCAGCCGAGCATCAGCACAGCCGGGCTCTGCAGCGCTTTAGGGCCTACGCACAATGATTAATTTCAACTTCTCCCAACTTTCCTCTCCTGGTGTTTGTGCAGGATGGGAAAAGATGAGTCCCTGGGCCAATGTCAGAGGGAACTTGCAGGTTTTGTCCTCCCTCTTCCCCTCTGCCTGGGGTACTCATGAGAGCCAGAGCCAGGGGAGGCTGCTGAGGTTCCTCCTGCTCTCACAAGGAAACGCTCAAGCACGGATCATATTGTCTCTCTGTGCTTCTGGAGTCGTGCCTGGTTCTCAGTTGTCACTTTAGATGGTTGAATGACCCTGTTTTTCTCTGTAGTGGGAGTAGTACGCTTAAAGATTCAATTAGTGTTGTGCAAATCAAGCAGCGAAGTTACGTAGTTTAATTATGTTGCATTTAATTAGCAGAGGAAAATCAATGCTGTTTTGTACATCTCGTTGTGGGGACCAGCTAGGCTGTCTCCATCTGGGGAGCGCAGGGCGGCAGCCCCAGCAGGGCTGAGCGGAGCATCCAGGCTTCCCAGGACAGCCGCCAGGGATGCAGGAAGGATGCCCAGTTCCAAGGAGTGCAGTCCGGTAGTACCGCGTTCTGCTCGTGCTCATCCCGCCCCGGTGTGCTCGCCGTGCGAGCGGGTTCTGCCCCGGCGCTGCGGTTCTGGAGCGGCCCCAGGGGCTGGAGGAGCCGCCTGCCAGCCGGCTCCGTGCAGCACCTCGGCGTGCTTCCAGCTCTCCGCGCTCGGTTACTGTCTAACAAGTGTGCGCCGCGCCAGGGGACAAGTGTTACTCCAGAAATATCGCAGGTTAATCCCGTGCACCATCCCTTTCACGGCAAAGCAGCGTGGCTCTGCTCCTGCCGGGCTTTTCCGTGCTCGTCCCTTACTCCAGCGAGCAAGGAAGGTGTTAGCAGAGTACACAGACCTCGGGCCAGCTCTGGAATAATTGCCACTTGTTTATGCTGGAGGTGGATTTGGCTTGGGATTTAGTGACTGTAGACAGTAATTACAGACGTATAAATAAGTGATCACGTTTTGTTTATTCGCGTGCAGTAAATAACCCTGGGAGAATAGTAAATAGAGCTCCACACCAGAGAGGCAGCGTGAGGAGTTCAAGCACAGGAAGATGACTCTGGAGACACACACAAACCCAGCACGGTTCCATAAACAATGGAACAGCGAGGCCAAGAAATACCATATAAATATAAATACCATATAAAATGCCATATAAAATACCATATAATAGCAATAAAATACCGTATAAAAATCATACTCTGCACAGCCTAGAGACCAGGCACACTGAGCTCCCACTGAAGAATTCCAGGATCATGCAAGATCCATCCCCAGGTCGGTGCTGTGAGCGTGCAGTTGGAAGATGCAGGAGGAGAAGCCCTGATGCAGAGACATTTGTTCTAGTGGAAGTGTATCACAGTGATGATTTGCTGAACAAGAGAAACTGTAAATCTGGGAATCTGTCCTCTTTCAACTGCTTGTACTTTCATTTCTTTCGGAAGGATAATTAAAAAAAAAAAAAAAATCCAATCCAAATATAAATGGGAGGAGAAGAGGCAGGGAAGGAGGGCTGGGAGCCAGCTGTTCCAGAGCAGGACCATCTCCATCGCTGTTTCTGAGTGTTTGAACTTCTGATTGACACAAACAGTTTGGGTAACAGTGTCACCAAATAAACACAGCCTGTAATACCACAGCCTTTCGGGGCTAATGTTTGACAAAACGTGTACAGTAGCAGAACAAAGGATACAGACTCATGAAGCAAATGCTGTGAGGTCCAAGGTCTGTGCATTTGTGTACATTTGAATTTATTTCTCTCACAAGGACAATAATTCATGCGCTGTGTAAGTGAAATGGACTCTTGCCTGGTCACAAGCCATGGTGACAAACTTGGAGGCAGCTTTGGTTTGACTCGTGTGTCGATCTAGACAGGCTGCTGGAAAAAAATGTGTTACCCCTTCCAGGGTTAGACCCCCAGAGACCCTCCTACATCTGCTGCCTGCGTCCTTAACTGAAACACCTTGTTGGCACTCAATAAAAAACAATAATAAATGATTAGAGATAACAGCTTCCATCCTGTCCATGAAGGAAGAGCAGACAAGACTCCCTCTGGAGCCTCTCAGTGCTGCTGTTTAATCAACAGAAGGGTCACTGTAGAGCAATGCAGAGCTCTGCTTTGGAGTGAAGGGCAGCCATCTGGTAACAAAGAAGATGGGATATTTGGGGTTTGCTAGTGTTAGAGCCCCTGCTTTGTTTGGCTCCCACCAGGAGACTTCCAGACAATTTTCCAAAGCAGAACCCTCCTTGGCTTGAAGAGGAGGAATGGCCATTGGCTTCTCTTTACTCCAGAAATGTGACTTTTTGTCTCCACTTTCAGAAAAGATTTGCTCTCTGCCGTTTTGACGTGAAATCCAAAATAGGGATGCCAAGAAGGAGCAGAGAAGGTCACAGATTCTGCTTGGGTTTCCTGTTACCATGGCGATGCACGAATTCCTGTTTTTATTTACCTGATGGATTACGTGCTGCAGGGAATTCAGCTACTCTGCATCACTCAGGGAGAGTAAGGGAGGAATTAGACACCATCAGCTCTGAACCAAAAGCTTGTCTTGACACAAGTCCATTCGAAAATGCCCTTTTATTAAAACCAAAGAACATATGGGTGCCATATTTTGCAGGTTTATTCTACTTGGCGTTTTCACTCTTAGTCTTATTTCTTTCAGGGTTTTCATTTCCCTTGTGAACTTGCTTTTCCAACAGCTGCCTGCTAAAGGTTGTTTGAGAGAGCTGTTTCAGGTGTTAGCTACCTGGAGTGCAGGCAGGCATCTCTGTTCTGCTCAGCTCTCAGTGGGATGTGTTTATTCCCAAAAACACTGTTGGCTTTACCTTTTACTCATAAGCACTTGTCTGATAAGCAAATTCACCTCAAATTCTCACCCTTTACCATTGGTGGGCTAAACATCTAAGGGTAATCCCAGGAGAACTCTGTTCTTAAGAAAATGACAAAATTGAAGAAACAATTCAGGAGGTCACATTATTCCCATCTTGGTAGGAATTTAATGTTCTATCTGGAGTCCTTCATGCCAATTTACGTGATCCTGAATTGCTCATCTGCGAATGTTTTTGTACTAATGTGACGTTTCCTGGAGATTTTGTTTTTGCAGAGGGTATATTTTGAATTATCATCATGTCTTGGATCATTTTATGGAAATTAGCCTGCCTGTTTTATACACCTGTACAGTTTGATGCAGTTTCTCTTTGTGTGTCATGCTTAGGTGGGTTACTAGGCAGGACTCTCAGTTCTGTTGTGCATTCACACCATGTTCCTCAGTATTAAGTGAGGGCTGTCAGGTTAGGAATTTTGCAGTTGACCAGCTTAAGTGCTTCTCTGCTGGTGGTTTTCGAGCAAAGCAGGAGTTATCTGCAAATCTGAAAATTAGACCCTTCAAAAAACTTACCTCCCAACCCCAAAGGCAGTTCAGTTCCAATTCCTCCTTAGTCAGGCTTTCAGCACCTGCTGTTTCCTCCTGTGTGCTGCTCCCATAGTGACATCCCACGGGTGTTTTACTGTCACTTGTTTAAACAGCATCAGCCATTCAGGCTGGGTTTGTGCAGGGGTCAAATGCAGGTACAAGGTGATGGCTGATTTCTGCAAAATGGCACGAGGAGCAGAATTTGGCATCTTTTGTAAGGCACTGTGGGTTGGCAGGTGGGACGTTCCCAAACGTAGCCTGTGGGATAACTGCTGCAGGGTTGAGATGGTCTTAGCAGTTGTAAGGAGGAAGTGGGCAAGGGGGTGGAGAAAAAAAGACAGCTGAAGGCTGCTGGAATGTGAAGCAGCTGGGTTGTGCCTTAGTCAGTGAAAATCAGAAACTGGAAACAATTGCAGAATTTATTTTCAGTGTAAGCAATCGTTTTCCTTGAACCACAGTGACTAAATATATCTCTTGGTTGTGATTTTTTATGTGGTGGTAACTCACTGGCTCTTGCTAACCTCCTGGCAGGCAGACAGAGGAGTGGAAGTTCACTGTCAGTCAAGATTGTAAAACAAATATCCCTCATTTAGATCTCCTGATTCACTTTGGAGGCTTTGCTTGCTGCATTGTATCACCTGAGTGGAAGAAACCTGGCTGCTTGTTTCTAGAGAAGGGAGTCAATCTGTAACTCCTCTTTCAGGTTTCCTTTGGGTTTTGTTCATATTTTTGGAAGTTTTGAATTGCAGCTGATGCTCTAGTAACTCTATTGTAGGTGCAGATAGTCTAATGAAAGGTGTGGTCTTTTTTTTTTTTTAAAGAGAAATATACATTAAGACCTTATTTATTGCAAAGTGGAAAGCCTGAGGGTAAAATTGGCAAAATGAGCTTTGCTGTTGACTTACAAATCCTTTGGAAGGATAGCATTCCATCCAGAATCTTAAGAGCATTTGAACTGCAAGTGAAGGAACATGAGGAGATAACTTCCTAGACTTCATTTTAAAGAAGCTGGAGAGATGTTGCACCTTCCTTGGCAGAGGCATTTGATGGCTAATCAGGTTTAATTCAATCACTCAGTCATTTATGTGTATTATAGGCAGCTCTCAGCTGAGCTAGTGGGAGCTGGAGTTGTTTGTTACTGTAGCACCCAGTTTGGGAGATCCCTTGTACCCCGGCAAAGGTAAAATGATAAAGAACATTTTCTGTCTTTGTGCCAGATTAAACACCTGAAACTATGTTGTATATTAAAAATAACAAATTACATGTCAGAACTACAGGTAAGGTGATTTAATAGCCTCCTTCCTCTCTCCCCCTCCTCACCACACCCATCATTCTGCATAGTTTGAATACACTTGGATTTAACTTGTTCAGTTTTCCAGAGCATGTAACCACAAGGTTTTTCTGCTGGAACTTGAGATTTGGGATCTTTTGGTAGTTTTTACACAGTCCTCTGTGTACTGTTGCTTAGCATGAAATGAATCCTTCCAGCTTCTATCTGCCTGTAGAGATGTTACATTATCTGGAGAAAAATCCTATGCATGGAGAGGGGTCCTTCAGCTTCTCAGATTTGTGACAGAATAGTCTTTTCTCTCTGAAAAGAACTGAAAATTTATTGTGCTGCAAGTGCCTGAATACTTGCAAAATTCTGCTTTGGAGTTAGATTTTTCCTTTTTGTTTATTAGCATATGACTATGGGATTCAGCCAGTGTTGTGGGAAGAGTATTAAAATCATGTAGTTGTTGCAAGGATGTTAGCTTTGTAATTTGTAATTTTTTTCTAAATAGCTAAAGTTTGCCTACAGTTGAGAAATATTGCAGAACATAATGGGATGAGGGGATGGTAAGGGAGAACAGCATGTCATTCTCAGGGCTTGAAATCAGAGGAAAAGAGAGAACAGGCTGAAGGAAAACTAGATTTATTATCTTTGCAAGTTTGAATTTGCAGCCCCAGAACTCCAAGGTGTATAAGAAGGCGGCCAGAGAAGGAAAAAGGGGCATCACACATTGATGGAATGGGTTGAGAGATGAGAAAATGAAGTGAGAGGATGCCCAACCCACGGGTGATGGCAGAGGAGGGAGCAGGGGGGTGAGTTGTGTGCGAGGAGAGCAGAGAGGAGAAGACAGGACGGATGGCAGGGAGGGAAATCAGGCAAGGAGGACATTCCTGACAGCTTCCACAGGATCCTGTTCCAAGGCAAAGAGACAGAAGATGAATTTCAGCAATCCGGAAAAGCTGCAGGAATCCTGCAGGTTGGGACGTGCTGCCAAAGGAATGTTCTGCAGTTGTGCCGTTCACGTTTTGCTGCAGCCTGACAAATTACAGCTTTATTCCCTGACCCACAGCATCCACTCTTAAAAATACATTTCCAGTCTCTTCTTGAGGTGTCTGCCACTGGCAGTGACAGAGCAAACAGTTTCATCTGTGTGAGAGAGAAATGATGTCCTCACGTGTTCTGTGAAGCAGCCTGAGAAGGCTGATGGGTCACATTATTGATCTGCTTTTATTTGGGTTGCATATTTCAGTGAGAGCTCTCCAGCTTTGAAACACTCTCTTCACGTTCAATCCCTTTGCTGTTTGAGCTGCCAGCTCAGCTCACCTTCTGTGGAGTTTGTAAGATAATGTTTCCTTGTGAGAGCAAGGGGGAAGTGAA
This sequence comes from Polioptila caerulea, assembly GCA_013397295.1. Classification (NCBI taxonomy): domain Eukaryota; kingdom Metazoa; phylum Chordata; class Aves; order Passeriformes; family Certhiidae; genus Polioptila; species Polioptila caerulea. Next base: position 345,805 of record VYXF01013095.1, read on the forward strand.
TAGAAACAAGTAGAGGAAAAAGATAGCCTGTGTCAGAGTGGTCACTCGGTGTTGTGGGAGGCACAATATCCCCAATATTTGGGAGGACTGGTTCTCCTACACCTCCTTTCTATCATGTTGTATTTAGGAAAGTGTCTAAAAGATCTGAGAATTGATAAGAGCTATATTCTAAATAATTTTTTGGTTCCCATTTTATAACCACTCTGAGGGTCGGATGAGCATGGGTGGCACAGAAGAGGAGATTTTTTAATTATAGAACTGAGGCTTTTTGAATTGAAATAAAAGCATGTTTTGCATTATCTTACTTTACCTGGGTGACAGTGTCTGCTGCTTTGGGTAGAGTTTTTCTGGTGCCATGGAAATCCTGTGCATTTTGTGATGTGAGTTAACATCTTGGCGTGGCCATCAGTGCCTCTGAGGAAATCCTCATCCATTATTCTGCCCAGGGAGAGAGGTTAAAGCTTCCTTGCACTCTCATGCTCTCATTCTTTCTCTCTGGAGGCTTCATGGGGGGATGCCCTTTGTTGAGTACTTAACATATTCACTGAACCAGTCCCATTTATATTCTAAACAAGATCTTTAATTTTGTCCCTGACGTGTACAAAATCTTGGGGTTTGAAAGAAAATTCATGAGAATTTTCTTTTTTAGGCTTCTGGAAAGAAAGGAAAAAAATCAGTGGAAGTTAAAGAATAGTTACTCACAGCTGGTAGTGAGTACCAGGTTGGAGGAAGCAGATACTGAAGCTTGGTTGGTTGATTCCTTGTGAACAGAATTTTACCAGGAGACTGAATGAATAATTCTGTATCTATTCAGCTGTAGTTTACAGGGAGTCTTTAATAATTAAAATGGGAACCAAAACAAGTGTGTTCCAAATACACAGCACACATTGTTTTATCCCTTACCTTTTGATGGGTTTGTTTGGGTCCTGTCTACCAATCTGTCCTGTCTGTGCTGCCCAAGAGGTGCTAAAGTAGCCTCAGGAATTAATTCCATATTTAGAAAGTTTCCTTTAGAAGCCAAACATCACAAAGGGCACCCAGGGAGATCAATATTGCAGTTCTGGTTGTAGAGTACATTCCAATCAATTCTGGAGAGCAGGGCTCAGTGAATCCATCTGACAATGGGTTCAGTTAGCAGCACAATGCTGTTTAAACACAGTTTTTCTTGGGTGTTTTATGATCCTTTCAGCTGTGCTCTGACTGTATTAACTTTGTCAATTTGAGCATTTTGCCTTTATTTTTTTCCTTGTTAATGCTTAATGCAGCCTTGCATTTCACAGTTGAGAGTGATGTGTGCTGCAGCTTTCATATACAGGAAAATGAAATATCCCTCTTTGGATTTATATTTTCCATCTTAGTTTTTTTAAGTCTCCGTTTTCTAATTTTCTTAGTAGAATTATATATAAAAATAATACCTTTGAGGAACTAGGGAATTCTGCCAAAAGGTCTGGTTAGAACTCATCTATGAATTTACAGGGATTTACAGAAAATGTAGAGCACTGGTTTGTGCAGGAGGTGGTTTGTCTGTATAAATACCCTTGAAAGGTCACACGAATTCAGATGTTAAGGCTGATGCTGGATTTTTGACAGAGCATGGCCAGAGCAGTGCAGGGTTGAGTTGAGTTTAACTTTTACTGCTCAGAATTGCTCCTCCAGGGCTGCTGTGGGGGAAAAACTCGCAGTACCCAAAACCACCTGAAAGTCACATGACTTTAAAAAACCCCATGATCTTGTACCTTTATGAGCAATACCTAGAACATAACTGACAAACTGAGCCGGGGAGTTTCTCTGTTTTCAGCTTAGTTTTTCTGTTCTTTTTATGTGTGTAACTGTTGGCTCTTTGTCGTTGGGATCAGTGGCACTTCTGTCCCCTGCTCTGCCTGGGATGTTGTTTTACAGGAGAAACTCTTTGGAACGTTGTAGAGCCACCCTGTTAAAATGATGGAGTGAATTTAGGGGATGATGTTTAAAGTACTTCTCAACTCTGGCCAGTTTGGTGATATTCAGGTGCACAAAATCCCTTTAAAGAAGAACCAGCAAGGCTTCATGCATAACTTGGCACATCTCTCAGAGATAAGTTTGCTCCTTGTCTGCACCTCTCTTCCTTAATCTGTAACATCCTTAGGCAGGGCAGTTGTGATAGCTCATCCATCCTCTGTTACAACTCATGGACTTACTGGCCAATTTCTGTCAAACTTCGTGAAGGAATGGGTATTAAAATTTATTTAAATTTCTGCACATTTTCTGAAGAAGGTTGAGGGGATCAGAGAGGCTGCCAATAGGGCCTTCACTGTGGCAGAATTGAAAATGTTGCTGTCCCATTCTGTAGCCATTTGGCAAACGTGACTTGTGAATGACCTGGAATGGGGAATGCCAAGGAAAAGCAGAATCTTTGGGGAAAAAAGCAAATGTGTGTATTTTGGAGAGAGTTCAGAGGGGCCAGTCGGGGACAGTGAGGGGTGGGTTGCCAATAAAAGCCTGGTAACAATTGCAGGGTAAAGAAACACTTCAAAACCATGCCAAGAGAGAATTTGGTTCTTGTTACTCTCTGCACCTATTTCCAGGTAGGCTTTGAACAAAGATGATTTTGTTCCTGTGTGTCTTGGGTGAAAGCACTTGTGTAAATTCTCTAAATATTCATTGGCAGTACTTAACTCTTAGATTTTATCCTGAAATACAACCAGACCTCAGAGGTGAGGTGTGTGTTTCACTGTGACACTCACAGGGCTCCCTGGAGACATCAGTGCACCACAAGTGATACCCAGGAGAATTTCCCTGAGCTTCCACTTGGCTGGCAGCCTGGTGAGTGCCAAGCTCCAAACCCTCTCTTGCCCTGGGCAGAGGAATTTATCTGTAAATCCTGAGGGTCTTTTGACAGCAAGGTGTGTAAGAGTTTGAGCAACAATAAAAAGGATGTTGGAAGGTTGTGGATTGCCCACAATTGTCATTGTTTGGATACTTCTCAAGTTCTGTAAGGACTTGGGACTGGTCTAAATAATTGTACTTAAGGTTAGAGCCATTGGTTATCCACTCTGTTGGAGCTCCACTGGTTATGTCACCAAAAAAATTCCCCAATCCACTGTGGGCATAACTGCTTCTGAAATCATCCCCAGCATGCATGAGCTGTTAAAATGGCTGTGGATCAGCATCCTGATCCAAGGCTGTGATGCCTGCAAAACACCCTTCTGAGCCATGCTGCCAGGCCAGGGTTATGGCTTATCCCATGAGAAGGCTCAGATTTTTCACTGAAAGAGAGGTCAGGCCTTGGAATAAGTTGCCCAGAGGAGTGGTGGAGTTGCTCTCTGGAAGTGACATTCAAGAGGTCTGGAAGTGGCTCTTGTGGATATGATTTTGGGGTAATTATGGCTGACAGTTGGACCAGATCATCTTGAAGGTCTCTTCCAGCCTTGATGGTTCTGTGGTTCTGAGAGCTAACAGACTGTAAGTTTTATTATTACTGTTAATTTGTTTTTTACCATTTAATTCTTTTCAGATGAGATAATTCACATCTAAAAGCTCTGGCAACGTAGTGTACTAAGTTTCAAATATTATCATAATGGAAAAGAGTCATGCTAGAAATATTAGTACCCAGTTGTATACATTTAATGAAATTGTTATTCAAAGCTTTTATGTCCAAAACAGTAACACTGGTTTGTGTTGATGTTGCATGCTCTGATCTTAACCTTTGGGATGATAACAAAGCACAAAAAACTGGCTCCTCCTGCAATCCTTTGCCCTTGAAGGAGTCATTTAGTTAAATTCCTTAATATTTGTGCAGCTGTGGTTGTGGTTTATTAACTGATGCTGCCTTGAAGAACGGCCTGTGTCTGCAGCAAAGTTTTCATTACTCATCTGTCAATACTTGCAGGGTAAAACAAATGGGTCTGAGTAGAGGTTTCTGCTCTTCAGTCTAAATAGTTTCTTTCTCTCCAGCCCTGCTATTTTACTCAAGGAGAGGGTAGAGAATAATTTGGATGCAGTGAGTGCATAGTCATGCTCTATGGATAGGAAGGTCTGGCTGCTTTGTCTGTCAGGATTATTTTAAGCTATGATGTTTAGAATTTATTAAATGAACTAGAAGGAATTAAAAACATCTCTTTTTCCCAAAATATTCTCACTTCTGCAGCTGGTGAAATGCCTTTTATCCTGATTCATACTAGCTGAAGGATCTCCAGAATTTCTCTTTTGCAGTTGGTAAAATACCATTTTGGCCAGTTCAACAATTTACTTGTCAGGAGAAATCCGGCTGAGTTTGGTTTGGTTTTGATTTGATTGTGTTTAAACATAGTCCTCAAAATTGAAAATCAGATAACCCAAAACTATTATGTTGCTGTGTTTACTGATGAAAAAAACCTTCAAGTTCTGCAGTAACTGCCTTGGCCTCTGGGTGAAATTCAGGGGACAGTTTGTCTGCCTGGGTTCTTGTGGGGGTATTTTTGCATGATAATTGCAGATGGAGAGCACATCTTACTTGGAAGGCCCTCCAGAGCAGGGATGTCACCTCTGGGAGGTGATGGACATGAATTTTGTGCTGATGAATGGAAGGAACTGGAGGAACTGCTGTCGTGATTGAGCAGTGGATAGAAAATGCTTTGGTGTCACAGGGCAGAGCTAAAGGATGAGCTATAATAAGTAGGGGAGAAGCACTTGCAGAATGCAGGGGTCTGACTCACTTGACCAAATGCTTCTCTTGAGTTTCACACCTGACTGTGACAAATATCAAATGGAATAGCAGCCAGGCTAGTGAGCAAGTGTGCTGAGAGCCAGAGGTCTGTGCTGACCACTCTCTGTGCACGTGATTTGGGGGAAAATACTTGAGTCCTCATCTCCTTTTCCTGTTGTGCACTGGAGTTTTGCTTACTTTTATTCTGCTTCAGAAAATCAGGGTGGTGTGAAACCTCCCACAGCATTTCCCTGGGCACAAAGGTGTAAAGAACCAACCCCAGCCCACTAAAAGTGACTCACAACTGGAACACTGCTTTGTGCCTCTGTACCTGCCTTGACACATGATGAGTTGGCTGGTAAATTTGGGCTGGTTTCCTTAGCACATGGAGCTGCCATCAACTGCTTTTTAAAGTCTGTCCAGTGGGAGACTGCTCTGAGAGTGGAAGGAACTGAAACCTCTGCCAGACCTAGCTGCAAGCATGAGGACCTAGTTTGGAGATAAAAACTGATTAGTGGATAATTCCCCCAGAATGAATAATCTCTGCCTTAAAAGATGAGTTGCAGATGGTTTTGGATGAGAGAGGGAGAGAGATCAGGTTTGAAATGTCATTCTCTCAGTAAGCTGAATCTCGTGACCTTATGTGACCCTGCAGAGATGATTTCAGCCGAGTAAGACCAGGAGAGGCTGGCTGGGGATGTGTGGCCAGTGCCTGCTGACCCTGAGCCCCAGTGTTATATTTACCTGGTAGTTTGAGAGGTCTTTCACTCCACAAGGTCAAGAAAAGCTTCCAAAATACAGGGAGGAGCCATTTATATCTCCCCAAGTGAGGATTAGTATCTGACGTGACTTCTTGAACTATTTTCGGTTTGGTTACGTGTCTGCTGATCTTTCACCTTTGCAAGGGTAACAGTACTTGTGTGTTTGCCTGTCCTTGACTGCAAAGGTTGCAGAAAACAAAACTGAAACTTAAAACTAGGTTAAGGGCTATTATAAACAAGCTGTGTCAATAAAGGCCATCATTTTGTGTAACTGTGCAGCTTTTCAAATTACTCCAGCGAGACTCTCTTTACAAATGCTTTTGTATTTTGTCTGTTGACTCATCCATCTCAACACTCACAGTAACATTTCAGTACTGTCTTATAAAGCCTGTGATTGAAACAAGGCTGTTCTTGGGCTGGTTCATCAACAGATGCAATTAATACAATGATGTTTGTTTTGACACCCTGGCTCACTGGCAGCATTGTAAGCAGCATTGCTATGAGAGGAGATCGCTGTGGTTGAGGACTCCGTGTACAGGCAGCTCACTCAATATTTGTATTCAGCTTAAAGTCAACACTGACAGAGTTTCAGACCTCTCCTAAGCTGGCAAACAGGCTCACTGGTGCTACCAGCAATGTTAACAAAAGGGCAAATCATAATCTGCAGCACTTCTAATTTATTTACAGTCTTACAAAACGCTGGGTTTTCATTCTGTTGGAGAGCACCACAAGTATAAAAGGAAAGCTCAGAGGGATTTTCTCCTTGTGCAAGTCTGGGAAGGTGGTGAAGGAAATACGATTTGGAGTCAGATATTTATTCTTTCAGTAGAACAATGTCAGTCCCAGACCAGCTCTTCTCAGATGTGTTTTACCCTGGGAACTTGTATAAAATGTCTTCCTTTCCAGCTATTTAATTTTTGGCTGTATAGAGGGTGTAACCATTGTTTAAGGGAGTGTCCATGGCATTGAGCCAGTTGATATCTAAACCCTGTCAAGAATTGTTTTAAAGAGAGTGATTTTCTGTACTGAGATATATTGATGACTATTTTTCAGGGCAGGAAGTACCTGCTGACTCCAGCAGTCGCCAGAGCAGCTGTTCATTATGAGTAAGCCACAGAAAAAATCTTGTGAAAGCCTTAATATCTCTAGGAAGCAGCTCGAGCTTAAATGATCAGTCCAGTTAAGCTGTATGAAGAACTGCTTTTGTATTTTCACTTGCCTGGAATTTTATATTGGGAAAAATAATTCTGGTTCTTAGGATATCAAAGTCTGTAGGATAGTTTACAGAGAGGTATTTAACTTCAGGCTAGTTAATATTTGTTAAGGCTTGTCTGGACGCTCCTCAGACTCTTGCTCCAGGGTACAAATTTAATTGATTTATTCCATGTTGGGTTAATGCAGCAGTTTGTGTTTCTGCAGGTAGGCATCTCTGCTGGCTGCATGGCTGTCAGCATTCTCTGGCATTGTTAGCACCTCGCCTGGGTTTCTACCAGGACCTGTGTTAGGCCAGGCACACACTGGAAATACAGTCAGCTCCCTGTCCTGAGCTTCCTAAGGAGCAAGATGAGGCTTTGTTTGTTATATTCTGTTTTTAATCACTGAGCTGACTTCTGATGAGATTATATATAGATTTCCATAACTTCCCGCCAAAAGATTTGTTTTGAATTAATGAACATTTTTGTGAATTTCTGTAGCTGACATTTTCTGGGAAAATAAATTAGGATTTTTGGTGCAGACCCCTCTGATCAGTGCCAGGTGTGAGCAGCAGGGCTGCAGTGAGCTCGTCCAGGGTGTGGGAGCACTGCTGACCTTTGGCTCACGGAAAAAACAATGAGCAAGGAGTACAGTGCTCCAGATGTGAAGCTGTCTGGAAGCTGAGTGTGCAGAGATAAGCTGCTGATGGCAAACACCCTCTCCCCTACAGCTTCTCCACGATCCAAGTGAACCCAGTGTCACAGCTCAGCTTCTGAGATACTCCAGCCCAAGTTCAGTCACTTCCTTCGTTCTCCGTTTGAGCTCTGGGTTTGAATTGCTTTTCATTTTGTATTGTCTCTTGTTGCCTTTGATACGAGGATATGATTTCTTCACTGCCCTTTGTTTCTCTTAGTTTGCAAGTTTTTTGGGTGGTAGCACTCGCATTGCTTGTAGTGCATCCTCTGTGTCACAAGGTTTTGACTCAGCAGGATTGTCCTGGAGATGTAGAGGGACGTGCCAGCAGGCAGTGGTACATGTGTCACAGCAAAAGAACATCCTCACACATCTTGCCCAGGCAGCAGAGCTCCTCTTGCTGCTAAATGTGATTCTGGGGTCATGGCTCATGAGAGTGGCAACAATGGGAAGCGTGGGATGTTCTGGCTTATTTTGAGATCAAGATTTCATTTCCCTTGCAATAATTTCATGCATCAAAAAGGGAAATGTGTAATGCTTAGTGTTCACTTAGAGCTTTACGTTTTTAGAGCATTGTGCAAACATTTTTTCTGTACTTCTGACTTCATGATGGGTGGTGATGGGAAGTGCTGTCTGTAGAGAGGTAAGGACAGCGAGTTCAGCTTCTGCCTCCTTTCATTTGCTGCTGTGGTTTCACTTGGTACTGTGGTCACATGATCTCTGCTTCTCCATGAGCTTCTGTGGGCTTTTCAGTCATCCCTGGAGCTGTGTAGCCCGTGAGTGGGCTGTTAGTTCATGCTTTTAGGGATGTCATTAGGGAGTGAGGGTGGCAGACATTGCGCTGTGGAGTGGTGACATCTCTCGGTGTCGGAATATCCAGGTGATGTGTGCTCAGAACGTGCCACCTAGAGGAGTAAAGCTGGCAAGCCTGCAGCCATTTCACTGCCAAAATTCTGGTGGCTGTGCCAGTGACTGTGTGGAGACCTTCTCCAGGCCGTGCCCTTTGTGGCCTCACCTCACAGCCCATCGTGAAGTCCAGTGTGAGAAGGTCCCTTCACAGGCAGCTCTCCATCAACTCAACAAACGTTTCCCAGCTTTTTACAGGAGACTGCTTTTCCTGATTTAACCTCCTTAATGTTGATCCTCAATGGCTCAAGAACCTGAAATTAAGTTGTGGGTCTCACTTTGTATTCTCCAGGAATTAGGGTGAGGAATCTAGTACAAGGTGTGATTTGACAGGATAACATTCTCCAAGCTCTTGGCTTTTTTTGGCTTGTATGTTGCAATTTCTTTTGTGAGAGACTGTTAAATTTCCCAGAAGATTATCCTAATTTCAAGAGTCTCAAAGTCTGAATTGTAATTAAGCACTTAATTTGATGAGGGCTTTTAGATGTCTTGCTAGTGTACTGGCAGCTTGGGGAAATACTTCCATCTTCCTCCCAGCTTCCCTTGCAGAGGTTCAAGCTCAGAAAGCTGGGATATATTTAGAACTGGCAGAACTGCCAGCCAGGCCTCAGAAAATTGCTCCAAATCTCTGCTTTCTGGGTAGGTTAAAGCCAAATTCAAAAGAAGCCTGGCTTTTCTGAAGAAGTTGGGGTGATGACAATTTGTCAGTAACAAATGGGCAGTGGGGGATTTTAGTAAAACATTTTATTGCCTGCAGTTGCATTGAGTTCCCTATTGCCACAAATGACCGTAATCAGGACATCCAACAGGGAAGCAATTACTTTATTTCTTGATCATCCAGACTGTCAGCCAGTTGTGTCATGAGATAAGCACATGGTTTGACCAGAGGGTGTCACCTCTTTGGGAATGAATTTTCTTTTTGACCCACTTTAGTCTAATATGTGGTGCAATAAGGTCAAGACCAATGACTTGGGCTCACAGGATTTAATGCACGGACAATAATGACTGAGTAGAGTCTTTTGTGCTATTTGAGGTCAGGGTTTCTGGATGAAGCTTCTATCTTCTGGTAAAGTTTCTCTCTACTGTTTAAGTAAAACATCCTTTCTCCCCCCTCTCTCCTGTGCTTCAACTTTTGTGCTTAAAATCTTTGGAACAATCTTGAAGTCTTTATTCTGCTGTGCCTTTGAATTGACCCCCATGTATTTTCATCAAGACATTAGGATGGCCTTCCCATTTCCTTCTATTCTCAGTTTAAATTTTCCTGTTACGGGAATACTAAAAAAAAAAAACAAAAAAAAACCAACAAAAACCTGGATTACAGTTAGTCATATGTTAAAATAACCAGACTAAAGCCAGCAGGAAGAGCATCCTCTCAGTGTCAGTGGACAAGGTTGTGTCCCTGTCCGTGGCAGGGGGTTGGAATGAGATGATCTTTAAGGTCCCTTCCAACCCCAAGCATTCCATGTTGGCTGTGGATGGATCTCTGTTGACCACTGGTGCATTTAACAGCCCCGTTCAGTGTTTCTCTAAGACACATCTCCCTTTTTGCTGATAACTTTCTGGCCTGCAGGCTACTGGCAGCTGTTGTCCACTTGCTGCTAATTAAGAAAGCAGCGTGAGCGATGGGAATGTGGATTGGAGAGATTGAGCCCCCTCTCCACAGCCAAGCGTTTCAACCTGATTAAAGAGCGTCTGACTGACGACCCAGCGGCCTCTTTTTCCCTGCTGCCTCTCTGCAATAGCCTGGTTTTGATCAGAACTCCCAGGTCAGGTGCTCTCTGTGTCTCTGGATTTTTTAGATCCCGTAACAATGGGCAGCGTCAGGACAGATTTGCCGTTCAGAAGATGGGGACGTGTGAAATCTGAGCCACTATAAAGCCACGTCTTTAGCATGCAAAGCATCGTGTGTGTCTGTGCTCTTACTCAGAAATTCAAATGTAGGTCGTGTTTTTTAAATAAAATGACACATACTACGTTGAAAATTTCCAACTACCTATAGGAATCAAGATCATGATGAATTAGCAGCACTTAGGTGGATGGGCCACTGATTTAAAATATTTTCTTTCTTTGTTTAAGGATTTTTCCTTGTTTGCTTTGTTTCCTTGTTTTGATTTTCCTTGTTTTGCATCAAGTCCCAGTGGGAGACCTTTTGTGTGATACAGTAATGCTGGGATTTTTGTGATCCAGCAAGAGAATGGGCTTGAACTCTGAAAGGCCCTCCCTGGCCTGTGCCTATGTGGAGGTAAAATGATTGACTGAGGTTAATATAATACAAGATTGTTGTGTTAATGCACAACCAGGAGGTGTGAATTCAAGTAAGAGTGGTGGTAATTTGGCAGAAGAAGCCTCCTGTAATGCTGATGCTCTCTGGAGCTGTTTACCCCCAGGAATATTATGACTCTCTGTATTTCAGATTAGACCTCCAAAATTCAATCTGAATTCTTATCTGTGATAAGTGGGCTCTGTAGAGCCCTGCATAGCCCCTAGCATGCTTTCAAATCCATGCAATTTGCCCTTTTTTCTGGGATTTAATTTCTCTTCTTCCTTGTGATTTTTCTCATGTTTGGCTGTTACCTTTTTACCCTGGAGTTGAATGGTTTTTGATGGTTTTTTTGGAGGTTCTCTTTAAAAGCACTGTGTAAATATAGGTGTAAAATGTTTATTTAAATAAATAAAGAAATCACTGCCAGACATGGCTCCTTAGGTGTGTGAAAATCCTTTAATAAGCCATGTCTACCACAGTGTAATTGAGCAGTAGGAACATGTCTAGGGAGAGGAGGATGTACTTTTGATTGTACTTACTGATGTTCACCTTGTTATGCCCATGATCACTTTGTGAAAGGAGCCTTGGAGCATGTGACTTCAGCTTTTGTAATAAAGAAGTGTCTTATATTTGAAACTGAACAAGAGCTGCTTTACCAGCGTTGGCCTGTGTTCACTAAACACTTACAATATAAAAAGAGTAGGAGATGCAAAGTGTGGTGTGCTCCTAATGAGCTGCACTAGGCAGACTCTTTGGGACCTGGGTGATCCAGGGTGTGAAAGTGCCATAATCTCCTTGGGCAGCTTTTTTGTTTTCACATGAAGAGAGCAGATGCTGACACGGTGCAAACAGAAGAGAAATCCTATCAGTAGATTGGCCCTGAGTCCCCAAGCTGTAGTCTGTAAATACAGTGATTTATGGGTATTAGAGATGAAAACAGTGTTTCTTTCTTTCCTCCAAGCAAAATAGTATTTCCAAATAGATCATCTCATTATTGGACTCTGGTTTGGCTAGTAATTTTATAAACTAAACCGAGTAGCCTTAATGTTGGAAAATTAATGGGTTGATTTCTTTACTACTGAGAATTTATGGAGGCTCCAAATCCCTGTCAGTCTTGCTGTGGGAGGTAATTAAGAATATGAGGGAGCAGTTTCTTGGTTTGAAATATTGAAAATGACTGTAAGCATTCGCACTGTTACGTCTGGAGAGCTCGTTAGGGATGGTGAGCTTGGTTCTGCTGGGTCATTTGCTGTGGGAATTGGGCATTTCTTTCACAGTAACCTGCTTATTGCTTGGGCAGCTTTGCCAAACTGTTTGCTGTGTGCTGCCTGTGACAGGCAGCGTGTTTGAAGGCCATTATAGGAATATTATGTGGCTTTAGGATCACAATTATTCCCTTTGTCCTTTAAAGCCGCTCCTGGTGGCTTCAGGAGTTGAGCTGCCCTCACCCAGGTAGGTCACCTGCCAGTGCTGACGTGGTTTTGTGTCTGTTCTCCATGAGCTTTTTGTGTGACTGACGGTGACACCCGCTCTGAATCCCCTCCTCATCAATTTGTTCCATGAATTTCTGGCTTGTAAAATGAAAAACCATCACACAGTCATATTGGAGGCACAGAGATTGCAGTTTTCTCATTAAAGGGGCAAAAGTAACATCTTAAAAATTTCTATTAGCTGGTGAAAACCAGCTGCCTGTTTGGTGCTAGGTCAGGCTTTGTTTAGATTATTGATCAAATGTAAGCCTAGAGCTTTGCTGCCTGGTCTGGGGCTGCCTTTCCCTCATCTGAGTTCCTGAATGACAGAGTATTTCAGTGGAGCTGGCACTTCTTTGTTGGGATGTTTTGCAAAGCAAACCCAGTTCTTAACAGGAGAGCACAAAACAGATTTCTGCTCTGTGATGGAAAATGTTGAGGTTATGTTGTCCTGATTTCTTATAATAACACATGAGTGTCCTTTAAATTAAAAAAAAATGACAGTTCATACAAGAAAAATCTCTTCCTTTGAGGTTTCTTATCTGCTTCTGTTCAACAAAGCTAGACTTTATCTTTGAGAAACAACTTCCCATATATATGAGAACTATCTCAAAATACTGCCCTTTTGCCTTCTAATTAGCTAAATCCATTCTGCAAGTGGACAGTCATATTCCAAAGTAAAACTATCTAAGGAATTAATTTGCAATAATTTGTATGAGTTTCCAACTTTCACCTTGATTTAAGCTACCTTTCCAGGATGGAGAAGCCCTCTTATTATAAAGAGCTACAGGGTTCTTGTGGTTTTGAATGTTGCCTGTTTTATCATGATAAATTCTGATGTGTTATAGTTTGAAGCGATTTCCCTAAAAGTAGATTTGTAGAATTGCCAGAAAACCAGCTCAGCTCTTCACCTGCTCTGTTTTCTGCCAACAAATAGCAAATTTACTTGACTGTACTTGAAGAAGTATTTTCTATATATTTTTAAAATCTCTATTTTTGTGAGTGATTTGAATCCCTGTTGAAAGAATCTTCTGTGAGGGCCATCTTTCAAAGTTCCCATATGGGTTCAGTTTCATAATTATGATTGTGACTGCTATATATAGTGTTAGTTTTTTATTAAATAGCAGCAGTCAAGCCTTGAGGGGTGTTTTTTACCTGTGGCTGGTGTGTCATATCAGGATAGACATGGAAATGGTACTGGTTAAAGTCATACAAAGCTGTAGGAGCCTTTTGTAGACAGACTTAGGAGTTTCAATACATTTTAATGAAGCAGCTTTTCCCAAACCAACTGCCTTTTTCAAGATTTGTTTGAGGCATCTTCCAGTTCTGCACTCTTTGCAGTAGATGCATAAATGGCTCTCAGGTTAATGAGGAATGAGGGCACATTGAGTGTATTCAGACTTCTGGCTGTAGAGTTGCCAAAAATGAAGCAGGAGAACTCTCTTCCATCTGTCTTTCCTCTACAGAAAGCAGCAGTTTAGAAGTGGATGTAGCTGAGAGTTTATTTGCTGAGCTTCAGAGTTCATAAGTACACAGAGGAGAGAAAAAAGGCAAAATGTATGTGTTTGTTTGGGGAGGGAGGCAAAGTGAGTTTGCTGTGTAAATTTGTTAGCAGGGTAGAAAGGAAAGGGGAGTTTCCTGAAAACGTGTGCTAAAATAAATGAAGTCCAAGCTCAGATTGCAAATCCTGTGGAGTTGTGAGAGAGTGATCCTTGTGAGGAGCAGATGTTCACAGAGGTCCTGCAGTCAATGACTGCAGTGTTTGATTCCTCTAAGCCCCTTCCCCACAACACAAGGTTGTTTCTGCTGAGCAGACAAAAAAAAAAAAAAATTGATGCTCTTTTACTACACTGACACAAAGCCTAGTACTAGATTCTAATACTGCAAAGGGATATTAATAAATGTGGATCATATATCCGAAGTCAATTCTGTGCTGGCAACATTATAGGTGGCTGTTTTTTTAGTTGAAGGATGGTTTATAGTGTTTCTTGTTGCCTTACTGCAGTGTAATTTTTTGTAGTCATTGGCTGGATCCAGGTAAAGACTCAAAATCCAGTTGGGGTGAGGCTTTTGTGGGGTTGCTAATATAATAAAACCAGTTGATTTTATTGAGCCCAGAAGATCTGGGAGGTGTGTACCCTGCTAGCAACAGCGCCACAGGTATTCTTATAAACATCTCTTGATGTCTTCCTGAACCCAACTGTGTGACATACTGCAGAAATCAGTGGGTTATTATACATCAGCTTGTTTTTCACAGTGAAGGAGCATAAAGTTAATCCCAGTGAAGCTTTGACAAGGCACCAGGCTCAGCCTGACCCAAGGGCCGTGCTCTCCAGAGGCGATGGAGCAGAGCCTGGCCTGACCCTGCTCCACATGGCTCGAGGCCTCGTGGAGCTGAAGTTTCCTGTTACAAACTGGCTGCTGTTTTCCAAACAGACCTCCTAAAGCTCCAAAGTATTGCTCAACGGACCACAAACTGAAATTGGTATTGATTTATCTTTCAGGGCTGATGGCAGGATCGTCACACAGTCGCAGGTTGTGTTGAGCAGACCTAAACAGCTTTGGCAGTTGTGGGTTTGCTGCTTTGTCAAAACCAAATTAAATAGGAACACTGTACAAAATTATTTCTTATTTATAGAATCCTAAGGTCTCTCTACCACAAAATCTGGGCACTGGTTTTTAAAACATGCCTTTTTTCTTGGAGTGGGTCATGGTCTTTGAATGCATTTGTGTGTCTTCCTGGCAGGTATGGCTGCCTTGTGGGCAAGATCTCACTTTTGAAACCCGATGCCATGCCCTGAATGGGTTGGGATATGATCAGGAAATGGGCTGTTGGTAAAAACATCACTCAAGTAGCTATTAATTCACCAAGATTTGTTCTGTGATAAGAGAATAGTTTCAGCAAGATTATGAGATGCTGAGATAAAGTCACGCTTTGGTTTTGGTGAAACCCAGCCTGAGCTGGGCTCCCTTTCGCTGTTGGGTTGCTGTATATGAGTGTTGAAGGTATTTCTTCTTGAAATTCAGGCCAGCTTCCTGTATGAGCAAACTGAAAGTTCGTCGAAAAATTGAACCTGATTCTTAGTAGGGCCCCCTTTTGGGAATTTCCATTAAAGATGATGGTGACTGTTAAATACAAGATATGACATTGCATGCCAGCAAAGAGAGATCAGGCTCAGGTATCCCCTTGTTAAGTGGGTTTTCAGACTTGTCACTGCATTAGGCTGAGTAATATTCTGAAGCAGCTGGGGAATAGCTGCTTTTTCTTCAAAATTAAATTAACAAGTAAAATTCCAGTGGCTGTTTCCTGCTACTGAAGCCTCAAGTCTTCAGCAGGCTCAGATGAGTTAGAGATGGGATGGATTCCTTCAGACTCCCTTCATGTTGTTGCTGATCTTTGTACAAATCTGCTGGGGTTTGCTGCTGCAGAGTTCAGCCTTCTGTATCTTTCAAAGTCAGGGTTTGCCAAAAAAGAGTGCAAAGAACTGCAGGTGTTGGTGTCAGTATGCCTTTACCTTGAAACCTATTGTCTGTATACCAGTATAACCAGGAGATTTTAATTCAGGCATGAGGAGATGTGACAAAATAGAAAGTTGTCACAAATAATTGTTTACTGCTAAAGTAACTTTAATGTTTACGTGCAGCAGAGTGAAAGACAGACATCCCACTTAGACTCCCTAAGGTACCTCATGTTTCCTGCCATGGTGGTGTAGGGATGTGCTAATCCTACAGCTAAGGAAGGGAAGAGGGAGCTCCCTCCTGGGCTGTTCAGTCCAATTAACATCTCAGTTTCCCCTTGCTGGAGGCACTGGTGTTTCAAATCATGCTTATAGAAGACTAATATTTTCTCCTGCCTGTAGGCAGGCAATAAAGCTGGTGGTTTGGTTGCAGATCCTATCAGGTATAGAACAGAGTATGGAATTGAGGATATGGCCTGCAGCTTCTTAACCCTTTACAGGGCAGCACAGCAATAATGCCAGAGCAGTTTCTGACCTGATTACATCAGAAATGTCTCACCTGCGGTGCCGCTCTATCGCTGCACACACACACTTGTCTGGGTGTGTGGAGATAGGGAGCTGGTCCTTTGGGGCAACAGGAGAGCAGTACTTCAAAGTTGAGGGATTTGCATAGCCCTCCTGTGATGCCTTGTTTTATTGAGTAAGCAATATTAGGGAAGTTTACACTGGTATTGCAGTGCCTCTGGGAGATAGTGCTGGCCTGGTTCCTGAAATTCGTTTTTCTCCCTCGTGCAGAGCTGTGAGCCCCCAGCATGGTGCACTGGAGTTGTGCAGACATGTTTAATCTTACTGAACTGAATATCTGCTTTTCAGCATCTGAGCCCTGAGGATACAGTGCTAGTCAGAACAGTGAGAAATGAGGCTCCTGTGCAGAGCAGCTAGCTCATCTCAGAACATGCATGGAAAAGAGCTTACATCACACTCTCACCTGGACTGCTGCCCTTGGTCTATGGCACTTGCTAAAGAAGGAAGTAAAACCCAGCATGTTTAAGCAAATGCTTTCCATGTTTTCATCTTATTTCTTGTGCTCAGCTCGGATGAGTGTGGGTGGTGGCTTTTGGGCAGAGTATAAGGTTCCTCCCAAGCCTACTAGAAAAGAGGGGTTATCTTTGCCATTCAGACTGAATGTGCAAAGAGTCTGTAATCAGAGGTCAAAAATAAAGATGACTATAATTAGTAATGTCCAAAGCAACTGGAAATTGTGTCAGGCAGATCTGAGCCAGCTTCTTTTTTTTTTTTTTTTTTTCCATTGCCAAATGAATGAGAGTGGAGGTTACTCTCAAAGGATGAAAGAGGGCTGAGTTTTTCCCATTCAGAGCTGGTGCTGTGGGGCAGACAAGAAGCCCAGGCTCCATTTACAACCTTGTTTGTCATCTGTTGGACCTATGGCCAGGTTGTGAGCAATCAGGCTTTTCCCTAAAGCATCTGAAATAATGCCTTTCTGCCTGGTGTCCTGCCGAGTGCCTGTGACGACATCCTGTCACCTTGGAGATGGATAAACAGCTTCAGCAACATTGGGTTATAGTCTTTCAGCTCTGAGCTCCAAAGCTGACGGCCATATGACTGAAACCCAAGTGCAGCAAAGGGTTTTTCAGAGAGAACTTAGGAGTGCTTGAGAAAACGAGAGGAGGAGCTGAGGCAGAGCTCGGTGACAGGGCTGTTTGCGTGGCCATGGCAGTGGTGCCAGTGGAATGGATGAGTTTTGGCTCCCTCCCTGCAGCCCGGAGTGACTCAGGTGCTGCGCACGCACACTGGTGCCTGCAGGGCTTTATTTTTAGATGCCTGAATCACTGGCATGAGCGTATCCTCCACAAGCTGCTAGACAAGTGGGGATGCCCACGGACCCCATATTAAGTCATGTTTGGTGAACAGGGAAATTCAGCAGATTCCCTCTCGACCATTGCGATTTCTGTCTTAGGAGCTGTTTGCTGAACTAATGCAGATGTTATGCCTGGTAGCTGGATTATTTTTTCCATTTAAAATGAAATGTTTAGTTAACGTCCTTGGTGGCTTTCATGGATAGAACGAGGTGATCAAGGACCACATTGTTCCTGTTGGTGTTGGAGGCTACTTGAGTCTCTTGTTCTAGTGCTGTTGGCACTGGGGGAATTACGAGTCATGCTGTAATCCCATCAGTTCTCTGGGGCTCGCAGGGCTGTGTAAAATCACTTCTTAGATGGGAAATTACCAGAGACTGGCCAGATGCTGCACAAAGGTTTGCTGGTGATTGCTGGTGTTTGTGCTTGGGGGTTGATATGGCACCAGTCTGCTGGGGCAGCTTTCCATAAAGCACAGCAAAAGTCCTGTCTGCTCTTTATCAATAAATTGCAGTATCTTGTTCAAAAAGCAATCTCAAAGCCAGCTTTGGTGTGCTGCAGGAAACTGAACTTGGGTAGCAGTTTTACTTCCTTAAATCCCTTTGATTTGTTTGATTCATTTTAGCTTTTTGCCTTTTCTTTTTCCCCTGTAAATCGGTTGAGTGAAACCGCTACAGTTTTCAGCAGGTAAAAGATTCCTGGTTTATCTTCATACAAGGAGATTTTTTTTGTTCTGAAATACCAGGCAAAAAGAGGAGTAGAAGGGAGTTTGGTCAGCTGCTCTGAACTTGCTACTTGCTACCTGAAGATTTGATACTGCAAGGAAGAGGAGCTGTAGTGTTAATGCACCATAAAATTAATGTTGTTGACTAACCCAGTCCTTTTCACTGCAGTTGGGAGACGTGGCTGAATTGATAAGTTACCCTCTCTGCCTTCCAATTCCCTTGCAAACACTGCGAGCTCTTTCCACATGAGGTTGCTGCAGCTGGAGATCCCTCATTCATGGTTGCTTAGAAAGGAAAAAAAAAAAAAAAATCAAAATAAAAATGTGCTCTCTGACAAATAAAAATGTTTTGCTTCCTCTGGAGGCCCCAGAGGGCGACATAAAAATAATGAAGCCTGTGAGTCAGTGAGCATTGCGTGGCCAGCTGAGAGGGAACTGAGCCTCCCTTTTCCAGAGAAGTTTGTGTGCTGTCATTGCACATCATTAATGCTCACTGGTTTGTGCTCATTCACTGTAATGTTGCCAGAAAAGAAAAAGGGCAGTCGGTCTTTCTGCTCCCAAAAGCTGGCTGCTTCCAAGGTGACGTGATGTTAGAGGAAAAGTTTCTTTAGCACTCCAGAACGATTGTTTGATTCTCAGCTGCCCTTCCTCCGTCGTTTTCCTCTAAAACCTGGCGGCTCTCCTAGCAATTGGATTCCCTGGAGAGGGACTTGGAGCAGCTTACAAGCAACTCCACCTAAGGTACAAAGGTTAGGGTGGGCAAACTTCCTGATTGACACGGGACCCTCCCTTCTTTTTTTCCTTTCCAGGTCCCCTACCAGGTCTTTTTTTGTTTCTGCATTAATTCTCTTTGCTCCAGTCTCTGGGGATAATGGCAAAGTTGAGGAAAGTACACTCAGAGCTGGGAGTAGTAGGTCTGAGGCTTTTGAGCACCCATGATGCAGCAGTGATACGCTGATACATTTAAAAGGGACATTTTAATTCTGTTCTGTCGCATTCTGTCTTTTCTGTACTCAGGATCCCAAAAGTTCATCCTTTTGGGAACATGCAGCATTGTGCAGAGTGCTGCATATCAGCGTTTTTAGGCTTCTAAACATCCTCAGGACTGCTGGAGAAAGAGGGTGTGAAAAGGAGCTGAAGGCTGTTTGCAGTGTAATGGGAGAGCCAGCGACACACTGCAGGTGTGAAAGGGTGGAGAATTTATTTAGGGTCCTCCTCATCTGTTTCTTCAAGTCTCCTTGAAACCTCGTGCTTTCTCTCCACCTGCAGGCTTGAACATTTTGTCACAAGACAGGATTATTAAAATTTAATTTTACAAGTGCCCCTGCAGTAGTTTTCTGTTGCCCACAGCTCACGCTGTGCCTCCTGTGCCAGCTCTTCTGCCGAGGGACTCTCTGTTTCCTGCAGAGCTCAAAGGCTTTCTGTCAGTCACTGATTTTAATATTTACATTACAAGAGAGCCCAAAAGCTTTAGCCAGAGCACAGTTCCCCAGATATGTGAGCTTACAGGTCTGTAACAGATACAGCCCTTGCCCTAAGGGTAGAAGGAAGATGTTGGGAATCCTAGTAATATTCATATAAAATCGGGAAAGGCCTGTGCTTTGCAGAATGTGCTGTGATTATTGTGGTAAGCTCTCATGTGCCTCTCTGCCCCTCTGGATCACCTGTTTTCCTGTGTTTCTGAGAGCAGAATTGCATCTGGAGTAGCCCCAGAGCCTCTCGCTGGGGCACATCATCGCAGCACAGACATCCTCAGCAGAAAGGTCGTTTTGAACTCTGGCTCGTTATTTTTGCTTTTGCTTCAGAACCCTTAAAGTCCCTGTCAGCTAGGGTTTAGCTGAAGCCTTGCAACTTGCCTTTTGTCTTCTCAAATGATGGAGCTGAGCCCAAGGGAACAAATGCCATTTTAATGGGCATCGTTGTGTAACTCATTACATAAGTCACTGCTGCCTTCAAAGGACTCGTGGCAAAAGTGGCAGGAGCAGTTGATTAAAAATGTGCACAATAGCTTCATTATGACATGGGGAGAGATGTCTGCTGTTATTTTTAATCTGATAGCTTTTAAATATGTGCATCCAGCAGAGACCTAAATGGCCTTTGAAAAGGGAACCATTTGTGGAATAAGATTTTTAGACTCCACTTCGTTCTTTCTAACAAGCCACAAGAGTCAGGACAAGCTGGAAAATGAACTATAACCCTTTCTTAAGGTTGTGTCTCCTCTAAATCTGCAGGGTTTTGGTGTCTGAACACACAGAGAGTGAGAGAAGATGGAGGGTTTAGCTTTTCAGGTGAAGGAAAGGTACTGTATTCTAAAGTTTGTGGGGTTTTAATTAAAAATAAGCCCATTTTCAATTAGTTTTATATAGACAAGTTGAGCAGCCTGTCCCAGCTGCCATGAAGCAGTAGTGACAAAAACAGGACCAGGGGGTGCAGAAGCAGGCAGGGCATTATTTCCCATTTCTGAGGGCTCCCGCGTGCTGGTTACACGAGGCTGGCGAGTGGGACCCAGCGGATGGAAACTCTGCCGTGACTGAGCTCTGTAAAAGGCTGAACTTTCACTTTGACTTTGAAAGCAAATCATTTGCTACTGGCTTAGCTTGGTGGAATTCACCAGCCTGTGTGTGTTTTGACTTATTCTGGCCTTCATTTGAACCCAGGTGAAGAGTGATCATTTGCCTATGGCAGAGGTGGATGTTGGGCTTTGGCTTGCTGGCTTTCTCCTAAGCAGCCTTAGTTTCTTCACCCACATAAGCTGATTTATCTGCCTTCCCTTTTAATCCACTGTTGTTTAAAACCTGTTCTCTCCTCACCAGATTTAGCTTTCTGTTGGCAAACTGGCAGCAGCAGCACCAATTCCTTGAGCCTGGGGAGCTGAGGGGGAATCAGGTGGCTCCTGGTCGGCCATGGCCTCCTTAGCCATGGGCTGCCTGCTCTGAGGGCTTGAGGGATGCTGAGAACTCCTGTGGCCACACCTGGCAGCAGGGCTGGCTGGAGCAGGCGAGCTCTGGGGTGCTGTGTGTGTGGTCAGACCCCAGACACGTGCCGGGGGAGCCGAGCTGGGAGCAGGGCTGGGCCCTGACTCAACAGCTGGAGCACGTTCAGCAGCGGAGCGGGAGCCTCGCTGGCAGGGGCTGGAATTAGCCATGAAACGAGTGACGTGGGGAGGCTTCCAGTCAGAAACCCAGCAGCTCAGAGCCGGAATAAAGTCATATTGAAGGGCTTTTTGTTCCACTTGTGTGCAGCAGCAGAGAGCATCCAGACAGATGAAATACGAGGGGATGGAAAGTCAGTGGTTCCTCTGAGACAGAAACACTTTGATAGAACTTTTTTCCCCCCCCTTCTAGTTGAAATCACTTCATTGAGTTTATTACTCTGACTTTTCCCATTCATCTCACAAATATTGGGACACTGCATAGATGTAAGTGGGGGATACCCTCCTCCTGCACACCAGAGAGGAGAAAGCCAGTGCTGAGACTCCAGCTAAACACTGCTGGCTATTCACCAACAAGAGGCGAGGGTAATATGATAGAATAATTTCCAGTGGGCAAACTCCCAAGCTCAGAACAACCTCAATGCTGCATTAAGGGGTTTGGTTACTGTAGATAGGCAGCAAGGAGCAGAGGGGCAGAAATGGTTTGAGCATTACCATGGCTCTGTTTTCTGCCTCTGTGTATGTTATCAAGTTATTTAATCTGGCATGCTGTGCTGTTTGAACTTTTTAACTGGACAGACACGCAGGATATGTAAAATATTTAAATTAGGATATATAAAAAAGTTACTTTTTCAAAGCAGACCAGTGTTGTTGTCACCAGTCTAAGAAGTCTTGCTCAGCTGTGCTCTTGGGAGGAGAGTTTCAGTCTTCATCTGTAAAAGTTTAGGTCCCTTATACCTGTGAGCTAGAGTCCCTTCCTGCTCGAGTGTCACTTCTCTTTTATACCACTTCATCCTGATCCATTACAAAGCAAATTCTGTTCATAATGCTTGAATGATGCATCAGCTTGCAAGCTGTAAAGCCCAGTGTGTTGAATAATTCTCTTGGCATTCACTGAACATAATCACAGGAACTCCACAGCTTGATCCATGAGCAGGGGGTGAGACCAAGGGCCTGCAGAGTGATGGAGATGCTCCACCAGGGTCACTGGTGCAGCCTCTGCTCTGTTTAGGCAAGTTTCTTCACCTCTATGCCTGCTTCCCATCTGCAGAGTGAGGTTAAGGCCTGACTGTTTAAGGATGAGAACGATGTGTTTGTAATGTGCTTGGAACAAGAAAAGCGCTATTTTAAGTGCTAAGTGTAATGGAGTGTGAGAGAATATTGGTTTGTGACTCATTTGTTTAACTGCAAATGCATCAGAAACTTGTGAGCAGATGAGAGCTGGAAAGTGCTTGGTGTAGACAGAAAGCCATGGCAGTAAAAAGCTGCATTAATTTGTGATCTTCAAAGCAGGACTTAGCAGGGTTGTTCAAACAATAACGTTTATTTTTTTTGCCAATGTCAGCTGGTTTACTTCACCAGTACTATTTTAAGCAGTTCCTATTCTGCTCCATCCACTTGCTTCTGTCCTTGCCCTGTGTGTCTGTCACCCCTCGGAGTGTGGCACACAAATGATTTGGTGTTTAGTGTGACCTAAGGGTAAAAAGAGCAAAGGGGCAGTGCTTGGCTGGTGGTGGTGAAAAGGATCTGCTGGCAGCAGAAAAGGAACTTTCTCTGATGCCATCTCCTTTTGGAGGTTCCTGATCATGCGGGCACATTGGTTCAGCCATTCGTGTGCTTGCCCCATGAGGATGGATAGAGATGTCTGGTGGCAAGGAGAAAAGGAAATGGTAATCTTTTGAAATCTTTTCCCTTCCAAATAGTCCCTGCAATGCAAAATTATCACCATAGGTGACCAAGGGTTTTGAAGGCATTGAGTGTTTTCTTACTGAGACCAGCAATTTGGATCTCACTGCAGCCTGTGAAGGAGCCAGACACAATTTGTTGCTGTCACTATTACTTCCCTATAGATTAATTATTGTAATTGTTTGCCAATTCTTCAAAATTTAATTCAGAGCCATGACTTTTCATGGCAAGCGTGCATATGCGTGCAAGTATGGAAATTCTCCTATGCTGTGGGGAATAAATACAAATGGTTTTCTGGGGAGGAGTTCAAGAGTGTTATCACAGCAGCCAGGAACTCTCTTCAGTGTTGACCTTCAGCACCCTGTGGAGTCAGAGAGGTTTTAAAGGTTTGGAGATCCTCTTGTGGATGTAAAGCACTGACGTAAATTGTTGCTAAGTTGGGGTGCCAGCTGCTGTAAGTGATTCTTCAGAGGCCAACTGATACGCCTGGATTTATCTGCAGTGGCCAAGGTTTTTAGTGCCTCCCTCCTCAGTGCACTAAACAGGACTTTAGGATACAAAGAAAACCTGGGAAAACATTTACTTCTGTAAGTGGAGAGCAGGTCTGCAGCCAGACTAGATCAACACAGCTTCCATTCATAGGGTGCCTGCAAAATCTTGGTCTAGAGGACAAAAACCTACCAGAGTATTGGTGAGTGTGCTCACAGAGGGTCAGAAAATGCTGCCAGGAAGCCAGGTTTAAATGGAGACAGGTTCCTTTCCTTGGGCTGTGGTAAGGTTGTTTCTGAGTACGAGGAACAGCACTGCTCTGTGGTATTTAGCTGCTGGGTGCTAGGTTTGACTCAGCAGCCTTTGCTGTTTGTGGTCTGCATGCTAACGAGGAGCTGCAGTGCTGCATGCATGGGGCTGTCCTCTGGACTCATCAGCCAGTGCAGTTAATGCTCAAGTCATCTAAAAAAAAAATAAATAATTAAACCTGCAGCAAAACTGTGTACTTTTCCCAATAATGCAGACAAGTTGGGTAACTTCTGCTGAATTATCTGGGTCACTAGAGAGCAACTCAGACCTTCATTTATTAAAGTGCTCTTTGCTCAAAATAGTTTCTAAATTGCTCTCTACAAGGCAGCTTAGGTTTTTTTAGCTTCATGGTTAAACAGATAAAAATGTATTTCAACAGTAAGTCTGCATATGGCATGATTGCAAACCTTTGAGACTTCTGCTTTTAGATATTCAAAAACCAGTGAAAATACAGTTTTTAAAGGGGCTGAGCACTTCTGCAGTTCAGCTCCTCAAAGGATGCCCCAGTATCAAAGTAGTTCCTCTGTTCTTTTGTTTTTTCTGGTACACTGGAAGTGAAGTCCATTGCAGATGACAAGGGCTGGCATTTTTGTTGAGATTGTTCATGGGGCCACATTCAAAGGGAGAGTTCAGCATCCTGGGAAGGGCATTGCATTCCCAGGTAATGGGTTTGTGTTCTCCATCCCTGAAGCAGCCAGGTCCCAGTACCAGGCAGATCCTGCCTGCACTGCCCCACAGCCAAGGGCTCTGCTCTACCAGGGGTCTGTGAACGAGTCACTTCATCCCCTTGACTCATCTGCCAAAGAGGCACAAGGAGAATTGCCTCCTTTGTAAAGTTCTTCAGGACCTGCTGGAGAGAAGTGCTTTGAAGAGAGGCGTTTCTGCTCTTCCCTCCAAGGCACAGAGCAGTAGCAGTCCCACTGTCCCTGCCTCTGCTTTGCAGCATTCCTGCCTCCAAGGGAAAGCAGGAAATGATGGTGATATTGTGGTTGAGGAAAGCAGGAAATTATGGTGGTGTTGTGGTTTGAAACATAATATGGAGCAGTAGTTTATTAATTTTCTTTATTGTGTTCCACTCAATAAATTTACATGGTGCGTCTTCCCTTGTAATGCTTTAACACGTCCCTGGTTTCAGCATATTTGCCCTAATCCAGAAATGCTTTTCTGTGTCTTTCTAGATTCTGAGCGTTCCCATCTCTCCTCGTTCACGATGAAGTTGAAGGGCAAGTTTCATTCACCAAAAATAAAGAGAACACCCTCAAAGAAAGGAAAGCAAGTTGACCTGACGGTGAAAACACCAGAGAAGTCAGTGAACAAAGTAAGCAAAGGCCATGTTCTGTTATCCTGATGGTTTCTTGCATGCTGGTACTCAGTTTATCATAATCTGGTGTGTGAATTTGTCCTCTGCATAGTTCTGCAGCTCAGGGATCCTCAGGGTCTTTTTCTGGTTACCTATAAACAGCACTGTGTAGTTTTAAATCAAGACATGTGCTTCCCTTTGGAGAGCATGATGAGAACCTCCTTCCACAAGCATTTAAATTTCTCATGATGGAACGTGGTGTATGGCCTGACACATCCTCCCCACACACACACCCTGTGGGTTCTGCTTACAGCTTCCAAAGAGCTGCCTGGTTTTGGGGTGTGATCCTTTCCAAAACCCCAGACCCAGGCGTGCACATCCTTGAAGCTGGTCCAAAGATGTGCTCAATCTCTGATGACACCAGCAGGGAGAGTCACACAGAAGAGTTCAAGCAGCTGCTGATCCAGCACAGTGTTCCTCAGACCAAATGTACTCCAGGTCCCCTAAGAAATGAGGTCACAAACTGATCTGTGTTATCTCCTCTCCTGTTGTGACCTGATTATGTATCTCTGTGACAACACAGTTGCAGGCAGTTTTCAAGTGCAAATCGAAGCCAGAACTTGAGAACAGTCGAGGCTGTTTAGGATAATTAAACATCATTCTCAGCTGTTAAAAGTCTCATCCAGTGTGCAGCGCCAGACATGCAGAATTCTTCAGATTATCTCTGCTGAGAGTTGTTGGAGAGTTACTGAGAGCAGCCAGCAAGATAAAGTTTTCTTAGACAGTGTGACTTGCTTAACACCCAGGGAAGTCTCTGCAGCACTTCCTCCCCCCATTCTGCACCATCAGGTGGAAGATGATGAGGGTTTTCCCCCCAGGCTGTAAGTTTTTTTCCCCAGGAGGCTGTGGAAATGCTTTCTAGGGAGCCAAACACCTTGCATTGCTGAGTGCTATTTAAAAATAAAATTAAAAAAACCCCACCAGAACGACAGTGAGAGTATTCCTTGAAGGCTTTTAATTCCAATGATGTTTCAGGATGGTATCTTGAGATAATTTAGAGGTCTTGCTTTAAATTGATATGTGACCACATTAAGTACATTAGAAAATGAAGAGCCCTTTTCAAAATGTGGTCTATAGCAAATGCACATTAATAATAGATGAAGTTTTTGCTTTTCTATTTCTCCCCTAAAAACAGTGCAAGAGGATTTACTAATAAGCCATGTTGGACATTAAAATAATTTTTTATGTACAGATTGAGATTTTTTTAAATTGGAAAACAAAACACAATATTTTTAATTACTGTACATGATTATTTAAGCTGCATTCCTTTTTATACTGCAAAATATTGTTGATTTCTGGCTCATTCCTTATCTATTTTAATAGCTACTGTCCAACTAATCAATTAGTTGGATGTAGTCAGCTCATTAGCTTTGTGTGGGGGGAGTGGGGAAGAGGCTGTGCCTGGATTGTTGCCAGGTTTTCTCACTGGAATATAGACATCAGTTGACAAACGAGAGGTCTTCTGTCAGAAGGCTCACTTGAAAAACCAAATATCATCCTTTTCTCCCTCTTAAGTACTTAAGATGCTATTTTTGTGCTCTTGAAGTAGATAATCACTGTAGAGCAGAAATAGCAATACTAAAAATTAATGTAAAATCACAATGTATAAGCTGAAGGATGCTCAGCTCATGCAAACATCATCAACTCCTGTTCCCCTTTATATCTGGACAGGGGCAACATTGGGGGAGTTCTTTTCAGAGCCTCCTTTTGTCCCCTGAACCCTGTCTGTGGTTCTTACCCTGTTGTAGGAACAGGAGTGTCCTTCAGTGCTATATGCAGACTTATGAGAGGTTTTACCCTGCCAAAATGTAAGGAAAAAAAGGATGATTCCAGCTTTTGTAATTGGGTGTATTCTGTACAGCTCACTGTGACCCTTTCTGGGTCAGCTGTGTCTCATACATTATGCATTTGCAATTTGATTATTAAGGGAAAATTTCAGAAATCATCCCAAAATATCTATATGTGTCAGGCAGGGAGTGGAGAGGAGATGCTGTTTTGCCTGAGTTGTAACTTTTTCTCATTTAATGCTCAAGAGAGAAATGAGTGGTTGCCCCATCCCTGCGAGTGTTCCAGGGCAGGTTGGACAGGGCTTGGGGCAGTTTGGTCTGGTGGAAACTGTGGCAGGGGGTGGAATGAGGTGAAATTTAAAGTCCTTTCCAACCCAAACCATTCCATGATTCTGTGCACACCTACACACTCCTTATGATACCTGTGGACCTCGAAAGAAGATTTATTAAATAAGTGCTCCTGGGGAATGTCACCCAAAGAACTAGCAGGGAAAAAGAAAAATAAACCAAAAGGGGCAGTGTCCCAGGCAGTGTCTGGTGGCTGGGTTTGCATCCCTTGGTGTGCTCAGCGGAAGGATTTGTGTTTCCAGTTGTCATTCTCAGCCCTGAACTCGGGCAGGCCCATCCCTCCTGTGCACCAGGAGAGTGTTTAAGCTATTAAGTCACAAGCTTTTCTACAGGAAACAGTTGTTGAATGAAACCCATAAACAGCCATCAGAGCAGGAACTGCAGTCTGCATTTTTTCACTTTTGTTTGAGAGGTTTGGCTGCTGGACCATGGTTGTACTTACCCTGGGAATTTACAGACTCTCTGATCCCTAAAATGTGTGATCGTTTCATATGAAGTGCAAAACCTTCTTGGGAGAGGCTGAGGCTCTCCAGAGATTAATGGTTGGACTCGATGATCCTAGAGGTTGTTTCCAACCTAAATGTTTTTATGGTTCTATATCCTGGAATAAACTGTGCAGTGGTGAGGGCACATCCCTCCAAAATGGGAAATGTCATTTTTTTTATCCCAGTGAGTTGCCAGGATGCTCCTCAGCAGGGGAGTTCAGGGCACTGTGGGCTGTAGATCAGAACTTGAGGTTCCTGGCAAGAAATGTTGTCCAACGGGGAAGCAGCAGCAGATTTTGGGCACTGCCCAGATGAGATGGAAAATCACAGGGTGGTTTGCAGTTCTTGGATTGGGACTTAGACTTCTGAAGTTGGAGCTAGAAGGAACTTGGGATTCTAATCCTTTTATGCAACCGGCCCCAAATTACTAACCAGTGCTGCCTGTAAATTGTTCTTCCTAAAACCTTTTGGGCTGCTGGTCTGATTTTGCAGGAAAGCAGCAGTTTAACAGCTGACAAGAATATGGGGAGCACACAATGCCCATAGGTCATTAATTCTTGAAGCTGAATTTACTGAGGAGATAATGGGTGAAATCTGACTCTGCTAAGCTCTCTGCTCCTTTTCTAGCAGTGTTCAGTAGTTGATTTAAATCTCACTTAGAAACTACTTGTGGCATTAAAAGTCCTCCAGGCATACTGTTGTAAACTTTCAAAAAATATCCCTGTTCAGAATGCCACTGAGGTATCATGTATCACTTCTGGATTTCCTTCTTTAATGCTGGTGGTGGCATGGAAATTAGTGACCACAACTCAGCTTTATTCCAATGAATTGTTCCCTTCTGCTGACATTCATTCACCAATGCCAAAACTTACCTTTTGCAGTTGGTCCTCTTGGAAATTGTGTGAGTTCTCTTCTTCCAGCAGCATCATAAAGTTATTTAGACTGGAAGCTCATGAGAGTGGAGTTTATTTGGATGTTTTCATGTATTTTACAAGGACATTTAGTAATTGGGCAAGGTGTGTTGCCTTTTAATTGACAGAGGACAGGTTTAGGTTAGATATTAGGAATAAATTCTTCCCTATGCGGGTGGAGAGGCCCTGGCACAGGCTGCCCCGAGAAGCTTTGGCTACCCCATCCCTGGAAGCATCCAAGGGCAGGTTGGATGGGGCTTGGAGCAACCTGGGATAATGGAAGGTGTCCCTGCCCATGGCAGGGGCTGGAGATGAGCTTTAAGGTCTCTTCCAACCCAAACCATTCTGTGAAATGTTTTTTCTTTCACTGTCCCAGTTTAGGGTGTGGGTTTCAAAGCAGTGTCCTTGATGTCATCAGTAGTGCTAATCTTAGCCTAAAACTGATCAAGATCAGCCTTCAGTTTGGAATGCAGGTAATTCTGAAGGTTAAACTGTGGGTGTAATCTTGCACTGACTATTCCTTTGAAAGAGTAGTAATGCAATTTAAAAGTGTTTGTGGTAGAAAGGGTTTTTTTGCACTTCTCCTGGAATAAACCTCAGTGTCACCATCCTTTGTTTTTGTTAAAGCAACCCTGCCCTTAAAAATCCTGAAATTTTAACATATTTCTCCTTGTCTTCCCTCCTCTTCAGAATGTATCATGGCTGGAGGAAAAGGAGAAGGAGGTTGTCAGTGCACTGCGCTACTTCAAGACTATTGTGGACAAAATGGCAATTGATAACAAAGTGTTAGAGATGCTGCCAGGCTCAGCAAGTAAAGTGCTGGAAGCCATCCTGCCCTTGGTGCAAACTGACCCACGCATCCAGCAAAGGTGAGTGTCCTTCTTGGCTTTTGGGACCATGGCAGACCAGCAGGCTCCTTCTTTATCTGAAGAACCACATCACAGGAGATGCTGATGAAGTGGCTGCTGTTTTTAGTAATTACGTGGTGGTTTTTCAGACATCATTTAAAAGCAGATTCCCTGCTGTGAAGAAGCTCATGCTGTGGAAAGATAAAGCAAATCAGGCTGTTTTCAGAGTGGAGGAAGGGATGGTTCTTTAGCATAAACTTGGAAATTCATCGTTTTCTAGAGGGAGATTCTCTTCAGATGCTATTCCTGTTTCTGCAGTCCATGGTGGGATCCTAAAAGCTGACAAATCCAATAGCTTCACCTGAAAAAGGAGTTTATCTTCAGAGTAATCCTTTTCTGTGCTCAGTTTATCCACCCTGATCTTACAGAAGTCTGAGCCTGCACTCTTAACTGCTTTTTTGGATTTTGCTGGATCAGATACAGAAGTAAATAGATGTACTTCAGCAGATTAACTAGCCCAAGTTCATTCCTGCTGCACTCAACAGATTATTGTTTCATGTTTTAACAGATTATGTGTGTTATGTTTTTACCAGTTAGGCAGTGGGTTTGAAGCCAGGAAAGAAGTAGAAATTTGCCAAAGCCAAGCTCAGCATGGTTTATAAGAATTTGTGGTGTTGCCAAGCCATAGAGATATTGTTGGTGTTCATCCCATGGATGCTGGAGCAATTGATTTACAGAAAACAAACAAACATTGTTGAATAATACTGAAAGAGCAAAGTTAACATACAGAAAAGCACAGAACTAAGCAGAGAAATGCAGGTGTTTGGTTCCTGAAATCCTGCCAGGTTTTGTGCTGTTCCTGTTTGTTTTCCTGTTAAATATCTCCAAATTTTTTTCTTTCAAGATGCCTATTTCGGTGCTGGCACAGGGAAGGTTTATAATGTAGTTGAGGTAGCACTGGGGTGCCAAAACTTTGCAAAGAGAGATGCTCAGTTGTACTTGGCCCCAGAGCTGAGGCCAGGGCTGCTTCTGGCAAAAGGAAGGAGGAAATGGGGGAGTATCACACCTGTGGCTGGGACAGGTAAGATCCAGTTGGGGTTGGATCTGTTGAACCATAGTGAGCAAATCTGGTAGAATGGGAATGTCCTCTACATGTGCTATGCCTTGCATAGCTTCCCAAAAAAACCCAAAAGGGAATCTAGCTTTCTCAAAAAGCCATGTCCTTCTCTCCCCTACCTATGTACTTTAGTGGCAGGACACAAAAGGGTGATTCTGATGGCAAATCCCCCTCAAGAAAAGTGAGCAAGACTTGTGTCAGTGATAAAGAAAGCCCTACAATTGTTGTTGGACTTCTTTTTACTTCAGGGGAAGCGTTTGCATCAAGGAAAAAAAAGTAATTAAATCTTGCACAAAATGGGCTTTCAATTACTGCCTCCTTAGAAGGAAGCAGACTGAAGATTAATGGCAAAAAAAATCAAAGCCTTAGAAAGAGATGGGGGACAGCCCTATTTAGGAAATATCTTCTATCAAGCTAATTTCATTTGAAATGAGAACAAATGGCAAGCAGCAAACCTTAAAAAAAACCCAAAAAACAAATCCAAACAACAGCCAAACAATCAAGTCCTTGCCATTGTTTGTATCCCCTGGCTGTGGCTTGACAGTGGTTCTTTCCCCAGTCCTGCAAACCTCATTCACCTAAATAAACTCATTGGGCTTGATTCTTTTCTCACAGATAATGAAGTTACTGGAGTTAAGCCAATGTAAAATGGATACCAGAGAGAAATGGGGAGATTTGGAACAAGTTGTATCAGTAATGATTGCAAGATTACACCACCTCTTATCTGTTTATGGTTTTGATGCAGTTTGAAATTGATTTAACGTGACAAAGAATTGCTGAAGCGTTGCCATCAGCAGAACTGTTAACACACCTTGTTTAGTAATGAAGTCAGTGTTTTCAGAATGGCCAGGAAAATGCCTGGGAGCACTGTTGTTACAGTTAACTTTTATCTAAAGTTGTCATCCTTCCAAAACTCTTTTTTTTTTTTTTTTTTTTTTCCTTTCAGAACAATAGCTTCAATTCTGTTTCTCATTAAAAACAAAACAAAGCAACACCCTTCCTCTTTCAAACCTGAAATTCATTCAGTTCCATTTCTCTAAAGAAGTAATTTTAATTACATGTTTTCAGGCTTTATAAACAGTGAGGCAGTGATTTGTAAAGGAATGAATAGAGTCAGCTCTCAGTGATCCAAGGTGGTTTTGGGGAGAGCTAATAAGGAAGAAGGATAATACTGAAATAACATAGCTTAAACTTAAATGTAGGGTTTAAATACTTACCTTTAAAGTTAGGGCATGGGATGGAGCTGTAAATTAAGATGGGAAGAATGTTATTTTTAGCATTGCTGTGTTAACCTGCATCCCAGATAATTCCTTCTGATACCTGGGAATGAGCTGTTGGTGGTTTGTGCCTACAAACTGTCATCATTTGGTTCCAGAGAACGGGAGAGCAGCTGCACTGGAGGAGAAGCCTGAGCTTTGTCACCTGCTCAACACAAATTCTGAGTGTCAGAGAGCACAGCAGTGAAATGCACAGTGTGAAACTCACCCTCCTTACGTTTGATAACATCTCCAAAATTTCTTCTTGTCCTTTTTTTCTCAACTGCTCCCTGTCCTGCTGTGCAGTTCTGCCATCTCATCCTGCTACAGCCGAGTGTACCAGAGCCTGGCCAACCTCATCCGCTGGTCTGATCAGGTGATGCTGGAGGGGGTGAATTCAGAGGACAAGGAGATGGTGACAACAGTCAAGGATGTCATAAAAGCTGTTCTGGATGGAGTCAAGGTACATGAAAAAAGTATTGTAAACTGTATTATAAAGAGCATATAATAATGTATTTTAGAAGAGATCTGTGTAAACTAGGTTTTCAAGTGCAGGTAAAATATGCAAGTCCTATTTCTCTCTTCAGTAAACTACCCTTTAAATCAGCTCTTCCATAAGTTAAATGTTCCTTGTTGGATTGCTGCTTAAAGATTAGCACAGTTTGGCTCTGAATGTGAACTTCTGGCATGCTCACCCTGGCATTTGGATGAATTGGAAGAAGCAATGGATCTTTATTCAGCATTGTATTAAATTTTCAGCGAGTCATTTCCAGTCTCCCATGCAGATTACAAGATGTGGTTTGCACATTTTCTGACTCAGCAGAATAAAATGAAAATGTTCCCTGTCAATGCCCACAGAGAATGAAAGACTCCAGCTCCATCTTTTAAGAGAAATCTCAAGGGATTTGTCAGTGAGACATCACCAGTCTAAGCAGCTGAATTAGGTGTGGAACAGGTGACAGCTAAACTCAGTTTCCTGGAGATTAGTTTTACATTGCTAATGGAAACGTTTAAGAGAAACCTTTGTATCCATTGTCAGACCTGCTTGTAGCATTCCCTCCCTGCTCTGCCCTGGAAAAGCTTTTGGCTTTCCTTCTGCCCCTTGTACCAGTTATTTCTGTGTCCCAGGCTTGTCCTGGGCTGATCCCTCCCCTGTCCCAGCACTGCTGGTAAAAGTTTGGTTGACCTTAGGGTCCCAGTGGACAGACTGTCATATCTCCTGGGAATCTCATTTTGGAAACTGTAGAGGAAGTTAAATCTCTTTCAAGAGCAGGGCTGAATCTAAAGGGGAATGTTTAAATCAGGTACTCAAGGAAAGTTGGAATAGAGTTTTCAGAACTGCAGTAGGTGGAATTATGTACCAGGAACAGGTATCTTCAACTGTACTCAGACTCAGTTTTATTAAATAGAGCCAAATGCAAAAGTGAATTGGATCTCCCAAGCTTTGACTGTCACGTTTTCAGGTCTCTTGGTTTGGTGCCTGCATCATCTGGATGTCTCTTTAATGTTACTCAGACATAGTTACTAAAATCTGCTATTACTTTATGAGCCTTTTAAATAAATATCTTTGAAACAAATCATTTCTATCACCTAAAGAAGATGGATTTTCTAGGATTATTTTGCACAATACGCTCTTTCACTTTAAGCTACACATTTTAAAAGTAAAGCTGGTCTTAAATTTGCACAGCAGGAGAGAGGAAAAGAGTTTAGCCTAAAATCTCAGCTGCTGTTAATGCTGGAATTCAGCAGCAATTTGCAGGATGTGAAAATCTGTGGTATCTGAACTGTAATTCCCCAGCAAATGGTGAGTTATCACTGCCTGAATCTGCACAATCCCAGGGAGAGAGGTGTTATCCCCAGATCTGGAACAGAGTTGTGTGGTCTCATTGCAGGAGGCTTGGACACACTGGGATGGGACTGGGGTTGTTCTTTGACTTCAGGCAATATTTAAACCTTTGGTACCTGTTGCCTTTCAGCCAGAGCTGTGTCCTCTGTGAGTTGGGGGAAGGGTTGGGGTTGGGAAATGTCTTGGATGTCTGTTCATGAGGCAGCCCAGGCTGGGAGCAGCATGGGCATGAGCTGAGCCTGAGCTCTGGAGCCCTGCTCAGCAGCATGGCTGTGTCAGTCTCTGCTTTGTTTTTAGACTGGAAGTTATTTTGGTCTTCCAGTTGGAGCTGGCTCATGTCTGGTCAGCCTTAGAGCAGATGTGTGGCTGTCTGGGGAGATGGGAGGGTATTTGCCCATCAAGAGAGCAGCATTTGGAAGCAGCATGCTTTCACCCCCTGCCCAGCAAGGAACAAGGTTTATTTTAGGAAGGCCAAGCCACGTTTCAGACCTGGAAGCAGAACTGAGAAGATGGACACTTCTCTTCACAGCAGAGCCTATTTTGTTTTTCTGGCAGATCACACAAGATCCACTTCCACATTTCAGTGCTTATTTCTTTATTTTCAGAATGAAGCATAAAGGAGACTCTTGCTCCTCTGTTACTTGATATTTTGATCCCAGGTTTTAGGGCTTTGCTAGGCAGAGAAAAAAAATCCTTGGTGTAATTACATAACTTCTCAAAAATCCATCTCATTGTGGAATTTTCAGCTTGCTGAAGTAGCATAGTTTGTAGAGAGGCTTTAATTATCTCTAATTACTGCTGCAGGAATCTCTTTCCTTGCTGATAAGGAGTAGCATAATGTGCATCTGGCTCAGTTGTGTGCAGATTACCTCTGTGTGTATGCTAAAGGTTTTGGCTTGACTTCTAAATGCTAGTTCTCATTTGGGGGATTGCAGAGAGGAGAAACATTCAGGCTCTGGTGGTATTTGTCAAAGTTGGAAGGGAAAGTGATCCTCTCAGGTAATTGCAATCATGTGTTGCCTTGGTGCCTACGCTGGAAGATGCTTTGGGTTTTTCCCCCCAGTCCAAAAATGGTTTGAATAATTCTGAAGATACTTTTGAGCCAAATCAGACTGGTTTTCTCCCATGTGGTAGATAACTGTGTGTCCATTATGATTGGCAAAATAGGAAAATTGAGCACTTCAGCCCTGAGTGTCTGGGGCTCCTCAGCACTGCTGGGGCACAGCCACCACAGTCTGCAGTGTTGGCCTGGCTTTGCTTTAGGGTGGTAAAGGAAGGTCAGGAAAAGGAGACATTACACTTTCCCTTCCATAGCCTTTTCAGGGGAATGTTTAAGGAGTATTTTGACTTTTGGTTTGAACGCCCATTTTATTTCCCTTTCTATTTTATTTATTTTTCCTGCACGTATGCAGTCCTTGCTGGCCACTACCCCAAAGGCTCACAGCGTCCAACCCTGAGTCTGTTGAAGTGCATGAGGGTCTCCAAAAACCTTTTCAGCAATGAAATTTTGTCCAGAGGGCAGAAAGGTGACAATCCATTGTGTCATCACTCAGCACCATGCTGCCAAATGCAGCCAAAAGAATCAAGTGATGTTACTCATCAGGACACTTCTCAGAACACACTGTTCCTCACCAGGGCTCTCTGTCCCAGCAGGGACATATTCATAGTTTTAGTCCCCATGGACATCTGTTTGTGCTCCCTCTTCCTTCCCCCTGTGTGGGATGTTCCAGGACAGCTTCTGGAAAGCTGAGTGTTTGTCCTGGTTTTGGGTAACACAGTGTACGTTCTGTTGGGGCACCAGCTCACACCAAGAGTGTGAGTAGAGCATGGAGACCAAAGTCAGCTGTGGTGGACACTTGGATGGTGTTTGCACCTTATTCCTCTCGCTGTGTGTGTGTTAACTCATGGAATGTCAGCTTGCAGTAGAGCCTTATGTAAAACTGCCAGAATTGGAGTTTTTTTCCTTCCTCAGAGGGATGATGGCAATGACATTCCAGTTGCAGCTACTGCTCTGAGAGAGCAATGCCAGTTGTTTCCAAGCTCCACAGACAAGGACACAAAGATGATACTGGAATGATGACACTGTACTTCAGGCTGCTTTAAAAAAAAATAAAATTAAAATTGATCCCTTATAGTTTCCTTTGTGTAATATGCTGGGAAGCCAATAGTGGCAGGAAGCACTGCCAGTTTTCCAGCCTGCCTGTAAGAGGGGTATGTGTTTGTATCTGTGAGCAGGAGATCTATTTGTCAGCCTCAGACATCCATAAAATGTTCTCTCCATCTTTCTGGTGTGAATGATTGTTGCTTTGACTGCTGGCAGATTTAGAGTTCAGGATTATCATGCCCTTATCTCTTTATCCAGAGCCTTATCTGCCTATAACAGATACACTGCAGTAGCTCCTTGAATGATTAAGTCTTCTATTGCTCATGTGTTAAAAGGTGGCTTCAGGGGAAGCAGGCCTTTTAATAAAGGTATTCACTGTTTAATTTTTGGTTGGGCATTTTACAGAAAACTAGCTTTTTGAAACAAACACATTTTTATTTATAAAATATAAGGCAATTATTTAATGTTGGTTTTGGCTAGATGAAGTACTCCACTGAGTAAGACTGTTTTGTACTTACATCTCTGTATGTAAAGCCAATTTACCATTGTCTGGGGTGCTGTGTGGACTGGAACACATTTGTGAGACAGAGGAAAGAGGAAGCACAGGAAAAAGACACATATGGGTTTGTGCAGAATCCCCACACAGTCTGGGGTAATGAACTTCACTCAAATACTGCCAAAGCTTCCTCTGGGTGCAGGCTGCTCCTCAGCAGCTGTTCTGCATCATTTGTGTGGCTCTGTACCAGACTTAAACCCAGCTCAGCTCTCTCTGTCCACACCATCATTAAACCATAACCAAGAGTTTACTGCAGTAGCATCCCTTTGTGTTCTGGGACATTTAAGTGCAGCATTTGGCAAATAATGATGATTCTCTTTTTCTTCTCTCCATCCATCAGGAGCTGGTCAGACTCACGATAGAAAAGCAGGAGCATCCCTCTCCCACAAGCCCAGTTAAACCCAGTTTACCAGCATGTAAATCTGACAGGTGGGTCACTGATTTCTTCTGATCTAGAAGGGGTAATTTCTGACTGCTGACACTTGAGTTAAATCATTCTGCTGTTCTTCACAGAAGGTGGTGTAGTGTTCTTTATGCAGCCCCCCATCCATTTCAGTAGGATCACTACAAGAGAATTTGCTATGAGAGGAAAGGCACCAAAATCTGGCAGTGAAACCTCCCTTTGTGTCAGTGCACACTGAGCTCTGCCTTTACTGTGTGGAATTCCACCTGCAGATGCAAATTCTGCCTTCTGCTCTAGGGGTCTGTGTGATAGCACATGGTTTCAGATGGGTTTGAATCTGGCAGCAGGCTGTGTTCCAGCTGTGGTTGATGATCTTACAGTCTGTGTTTTGCATGTTGCAGCCCATCAGAACTTCCCCTTACCGACCGAGAAATGGAAATCCTCAACAAAACAACTAATATGACCCAATCCAACGAGCTGCTGACTGATTCCATGGATGAAGAAGTTGCACCTCCTAAACCCCCTCTGCCCAGCATTCGTGTGGCTGAAAACAGGTAATACTGACCAGCCAGCTGATGGAAGAACACCAGTGCCTCTTATCAGCCTGTTGGTTCTTAAACAATCTTGCAAAATGTGCACAAGAGAGGAGGGGTTAGTGTTGCTTTTGAATTTCCAGTCCTCCAGAGTAATTCTTCCCTCCTCCTGGACTCTGCTTTGTGTTCTGTCTCTCTTACTATTTTTGTGTCTTTTCCTTTCCTTCTTTTTATGTGAGGATGGTGCCATGGCCTGACATGAGAGGCATCACATAAATCTGCACATTCATCCACACGAGAGGCATCACATAAATCTGCAAAAGTCTTACATAAAACTGTGTGAATTCCACATTGTACAAGTGTCTTGGGCTGCTGTATCCAATGGGAAATGTTCCTTTAACCTCAGGGAAGGCAGTTACCAATCTGTCCTGCCAAGCCAGGTTGTTCTGCTTTGCCTGTGAGCTTAAGAGTGAAAGCCAAGAGTGTGTGAAAAAAACGTTGTGGTTGGTTATTCTTACCCTGTTCTAGGAGTAACCACATGAAAGTTTCTGTGTTCTATTTTGAGAAGGAAGAGAAAATCCCCAATTTGCAGGTTTCTGTGTGTATGTATGTGTTGCTTTTCTTCTCTAATACTGGTGCTAACGGCAGGTGTGAAAAATACGTGCGCTGTTAATTTGAAAATGCAGCATCAAGGGCTGTGGCAGACAAAAAGAATCACATTTCTGTGTATTTTGTGAATTCTCAAAGGTTATATAAAAATTTCCTGGTATGTTCCAAGAACAGACTATGTGTGCTCTTGGGAACTTCCCAGGCTTGATGACTACCAGAATTACGTGTCATAAGAAGCAAAAACTAAAAGTCAAAGGGTTAAACTCTCACAAGTTACTGCAAAGTGTGGGTCTGACACAGATTCATGCCAAAACGTGGGGCACTCACAGTGCACGTGGTGAGAGCAGCTCTGACCCTTTTGTTCCCTGAAGTTCACCAAGAAAGGAAAGGCCAAAAAAGAGAATTTTCCTGTCCTGTAAATTTGTGAAACTTGGAACGTTTTTCAGACCTGGAAGGTTTGAGGAGGGGGAGGGACTTCTGTGAATGGAAACCATATTTGGGTCAACCAAAACATTTAATTTGGATTTTCACTGCTTTTATTAAGAAATAATTACCGTGCTAATTAGCTCCATTAAAAATACTTTTTAGAACAGCATTTGTTTTTGTTTGAGAAATACCAGCCTTAAAAAAAGACATCACTTAACAGGACCTTACCTGTGAGAGAATTCTGAAATCGATATTTTTAGTGCTTACATTTTGCTGAATAGCTCCTGGCTGATAAAAGCTTTCTGGAAAACAACTTGTGAAGCCTCTGAAAATCTTTTTTTTTCTGGAGGAGTGATGGAAGCATCAATTCCTGTGTTGTGTCTTGCAGCCCTCCCCCAGCATTGCCCCCTAAAAAACGTCAGTCGGCGCCTTCCCCAACCAGAGTGGCTGTTGTGGCCCCCATGAGCCGAGCTACCAGTGGGTCCAGTTTACCTGTTGGGATCAACAGACAGGTAATGGCATCACCCCTTTGTGAAAGCCAAGGGAAACGTGCTGTGAGCTGGAGGAAAAGCTCAGGGAGATGCTGTGACCTGCAGCCACGCAGATCCCTGCACATCCAGCACAGGCAGCCTGCAGTGGGAGTGGCAGGAGCAGCAGTGCCATAAATAATGTGAACAGCGTAATTTTTTTTTTTTTTTTTTTACAGTGTTGTTGTATTTAATTAACAAATTGCTACAAAGTTCGTTGCCTTGAGCAGTGGCAGAGGGTGAGGATGGGAGTGGCTGAGCGTTGCCATGTCCAGTCCATCAGGGGACAGCAGCTGGCTGAGCTCCCTGAGATCTCCCCAGGGTTTACTCCCAAGCAGAGGGAGCACGTGGCTGAGTGAGATCAGCAGTCTGTGTTCATCCAGTCACAACTGAAAACATCTTTTAACTCAAGCAGTAGTTTGGGCTACTGCTCTGACTGCTGCTGGTGCTTTGGGGAAATTTGAGCATTTTCTGGTAGAAAAATGGGAAAGTTGTGTGTGTGTTAATCACATTCCATTTCTTGTGCTTGTCTGGGGTTTATGAGGTTGTAAATGGCTAGGTTTGTTTTACCCATTCAGGAACTTACTAGCTCAGCAGTGAGGACCTGAATCATGTCAAATTGCACAAAAATGAAATCTTGTCCTCATCCCCAAAGCCTCAGCTCTGGCTTAGGGAGCCTCTGCTGTCATTTGGCTGACTCAGATAAAGCTGTGGCCAGTCACTAGAGTCACACTGAGGTTGTTCTGACAGAGTGGGAATAGTTGAAGGATTCACTTGCAGGTTTAGTAAGCTTGAGGTAATTTGTGAAATGGGACCATAGCCATAGGCACAGAAAGTTGCATCTCACTGTAGTTTATTTTCCCTTTGCATGCACCCGAGGTAACCAAGTATTTGCTAAAGCCCCAGGTATGTAATGTGAAATC
This sequence comes from Polioptila caerulea, assembly GCA_013397295.1. Classification (NCBI taxonomy): domain Eukaryota; kingdom Metazoa; phylum Chordata; class Aves; order Passeriformes; family Certhiidae; genus Polioptila; species Polioptila caerulea. The sequence continues at coordinate 385,487 of VYXF01013095.1, forward strand.
TTGCAGTGTCATTCCCTTGTCTCAGTGTCATGACAGGCCGTCATCAGACACACGTAGCTGTGAAGAGCTTGGCCATCTTCTCAGCATCTGTAAAGTCCAGTGTGGGCCACAGCAACCCCTGCTTGAAATCAAGGACACACAGAGCTCCCTGGCACGGGCTGCTTACCAGATCAGAGGGTTTCTGTGTTCTCCATGAGCTTAGAAAGGACCAGAGCACTGATCCTCTCCCCTCCTTGCTCCTCGAGCTGCATCTTCCTCACTAGCAAGCTGCCAAGAGTGATGGTGATTTGATTTTTTTTTTTTTTTTACTTTTTTGTCCTGAAGGATTTTGATGTTGACTGCTATGCCCAGAGGAGGTTGTCAGGTGGAAGCCACTCCTATGGGGGGGAGTCTCCTCGCCTCTCTCCGTGCAGCAGCATCGGCAAACTGAGCAAGTCTGACGAGCAGCTCTCCTCCCTGGACCGCGACAGCGGGCAGTGCTCCCGCAACACAAGCTGTGAAACCCTGGGTAAGAGGGGCTGCTGGGCCCTGTCCCTCTCATCTGGGAGCTGAGCTGCAGCAGTGGCTGTGGTAAATGCACTGCACTTGCAGCTGGAGTTGCTGCAGGCGGTTCAGTGCTGAGCTGTTCTGTCGGAGAGGATAAAGCCCAGGGGAACGTGTTTCCCTTGCTGTAGGTGGTGGTTTTCAAACTCAATTCAGCTCTCAAGTGGAATGTTTTCTTCATTTCAGCCCTGTCTGCAGAAATGACAGTCCTGGTAGACTAAAGCAGTGTTGTTTCTACATGCTAGGAAAGGAAATAAAAATATAAATATGACACAAATTGTGTCTGTTGAATTTTTGTTATTTGTTTGCTAGTGAAAAGAATTAATTATGAGTTATATGAAGTCTGGATGTTTCAGAAGATGTAAAAAGATGGTCCCAGCTGCAAGGAAGTTCCACTGATTAAAATGAACTGATTAATTAACTGATAGAATGGGAGGGACAGAACTGAGAAGAGCTAAACAGTGAAAGAGGGAAACTAATACATCATTCTCTGTTTACCCAGATCAANCTGGATGTTTCAGAAGATGTAAAAAGATGGTCCCAGCTGCAAGGAAGTTCCACTCTGATTAAAATGAACTGATTAATTAACTGATAGAATGGGAGGGACAGAACTGAGAAGAGCGAAACAGTGAAAGGGGGAAACTAATACATCATTCTCTGTTTACCCAGATCAATCGGATCACTATGATCCAGACTATGAATTCCTGCAGCAGGACCTCTCCAACGCTGATCAGATACCTCAGCAGGGGCCAGGGGGTGTCCTCAGCCCATTGCCAGAGTCCTTGGGTGAGTCTGGCTCCCCTTTCCACGGACACACTTTCCAGCTCCCTCAGGGCAGCTCTCCCCCACTGGAATTCTGCAGCCTCTCGGGAGCACCGCAGCCAACAGAGACTCCCCCAGCTTTACCAGAGAAGAAGAGGAGGAGTGCAGCCTCCCAGACTTTGGATAACTCGGGCTGCAGGGTGTCCTACGAGAGGCACCCGTCCCAGTACGACAACATCTCCGAGGATGACCTGCAGAATGCTGTGGTTGTCCCGTCAATGCCCTTCACTCCCTTTGCTGCTGTTCTGCCTTTCCAGCAGGGAAACTCTTCAGCACCAGTGGAATTCATTGCTGATTTTGCTGCTCCAGATTCCAACAGTGACCCAGAAAAGCCGCCACCTCTGCCAGAGAAGAAAAACAAACACAGTAAGCGAGTTCCTGTATTTGGGTTTTGCTTTTACCTCGCAGTTGCCGCGCTCCTGATCATCACTAAGAATCCCTTTGGTGATCGTGGTAATGCTCTTGTTTGAGTGTCAAAAGCAGTCAGCCAGTGTCAAACAGATGGAAGGGAAATGTCAGTCCTGTGGTGGGCAGGGAGAGATTCCTGGGGCCAAGATCAATCCAGGCCCAAGGGATCTGGAATCACACAGCATCTTCCTTACTGGAGTGAGACCATGGTACTTCTCTGTCTACCTGAATGTGACTTTCTGAGGCACTCTGCCTTGCAGATCTTTCTGGTCTGTTCTCCCTTTTTAAGTCCGTTCCCTCCCCCCTTCCCCAATTTTGTTTTCCCACTGCAGAGGAGAGTTGGGTCCTCTCCAAGAGCTCAGAGAAAGGACTGCTTTTCTGTCCAAAACCCAGCCTTGCCAGAGTAGTTACTTGGCAGCAGGAGCACAGTCACCCACATAGCTGTGCAAGACAACACTATTAACTAGAGTCCAGTGCTGCTGTTTTGCTACAGGATCTCATTTCCTTTGGATGCCTGAGAATTTCCCACATCATTAAAACAAGCAGCCTCTAAAAGCAAAGGCTCCTGTCCCCAGCCAGACTCCTGGCACACCAGGGCTGACCACATCTCAAGCTCACAACCTTCTTCTGATTTCCTTAATGTTCATGGCCGAAAAATGTGAAACCTCTTGCCAAACAGGCAGCCACAGTGCTCTGCCAGGGAAGGCTGGGGACTGCACAGTGAGATCCAGCAGATACTGGTTCACTGGTCACTGGCTGGCTTTGCAGCTGTGTCTTGCATGAGGAGATAATGTGCACAAGATCTGCAGGCAGAGCTTTACATTGCAGCTGGCAGCCTGAGAGAAGAGCTGATTTCGAAGTGCTGAGTTGGCCTTCTGGCTCCTTTCTGCAGTTTACAGACTTCTCACTGAGAATAATTTTTGCCCAGAGAGGTTTTGGACTCCCTGTCCCTGAAGGTGTTCCAGGACAGGCTGGCTGGGACTGTGAGCAACCTGGCCTAGTGGAAGGTGTCCCTGTCCATGGCAGGGGGGTTGAAACTGGATCTTTTAAGGTCCCTTCCAACCCAAACCAGCCTAAGATGCTGGAGTTCTATGGATAAGGTGGCAGTAAGAGAGGTGTGTGGTGTCAGGGTGTATCCTCTCCATTCCTGTGTAGTGAACTCTGCCAGTCACTTCTTTCAAAAATATGCCATAAAGCATTTCCATGATCCCTAAGTGACCAGTCCACACAAGTGGATTTTACTCAGATTTTACAAGTGGATTTTACTAAGGGATTTTACTCAGAGCACAAGGCTTGACCCACCTGAAAGTGAGGGTCATCCAAGCGTCACCATATGCAGGAAATCTCTTTTGTTCCTCTCTGGTAATCAAGCAGTTAAAAACATTAAAATCAGCTAAAAAAGAGGCTGAGATGGTTATTTGTGGACAGCAGAAAGGAAATAAATGGGCTCAGCCCATTTAGGTGGTTGTTATAGCTTGTGCTGTTCAGAATCCTCACCTGCAGTGTGAGCTGCCAGGGGCTGTGATATAAGCATGGTACTGCAGGATGAGATTCTTGTGGGTCTGCTCTTTGTAATGAGGGATGGCTGTTCCAGCACTCAGGCTGGGGTGGGTGCAGGGAATTGCACCTCTGTGCTCATAGACAGCTTCAGTGGAGGGGAGATCCCTGGGTGAATCCTGGTTTGAGGCAGTTGGACATTTGAAAGAGAGATCTGAGCTGTTTGCTTGTGTCTTTAAGCCCCGTGTCTTTGTTTTCTGGTATCACACAAGATGCCAAGGAGTTACTTAAAAACAAGTTTGAAAGTAATCTGCATCATTGCCTGAGCACAACTTTAACCTCAGTACCAAGAGCCTGTGTCAATTGTCTTTGATGTTGCATTAGAGTTAATTGTAATCTGGCACTGTGAGAAATTTTGGGAGTATTGATCAGATTGCATTGTTAGAAGATGTAGAAGCTGTGTTGTCAACTCTGATGATTTGATAAAGCATCCTTGCTGCAAAACTTGTTGGTAGTCCTGGGGCTGATACCTGACCACTGCCAATTTTTTACTTGCATTCATGTGACACTGAGAACTTGTTTTAGATTGTTTTTACTCCACAGTGTATCACTCCAAATCCACAGATTTGTGGTTGCTAGATTTACTTCTTCAGCATTTAAAAGGCCACTCAAACATTACTCAGGCTCTGTGGTGACACCCAGGATATTTTTTGCCCAGAGGCTGATGCATGTAAGATATTCTTGTGTAATTGCACAGGGCTGCTTCCACAACCTCAACAAGCTCCTGGGATCTGGAGGAGATGCATGAATTTGTTAAAAAGATCCAGAGCCCACACAGATGGGACTTGGTTGTCATGCCTTTGTTGTGGGTCATCATTTGGTAGCTGGCAGTAACTGTTGCAGCAGAGACACTGATGGTCTTTTTATTGGTAATACACAGAGGATCTGCTTGAGTTAACCTTGTGTATTGCTGTGAGCTGTGCTCAGGGGGACCTCCAAGAGTTGACTTCTGTATAATTTAAACAGAGGAGTGATAGGGCTTTTAGTCTGGCATGAGTTATGGTTATTTTACTGTGCTGTAAGAGCACATGTTACTGTGCTAAGGGCAAATTACTCCAGACTTCTGCTTGAGCACCAACGTCGTGCTCCTGCTGAACTAGACACAGACACGGAACAGCTTCTGCCATTAAGAGCCCAGAGTCAGAAATAGCAAGATCCTTTCCCCAAACAGCTTGGAAACTACTGGTGAGGCACTTATTCACGTTTCCCTCCCTGTCAGTGGGAACAAAACGCAGCCTGGTGCCCAGTGAGCAGCTGGTATTTAACTGCAGGAACCACGCTGGGGGCAGGCTGGGCTTAGCCAGCGGATAATGTGAGCTCTGTGAAGAACAGCTCTGCTCCCAGGGGTGACAGCAACCACTGGCTCATTGACCTTGACTTCTCCAGTGTGTTGCTGTGTGGTATAGCTAAAGAATGCCCATTATTTTGGCTCTTGCTCATGCACACAAATGTCTTGTGCCTGTGCAGGGCCCAGCTGCCAACAGTGCCAGGGTTGGGCTGGGCTGTCAGTGAGCCCTCTGGGGGGATGCTGGGGTGCCTCACCTTACAGCAGGTGTGCCTTAGTGCTGATCATCTCCCAGTAACCCCTTTAGACTCCAACAACCACTGGTCCTCTCCTGCAGCCGAGTGTTGCTTCCAGGAGAGCTGGCTCCTGGGAGAGCAGTACCTGTGACTTCTACCATATGGGCAGAACTGGTGTGTGCTGGAAATCTCTGAGCAGCCTCAGCTCCTTCAGAAATGACAGCCAAGGCACTGCTGGCAGATTGCTGGGGAGGTGTTCCTAGCCTCAGTCTGAGATTTCATGGTTTTTTAAATTCCACATATTTTCTGTCTGGGTTAAGAACTGACATAAACTGGGCATGTGGTGGGAGAGGTTTCTCTCTCACGCCTCCCTTCTCTCCTGGGGTGCTGCCTCAAGACTGTCACTCCACCCCAGCTGCTCACTGGGGAGTTGCAGCCCCCATCCCTCCCTCTGCACAGTTGCTGCAGGGCGTGCAGCCTGAGCTGAGCTGCTGATGTAATTTCCCATCTGCTTTTAAATTTCTGCCTGGTTAAAAACCATGGTGGAGATGGGGGAGAGAAGACCCTTTGCAAACAGGAGTCCTGGTAGTGCTCTTCTTGCTCTTTAACTCTCCTGTTCAAGATTGGCAGGATTTTAATGATGCCTATTTTCATTTGCACTCTGCAGTGCCAGGTTTGTATTTCACCATCCCAACTGTTTTTCACTTTGCCTAAAAACAAAGATGACAAAGTGGAGGCAGAGACATGTTCACCTGCCCAGGACTAGTTGGAACAAGCCAGGCAGGGGAGCTGCCACACCGATGGGATGCATTAGCCCCATAAAGAGCTGAGATAAAAGAGCTCTTCATTATTCCCTTGCATATTGAGTTAAGGCTCCCGACAGCATTCAGGCTCACTGCCCTGAGTTACAGTGATTTAATTTTACACAAGTGTCTGATGTGATGCCCTTTTCACCAACACTTCCGAGCTGTGGTGTCATTCCAGTGTTTGGTGCTGTTCCAGGAGCTCACAGCTATCGATCCCAGTGGTGTCTGCAGATCTGGGTGAAGTGAAGCACTGCTTTTGGAGGTGACTCAACATGCAGGGTTGAGCTGGATTCAGCAGTGTCTGCTGCATTATGCCAGCACTGCCAGGCCTGCCTGCTTGGCTTTTGTCCTGCTCAGTTGATGAGCTCTCAAAATGTGGTCTTTCCCTCAAGCTCTTGTCCTCTACACTTCTGCAAGGACTCCTGATCCTTGGTTCAGTTTTGCTGCTAGAGAAATACCTTTCACAAGCCTTCTTTAGATCTTGTCCCCTGAAGTTGTTGTATGATACCAGGGTATTTTCCAGGGCACAGAAGCACCTTAGCCAACTGAATCACTGATACACTGAAGACTGTTAATAGTAATTCTGTATTTCCTACACCTTCACCATGATTCCAAATAAGACAGTATTTCCAGAACATGCTTCTTTTCACTGTGAAGTGGTGCTGGGAAGGAGCAGGGAGTCTGAGGGAGGAAAAGGGGCAAGGCTCAGATGGCAGGGAGAGCTGGAGGTCAGAATTCCAGCAGCTTTGGCAGAGCTGTGCAGGACTGGCTGTCCTGCAGGACATGAACAGGTTGTCCACTGGCAGGACTGTGGGGTCACAGGATGGGGACAGCAGGTGTTACCGGTCAGGATTGAAATCCATCAGCTCCATTTCCTGTGCTCCCATTGCCTCGACATGTTTTGGGGTTTTTTTTTCATTATTTCTTTTTTTCTTTATTCTATTTTGTAGAAGAGGGATATAATTCTTTTGGGGAAGGGCAGCTGTGTTAGCTCCGTTCCTAAGGGGAGTTTAAAATATTAGAGGAAATCTGAAAAAAGATGCCCAAGACAGGTGCAAAGCAACTCCTTCCTGCTGACACATTTGCAGGGCTGCATCCTGTTTAAAGGCTGGCCCAGGGGTCTGCCTTGGCAGGTGAACAGAGGACTCTGCCTTGCAGCCAGTGTGGGAACCAACTTCATGATGTGCAAATCCTGCATTGTGCTCGTTGTATTTATAGCTTTCACTGAAGTCATCCACTCCTTTCAGCTGAATGAAATGCCAGCAGAAGCTGAATAATTGCCACCAAATGACCAGATTTACAAAAAGTGACAACTGCTTGTTTATCAGGAGGAAGGGAGGGATGATCACAGTGCCTTGTGCTTGACAGCATGTTTACAAGAAGGCCTTGGTTAGTCCTTCCCATGACACTTGAATACATCTGTTTCTCCTGCTCTCAGGTGTACAGAAGGGGGTTCTTTCTTGGTTTGACATTATTCAGTACACTTCTGATCCTTAATAATGGAGGTGGGTTTGTAGCAGTCTTTCTATGGCACTGGATGTCATTGTCCCCCTCCAACACTAAAATACTGCAGCAGTCATTAATCTTCTGTCAGAGCTGCCTAAGCTGACCTGTGTGAGGTTTTTCATAGATTTTGGAACGAATATTGTTCAGATGGAAAGGTCCTCCAGACAAGGTTTGACCCCATTTAACATTTCTATGAGCCACATCTCACAAAAGCTTGTGAATCAGTTAAATTTGAAAAATTGGAGGTGGTAGGTTTCTTTAAAAAGGGATGGGAGCAATGGGTGTTGGATTTGAGCTAAGGAGGTAGGAGCATGTAGTGAGTGGCACTGTTAGAAGTATTTTGTACCAGGATTGGCAGTGGCATTTAAAGAGCTGAGGGAGAAGCACACCCAGTCTCACAGGTAGGTGTTCTCTGATAACAGTTTTATCAGCTTGCTAGAATGGAGAAACACTGTACTCCTCCTGGTTCTAGAAATCCTGCTGACCACAGATGTGAGACTTACTATAGGCACAAGAATTATTACAGATGTACTCTCAAGGTTGCATTGTTACACTCCTAAAAAGCAGACTGACGTTATTCTGGGGTTTTTTTTTGGTGACTTTTGGCATTAGCTGTTGAGGAATATTCTCAGAATCACCCTGGATTATGTGAGGATTTAGCTAAACATCAGTAAATGAGACTTCTCAAGTTGCTGTTTGGAGACCTCACTGGTTCCAGAGTACTGCCAGCTGTGTTTGTGGCCTGGTGTTTGTTGTGTTCTGGCTCCCAGGATGGATATTTGGGGGTGCAAGGTGGATGGCAAGTGTGTGATCTCCCTGGGAGCACGGTGGGAGTGCCCTTCTGAGAAGGAGCAGCTGCCTGCTGCCCCTCAGCTGGGGTTTGCAGAGCAGGGCAGTGAGTGTGGCCTCTCTTTGCCTTGCAGTGATGGCCTACATGCAGTTTGTGGAAGACTACTCAGAGCCACAGCCGTCCATGTTCTACCAGACCCCTCAGAACGAGCACATCTACCAGAAGAAGAACAAGTACCTCAGGGAAGTCTACGGCATCAATGACTCCTTTATCAGCTTAGACTCCTCTCAAGATCTGGCACCTCCTCCTGCTCTCCCACCCAAGCAGCGGCAGCTGGTGAGTGACACCTCAGGGACACCTGGCAGGGCCACCAGGAGCAGCTCTGCCCTTCCTGCTCCTGCTTCTGACAGGCAGAGGTGGTGGGAGGATGTCTCACTGGTGTTACCACATCGTGCTACTTTGGCAGCTTGTGAATGTGGGTTGAGGTTTTTTGCATCGTGCACTTTTTTCTGCTTTCTAACCCCACATTCAGACCGTTCCCCAAAAGCTTTGAAAGTCCTAAAATGCCCCAAAAATGAAACGTTCCTCTTCCACATGGCAGGGCTGAATCTGTGCCAGGCTTGTGTAATGACAACTGCTTGGAAGATTTGACACACTGAGCAGCATTATTTTCAAGAGATTGCTGCACTCTTGTTCCCACTGCTGTTTTGAAACTGCTGTCAGAGATGCCACTAATAATAACTGTTTAAATGTAATAACTGCTTTTATGTTATTATGCACAGACCTTTGATATAGCCCCTACTTCACTGGTGCCTGTTTCCTTCACGTTAGTGCCCTTATCTGATTCAGGGTTTTACCTGTTTCTCAGTGTTCTGCTGGCCCCCAGGCTGCCAGCACAGAAAGGCACATCCACATGTGTGTGGGTGGTGGGTTTAACAGCACAGAAAGGGCCATTTTCCATGTGGGGGATGAAATCCTGATCTCAGTGATGGCAGCAGCAGTTTTGTTTCCGACCTCAGTGGAGGGTGGGATTTTGTCCCATTTCCTTTTAATGGTTTTCCTTTCATTTCTTTTCTCTCTCTCTTTTTTTTTTTTTTTTCCCCCAAATACAAGCTACGGTATCTTGTTTATATTAATTATTTATTCTGTTTTAAAAAAATTCTTTTGTAGTTTACTCAAATTGGCATTAACAAAATGGGAGGAAATGTGGGAACAGAGTCATGGTCTTACCATTATGAGGGAGACTCTTGCAATATTTCTTCAAGTTGTATGTGCTGAAGTTTGACTGTCCCAAAAAAAAGTGTTACTTTTTAACTTCAATTTTGGGATTTCCATAACTACATTCCTGTGATGCAAGTAGGAGTCCTGAAAAGATAAAGTGACATTTTTGGCTGAGCTGAACTGAGTATCAAGCATTAATTCTTTGTGGGGACAAGACTTTAAATGCTGGCATCCCATTTGCTTTGCAGGGACACCAGAGAGTCTACAGGACTCACCTCTGGAGGGTCAGGCAGTTCTCCAGGGTCTGTGGTCTCCACCAGTGTGACCTTGCACTGTCACTTGCTCTTCGCAGTCCTTTGCCTGCTTTCCCCTCCTGGAGGTGGCTGCACTTCAGTGATGTTTCCAGAGGTGACTTGGGCTGCACAGTCACCATCAGAGTTTGCAAAGCACAGATTTACTGCAGCCATTGTGCAGAAGGGAAATTCTGCTCCTGTCCTGAATTTGTTGGCTGAAGCAAAGCATTTCTTTGCTTACCTTTAATCATTATTTGGACAGCCAAGATCTCACAGCTTTGCCTGCTGGCCATTCTTGTCATTTTACAGACTGATACCATCAAGGTGTTGCTTGCAGTTCCCCTGAAGCAAAGGTTTCTTTAAGTGCAGCCTCCCACCCTTCATCCCTCTGTTGGGAAAGAGGTGCAAGCAGGTGATGGCTTATTCAACAATCCCTGTAAAAGCCACCAGAGTCTTGTTCCTCTGCTCCTGCTGCCCTGGGAGTTTTTGATTTGACAGATCAAATGGGCATCAGCTGCTCTAGCAGCAGCAAGTTTTGCTGGATGGACTCCTCTGTAACACAATAATGAGGAAGTTCTTTCTTGTCAGCTTCAGATCTTAATCAAAAAAATAAGATTGTATGTTTTATTCAACAAGTTTGAGAAAGCGTGAATATACCTTATCCTCTCTGAGTCTCCTTACCATAGTAAGGATTCAGGAGAATTCATAGTAGGGATTCAGGAGAAATTCCTTGCCAGGATTTGTCACTTCTGGTGTTAATAGCTGTGCAAAGGGTTATAATCTTGGATTGGAGAGAGAAGTGGCAGGATGTCACTGTCACCCAGTCTCACAGCAGTACCACTGAGGATTCACAGCTCACGCGGTAGAGGCCAACTTCCCAATCTGCAGGTTGCCAGAAAAAAATAGTAGAGTGCAGGAATGGAGTGCTTAGAGCCAGTTCCTCCTTTGGGTATTTGCCCCCACACCACGGGGAGAAAAGGGCAGTGAGGAGCAGCTTGTCTGTGCCAGCAGCAGCTGTCCATGGGTGAGCAGGGAGGGGGAGGCTGGAGTTCATTTCTTAAGGGATTTGTGAAACAAAGAAGATTTGAATTGTGATTTTTGTCGTGCCTCCTGAGCTCAGGAAAGGCATATTGGTGTGTCTGGCTCTGATGAGCTGGATGAATAGCTGTTTGTTTAGCCAGCCATTATAAGCATTGTTTTACAGTTAGCGTTTCTTGCCCTTTATTCATCGCCTTTTCTGTGCTCTCTTTCTCTGTGTCTTGTGTCTCCTGCTTTCTCCCCCCTTCTCAGCAGGCCTCCTATGCTGCCTCTTCTTTCTCTTCTGTCTCCTACTGTGTCCAGCAACCTAAAGTGCCCTTCACCCCCGAGGACTGCGGTGCCACTCAGGGCCTCACTATGTCAGTCTCTAACTCCTTTCTCAGCCGGCACAGCTCCTTTCCTGTGCACTCGGTGAGTCCTCTGCTCTGGGACACGTGGGTATTGTCTTACTGCTGATCACTTGTGTGCAAATTCTGTGCTTGCTCTCTCAGGTGAAGGTGGAGGTTCCTCTGGGGGCTTTTGAACTCTTGTAGCCACCATCCAGGTGGGAGAAACGGGGTGTAAATCTCACCAGGTGTAAATCTCACCAGGTGTAAATCTCACCAGGTGAAGCCAGGGGAGGTGTAGCTTTCTCTATATTACATGTCCATGTTGATGTTTGTGGTGGGGGGCTGAGGAAGGAGAGCTGGCCTGTGTGCCCAGGCACACTCCTGTGACCTCTGCGTGCCCCAGGCTGCACATGGGAGCTGCAAATTCTTTTTGTGCCATTGCATAATGCCACTGATGTGGAAGAGTTGATTAAAGGCTGCTGTGTGAGCCTGGCCTTGGGAGAAATAACAAGATGCTGTCCCCAAAATCCATGAATTTCGTCAAACATGTGGAACAGGGGCTGCAGCTCCCTAATTTTTTTTCTAGAAAACAGCCTCTACTAGGTCTTCCATCTCATTTTTGCCTGTCTGCTTCCCTTCATGTCTCCATGGTCCCAAACAAGCTCAGTTTGCTTGTATGATTTGCTGATGGATGGGCAGGGTTTTCTCTCCTACAGCATTTGTGAGCAGCCTGAAGAGAGAATGGCAGGAGGAGCTGGAAATCATTTCAATCAAAATAGTATTAGGGCACTGCTTAAATCTCTGATCAGCTGCTGAAATTAAATGGTAGTAATAACAAAGTGTTAATATAATGAAATTAAACTCAACTGTGGGATTCCACCAGCTCATCAGTGTGGGGCTCATTTCATATAAAACTGTGGTTATGCTCTGATTGCCATGTGATGACAGCTGAGAATACACTATTTTTTGACAGTGACCTGGATGTTTAGTAAATTAGGCTTCTTCTGGAGAAGAAATTATCAGGCAAGACTTGAGAAGATTGAGAAGTGTTCAATTAGTTTAATATTAAATGTTTGAAAACAGTATCCTCCCACTGTGCCACTGCTATCTTCCCATTTCAGCACTTACTCATTCTTTAAAAATTAGTGATAATCACTGGTCCGAAGAAGAAGAAAGTATTCAAGTGCTTTACAAGTAGAGCTACTTCACAAGCCATGAATGAAAGCTTTTGGCTTCCACTTGTGTGTGAGAGAGCAGTATCACAGCTTTGCTGCACAGATGAAAAGGCTGAGGGGTGGCAAGGTTAGTGTTTGCATAAATTTGTGGGAAACAGTTCTAAAATTTGAAGTAAAAGTCCTGAATTGTACAGCTCTCTTACTTGGTAGTGGTCCTTGCAAGCAAAACATGGAAGTGTAGGACTAGATAAAAGTACTTGACTATTTTTGATTTAATTGAGAAGCTATAAATATGATTCTATAATGTTCTAAAAATACGTGGGCACTTTGATTTAAAAGAGTGTCCTTGTTGGATTAAATGGTTACTACCTATTAAATTGCTCTGACCCATTCTCATCTTACTTTGGACTACATTACTGTGAATATATTATTTTAAGAAATGTTAAAACTTCATTTAAAAATCCTTACTCATTTTTGCAAGGATTTGGTGAGGTGTAAAATAAATGGCTGGAGCATGAGGAACAGTGAGAACACTGAGACAGTGTGCTGTCAAATGCACAAAGGAAATAAGCTGAATTAAAAATGGTGATTTTTCCATTAGTGCCATTAACTTAGCATAATTTCGTAGTTTCTCATTACTCTATCTGGTCTATTTTTTCCCAGCCAAAAATGAGATTTTTCACGATGAAAGTGTCTCTTTGAGCTGCAAAATACCAATGTCCTTACATGCATCATAGCTGACCCATGTAATTCCATAACCACGGTTTATCCATTTCCCCTATCCCTAATAAGACAGAGATGTGAAGCAGCTGTGGAGGTTTGGATCCCTCCCAGGGTGACACCCTCCATCAGCACTGGGAGGACCAGAGCCCCTCCTGCAATCTGCTCTGTGAGACTTCACTCAAGGGATGCCACAAGCTGCACCAGTAGCACTTTAGGATGCTGCTCTGCTCCTCTTTTTCTCTTGTCTTCATTTCTCCTCTCTCCCTAGAGAAAGGCCACGCAAGTGAAAACTGGTGAGCAACAAACCTGGCAAAAATCAGCATTAGCTGCCACCAGCCCCAGTGAGGGAGTCAGTGCCAGGGAGAGCACACCTTTGAGACAGCTGAGCAGCTGGCCTCTTGTGTACCCAGACAGCAGCAGTGGCTATCAGATCTTCTAAAATTATATGTCTCCTACTAAATTGTTATTTATTCTGCACAGGAAGCAAGAACCTCCTTGCATCAATACCAGGAAGTCCGAGCTGCTAAACTCGATGGCTGTCCACTGACCCAGTGTCAGCAAGGCCCTGCAAGTGTAGCCAGTTTTCAGAAAGTGCCCTGTGCTTTTTTTTCCTTCCTGGAGACTGGCCTAGGGAGGCCACAGGAGTCACTCCCAGGGAGGACCTGTCCCCATCTGCTCATGTGCTGGCAGCAGGGAGGCTGAGCCTGCCCCACGTTCTGCTTGTTATTCCCTTAGCTCTGTGCTCCAGGTCAAGGATTAGTGCCTTACCCCTGGTTTACACAGCTTAACAAGACTGTTTTCAGACAGCAGAAAGGAGGTGAAGTTGTCCAGAGCATCTTTTAATTTTGAATGGATGAATTTTTCTAGAGCCCTGACTCCTTTCCCTCCGATCAGCACTGCAGGGGCTGTTGCAGCCCAGCTGCCACTGCTGCTCTGTCAGCCCACTAATTGTGCTTTTCCCTCCTTTGCAGGAAATTGTGTCAGAGGTAATAGCTTTTACTGGAGAGAGGCAGATCTTGAGCAACTGGATCAGACCTCATAGGTTTGGCAAGTTGAGCTGTTTTTTAACCAAGTCTGACTCGTGTCTGGCCTCTGTGCCAGCTGGGCTTGTGCTGGTAGTGTGGGCTGGTGTTTTAAGGAACTGCCTCATGTTCCCCATCCCATGGACAGCTGAGCTATTAAATCCCACACTGGGGGGACAACTGGATTGTACTGGCAAGAATCATTCAGGGGATTCCCACCTCTTTTGAAAGTTCTAAGGAGGTTTGCAACAAAAGGGCATCGTGCTTGGTTATGGTTGGCAGTAGTTTCTGTCCAGCTGATCACCTCCTTCTGTTCCTGTGAGCACAGAGCTGCTGTCCCTTGGTCTGATCAGTGAAATGGGTGGGCAGGTATGCGAGCACCAGGAATATCTTGAATCTGAAAATCTCGTTACTTCCTGGCAGCTGAAGAACTCTGCACTGGCAGAGGAAATCATCTGGTGACAAGCTCCACTGCTGCCCATCCACACATTTTCCACCAAGGGCTGCAGAAAGTCTTGTGGAAGCTTTTCCTCACTGAAACAAGGAACAGTTGTATCTCCAAGGCATGTACATGCCATTAGTGGAAATTTGGCTGCATCCTTCACTGTGGAGAAATAAGTTACCTTTCTCAAAATGCTGGGTTTTTTCTTATGTTTTCTTTTTAATTAAGTAACATTTCCAGTAATTTTCCAGAAACCAATTGGCTGTCAGATTCCAGCAGAAGGCACGAGTGATTTCCTTATGAAAGCTCCAGTTCAGCACTTCTGTTCTCACTTGTTCTCACCATTCTTGAGCAAATTGAGCAAGTGCACAGAAAATCCACAGCAACTGTTTTTCTTTCTTGTGTGCGTGCTAGCGTATGTTCAGGAAAAGGGGGGTCAGATAAGTGATTAAAGGCGTGCACAACACAGACATGTGCTTCCCATGTTTTCCCTGCCTCGTTCCCATTCCTGTAGCTCACTTCCAGCCTGCAGCACACACCAGGCTCTGGCCCTCAGCAGAGACCAAGCTGTTCTCATTCATACAGTGGGAGCCTCAGTCAAACCATGGCTGGGAAGTCATAATAATATGTTAGTTCGTTTCTGTCCTGAGGTTTTGGCTCCTTAATTTGGAGCAGAGGGAAGGGGGATTGAAAAGATTTGCATCCCTTTAACCAGCTGCTCTGACTTAGGTATTGTTTTGCCTTTCCTGTTTAGCATTCCTTCTGTGTTTGTGTTCATTTCCACTGCCCATGACAGGGCTGGACACTGGTATTAATAGTGCTATTGCCTGCTGGCATCACTAGATCCTGCTGCTGAAAACCACTGCCTCTGGGGGTTTATATATTTTCCTTGCAGTTGGAACACTGCAGGTCTCTGTAGGTCTTTCTAACCAGTCCCATGTTGACTTCAGAGGCCACACACCCCATGTTTTTCATTTGACTGGTTTTTTAGAAGTCTTGTATTAGTCTCCAGACTCTGTCTTTTCCAGATCTGCCATCCTAATGTGGGGGCTTTGTGCACAAGCTAGAGTCAATGCTGTAGGTGCAACTGAATTGAATTCTGATATTTTCCAAAGAGGGATGCATGACAGCATGGTTAATAAATCTTACAAATGTTTTCTTCCCCTGCTGCCCCCTTATTTGTTTTGTTGCAAAGATGCGCAGGAATCTCTCCTCCACAAGGCAAAGTTTGGATTTTGTGTTCTCTCGTGCAGATGCCAGGAGACACAACAAGCCCCATCCATCCCTATACTGTGCTGGCCATCAGTTAAAACCAGGGAGGTCAGCTCTGCAGCCAGGTCAGAGGCCTTGCTGAGAAACATTCCAGCCTGAGGAGTTGCTGCCTTTCCTGTGGCAGTGCTTGAAGCCATTCTGTTGGCAGCTTGTGTTTCCAGCCATTCATTGCAGGAGCATTTCCTTCCTCATCAGCAAAAGTGCCTGGAAGCCCAGCACTGTGTCCTGAGATAGGAAGTCTTTTCCAATAGTTGTCTGTGCAATTATATTCTTAGGATCTAATGATTTTGCAACACCCAGTGTTTTGTGAACATAATTCTGTACTGTTACAGTTTGGGCATCCAGTCCTGGCATGTTGCCCACGTAGTTCCCTTAATAGCATTAGCAGAGGAGATCTAAAAGATTGATCCTTTCTTCTGATAGCTTCAGACTTTGGGAGCCTGATGCTGTACCTGATCTGGGAGTGTCTGGCAGGATGGCAGATTAATTTGGCAAGAGTCCATAGGGTAACTGAGAAGGCTGTGCTTAAAAGGTAAAGACTGTGTCTGCTGATGCTGCAGATGCTCTGTCAGCCATAAAATTGAGTTCAACTTTGGATTTGGGCTGGAGACTGCTGTAACTTGCAACCACTGACTCTCTGCATATATATCCCTGTTAGCTGTGGTCAGCCATGCCTAGTGAGTGTGAAGAAGCATCATTCCTGAAATAAGTTTTCTATTAGAGTGCTTATCTCCTGCCATCTAATCCAAATAAACAGCCAGAGTGTCACTGACCTCTGGGACATCCTGGAACAAGGCTTCTAATGATGGAGAGCTGTTCTGAAATATTCACCCTTGCAAAAAATCAAAGGCAGCAAATTGAAAAGGTTGAAAGATGTTTCTCTGGGAGATCTCTGTGTGTCACGGTGTGTGGTAAATGTTCAGGGCCAGGCACGTTTGCTTCCTGCTGTTCCCTGGAGACTGCTCCCAGCTCAAAGCTTGCTTTGTGCAAGCACTTCCCAAGTAGCAGAGAGGTCTTTTTGAAAACCATTACCCTGGTGAGAGGAGAGGGAGCTCTCTCTTCTCCCTCTCCCAGCCGTTTGCTGTCACAGGTCAGGGTCATTCATGCTGGAAGGGAGCCCCTCTTCTGGTGTCCTGTGGTGGGAGCTGGCAGTGTGGCCAGAGTTTGGATACAGGAGAGCATCCTTTCCCAAAGATTCCTCTTGCACCCTGTTGTGTGGCTTTCCCAGAAAGTATTTGGAAATACTTCACTTAAAGCCATGGAGGTGGAGGTTGTGCCCGTGAAGCCATAACCGAGGCCTTCCTGACCCTGCAGAAAACCTCTGAGGAGCTGAATAAAACAAGCACTGATTTGTTTCCAAGATAAACTGTTGCCTCTTGAGGGGAGCACTAAGGGATGGCTAGTTTCCTTGTGACAGTCGTGTTGAATGGACTGTCCCCTCCCAAAAAAAGTATTTATTATAGAGGATGACAAGGCTTCCAGGAGATGGACAACACCCAGATCCCATGGAAGCCATTGCTGCAATTCCTGGGGCAGCTGCTGGCTGGGCTGGGTCACACTGGGGAGCAGCAGGAATGGGTGCCATATGGACATCATCTCCACTGCAGGGTGGGTTTTTTTCCCTTTGAAAAGTATGCTTCACTCTTGGCTCTTGTCCCAGCACGGCTGCATAACTGGAATTCCAGAGCTGCTTGCAGGCTCCAGAGGAAGGAGGGGGCTCCCTGGCTTCCTTTCTACAAGATGCAACTTTACAACAAGATTGGAAGTTAAGAGCAGGCTGACTAATTAATGCCAGCACACCAAAGGCTTCTCTGCACTGCTCCCTTTGTTAACAGCATGCTGAGAGCCTGTCTGCATCCTTAAATGATTGTTCACGGATCACATAATGAAGATTAATGTATTTTCATGGGTACCTGGGCCTTAAACTGGCATTTTCAACACATCTCATGCCAAAAGGTTGTTCTGAAGGTGTATTATGAGACCATGGAGAAAGAAGCATACAATGATTGTCAGTACTGACTTATCTGCATTCAAACTTCTAAAATTTCTGCAATGTTATGTTATATTTAGGTCTAAATTGCCTTCAAATTAGGATTAATGTGTGTGAAGCTCCTCGAGGCAGGAGCTGTGCTGCTGTTCCTGCCCCAGGAGCAGTAACTCATCTCCCTGAGCTGCTGGTCCAGGCTGCAGGCAGGGGAGCAGAGTGTGCCCTGAGCTAACCCTGCCAGCGCCTCACGCAGGGCTCTGCTTGTCCCAGAGTGACTTGGCTGAGGACAGTCATTTCCTTTCACTCCTGCCCTGCGTGAGCTCCACGGCTGCTTTGCAAAAGCCTGGCTTTTCCTCTGGGTTCAGCAGGTCAGGGACAAAACCCCTTGGACCTCCTGGGTGGAAGATGTCCATCAACTACAAAGTGAGGGACAGCGTGTGCCGCCTGTGTCATGTGGGTGCAGGAAGTCCAGCAATGGGGGAGCTGGCACAGAGCTTCTGCTGGAGCTAATTAATTTCCTCTACAGGAGCAAAGGATCTTGTTAGCAGCACAGCAGTTTTTTGAATGCCTTCTTGAGCTGTTGAGCTGTGGTTTGGGGTCTAGGCCGGGACTTGGGGTGATTGTTGGTGTATTAGTGCCAGTGAGATCATGAAATACCAGGCAGGCATAATGAATCTGCTGAGCCAAGATGATGTCATGAGCCTGGCGTCTTACGAGGGATTTAGTGGTTTGTGCCATGCAAGTGAAAATGAATAAATGTAGAGCATTTATCCAGGCAGAAAGTAAATACAGAGATTAGACTTGTCATTGTTACTGAGGCAGCTCCAAAAGCTGACAGTGTCCCTGGAGCCAGCACTGCTCATCCGGAAAGAAATGGGCAGGAAGAGAGAGGAGCCTGTCCTAGAGCCAGTCTCCTTTTAGCCACAGGCACATGGTGGGGATTTGCATTTTAATTATTTTTCAGTAGTCTTTTAAGCTGTCTTTCTAAAGCATCCCCCCTCCTTCCTTCTGTATTATGACCTGCAATTTGTTTTGGGCCCTGAGAATGCACCCAGAGCTCTGCTGGACTCCGTGCAAGGTGAAAGGCACAGCCACTCAAGGATTAAGGTGGTAGAAGGTAAAGTCTAGCCATTGACCTTTACATTTCCTTTCCTTTGTAGTGGAAAAGCTTTTTTTGACCAGGCTTCTGGCCTGAGGCTGTTCTGAGTTTAGATTTTTAAGCCCACATCTTTCCTAGGTAGAAACAAAAATACCTCTGCTGAGCTGGGTGCTGCTGCTGGGGCTCAGGTGATGGACTAAGCTTTGCTTTTTCTTATCCCGCTCAACTCTCCTGAGAAAACATAGCCTGAATTCCCCAATTCCTGCCTTTGATTCCCTTTCTTTTTGCATCACAGTGGTGTCACTTTTCAGCCTGGATTGAGCAAGTTGTGTCAGTGCTTCTTGAGAGCTCTGTACTGCACCACCCTTCTGCAGCAGATCCTTCAATGGAGCAGCGCCACAACTGCGTTCTAGCCTGGGGTTTTTTGGATGATGTGATTCTTCTTTCAGTCCACTTGACTATGACCAGCTTTGCAGGTTTTAAAATAAACTCCTATCCAGCAGATTTAGCATTATTGTCTTTTTTTTTTTTTTTTTTAATGGTTGTCAGCTTTGTTTTGGACTTACCCCGATGGCAAATCTTACTAGCACCAGATGTTAAAAGTCAGAGGGTTGCTCTTGTTTTTCTTGGCACAATATATTCCCACTGCACCCTGTTTAATATTATCTGAACAGTAATCTGATGATTAGGAGAGATAGTGAAATAAAGCTTTACGCAGATGATCTCTTTTCATCTCTTCAGCTGACTCTTCAAGGCACTGCATTAAAGGATTGGTTTGATAAGGAATTCATCACTCCGGAGGGCAATTACCATTTTTGCTCCCTGTTTTTCACAAATGGGAAGGAGTAGCAGCATAATCTCCTTTATCCTTCAGTGTAACTTTGAAGGCAGTATCCAGCCACTCTGCCCTGGGAGCTGTGTGTTCTGGAACAGACTTGACACAGTAGCTGTTAAATTACAGGGCTGGAGCAAAAAGCATCTTAAATTTGGATCCTGTGGAAAATCCCAGAAAAGCAATAAGCACTTGAAGTACTTTTCTCTATGTAGATACTTCCAGCATGCTCAGGGTTGTGCTTTCTGTGTGCCTTCACTTCAGGTGATTTTCAGGGTCACTGCATTAGCAGTTCTGAGATATCCAGGTTTTCCCCTACCTAGCAAAGGCTGGATACCTGCAGGTCACACCTTGCTGCTCCCTTTCCCTCTGTGAGATGAGCAGCCAGGCTGCTGTTGGAGCAAGGACACGCCTCTCCAGGAAAAGCCTGGCTGATGTACCCCAGCTAGCAATTCCTGCTCTAGCTTGTGGATGGTAAAATAGTGCTGCCTGTGTTAGAAATGCCTTGTGCTGTCACTGCTACGCTGCTGCAAATCTAATTACTTTTTCTTTTGTCTGTCTCTTTCCTTTCCCCCTCTTCCTTGTTTTCGTGTCGTGTCTCTGTCATCTGCAGTACAAATCTGTGTTTAGGTCCTACTCCCAGGACTTTGTGCCTCACAACCAAGTCTCCATACCTCCTTTCCTCTCTTCTACCTCCTCCTCCTGCTCCACCCCGCCTTTTCCGCCCGTCCATCCATCCCAGAGCCCCGACCTAGCGGTGCCCGCTGCAGCCAGCCAGTCACCCAGCACTGTGGATGTGCCAAACTCCTCTTCTCAGGAGAGCAGCTTTAACGGGAATGCTCCTGTCTGCCTTCCTTCTGAAACCTCTTTCACTGATTCTCTCCAGACGCCTTCGGTGAGACTATCCAAAGAGATGATAACGCGCCTTAACGCAAGGCTGCCTTTATTTGTTGTTTTTCTTAAAAAAAAGAAAATGTCTCTCGTATTAATACGTGCTAAATTGTGGTCTAGTCTGGTTTCCAAATGTGTGTCAATTGCAGAGAGGAAATTTCATGTAAAAATGGCTAGAAAAAAATGGACAACCTCAGCGGGTTTTAGAAAATGTTGGACGTATGTGGGAAACACAAAATGTGAAATGCTGGTGAAGGGGAGAGTTGGCTGTAGCTTCCTGCTATTGTAAGACAAAGCTGAGGGAGGTAAAGGAGTGTTTTGTGAGGTTGGTAGTTACTAAATGCAGCCTCCTAATAGCAGTTCACATCCTGCAGTTGCCACCTGCTCCCTCCTAAGTCACCAGGAGCAGTGGGTGCAGTCCAGCTCTGTCTCTCCTGTGCGTAAAACCAATTGTTCTCTCCAGGTTCCTGCTCTTCCCAGTTCCCATCAGCCCCAGCTGGGTGCTTGGTGGCAGGTCATCACATGCTGGTGAAGTTAGGCTGACACTGTTCCCACTCTGTTAGTTTGAGGTCCCAGAGATCACTTTGCACTTCACTGAGCAGGTCTGTCCATTACAGATACTTTTTTGAACACCTCATTTTCAAGACAGTTCTTCTTTCGTCTGCTGCGACGCCGAGAGTTGATGGGATTAGAGCTGTCAGCACAGGGCATGCTGGTGCTGCCTCTCTGCCAAGTTTGGAAGAGGGTCACTGATTACAGAGTCATTGTGCAGCTTTTCACGCTTTGGACGTGACCTTGCTTTGCATCTTCCTTGCACTGGGTCCTTGTTGTATCCCAGAAGGCCTCGAGTTTGGTTTATTCTGGTGTGATGGGTCTAGTCTGTGCTTGTAGCCTGGTTTGGGGGATACCTTTGATGCCCGTGGGGCTGCAGGGGTGGTCTGCACTCAGCAGGACTGCCCTGGGTAGGACAGGAGCTCTGTGCCCAGCTCTGAACATTTCTGCTTCCAGCACCTTGAAATCTGCCCGCTGCACCTTGGCAGTCTCACCTGGAGTCCACAGCTCTTGCAAAGCAGTGCCTGCTGCTGCCCAGGGCCTTCAGGATAGTCCTGCAGAGCCAGAAATAATGGCCCCCAGGATGGTGCAGCCTCAGTGGCCACTGTTGGCCACAGGGACAGAGAACAGCCCCGAGGGAGGTGACAGCAGCTGCCGAGGGCAGTTCTGCTCCCAGGCTCTCTGTGCCACCAAGTGCTGGTGGGCAGCACCATCACGTATTTCCTTTCATCCTGTCTCCCTCAGAGTGAAAACGCCAGTGAGGAGGCTGGTGAGGGTGAATATGTCAATCTGTATTCCTCTGGCCAGAGCAACGGGGAACTCCCTCGCTCTGAAGGAGTAAGTAACAGCCCTGGGAGGCCGGGCCCGGGAGGGGCTGCCTGGTGCATGCCGAGTTCACGCTGCGGCTCGCGCGCTTGGCACCGGCCTCTTTGCACACCCTGCAGCTCCCTGTCCCTCCTGCTGCCCCGGCTCCCCAGCCATCCCTCTGCTTGCCCACTCCTGGCTGCAGGTTTGGGGGCCCTCTTGGTGCAGGTGCAGAGCAGGAGATGCTTTGGGGTCACGCCGAGCCCTGGCAGGAGCCAGGGATCAGGGTGGCTGCCGCGCTGTTCCCTTTGCGCTTCGCTGGCTGTTTGGAGCTGCTCGCGTGACGTTCCCTTCCAGAGAGCTGCACCCTGTGCCATCCTGGGGCCACGTCTTTTCTTGTAACTGCTTTGCCTTCTCTATCTTAATACAGAAAGCCTTCTGCACTAAATGTCTATTTTTCCTTCACTGTTTGGTTGCAAAGTTAAATGATTGATTTAGCATTGTACTCACACGCTGTTTCTTCCTTCACTCAAGCCTTGTATCTTAGATATTTCCTAGAGGAGCCAGGGCGTTTTCCATTCCAGGGAGGTCCTATCTTCCTGTTGGGTGATAGGAAACTGGCAGAAGTCCGTGGTGATCCTTTTGCCTGCCCTTCTCTTGGAAGGCATATCTCCTGCAGGATGTCTCCAAGACCTTTATCCATGGTGGTGTTAAATACGCCAAGTGATAATGAGTGCTCCCATCCCTTCCCCTCAGGAGACACATCTGGGCAGGCCCATCCTTTTGGGCAGCTCTGAGAGGGTTCTCAACTTTGAAGCAAAGACTCTATCAAAGACTCTTTGCAGATAGAGTCTGGAAAAATGCTGCAGACACCAAGAAACTCAGCAGGGTGTTTCCATGCTGAGTGCATAGCATGGAGATGGTTTCAGTCCTGTCTGTTCGCTAGCTTGCACTTCCAAGCTTCACTCTGCATGATGTTAAATAATTCTGAACTCCGACACTGTTGGATTAATATTCCCATTTGCTGTTCATGGCTATTTGTCTCCTTAATAAATGGCTAATTTAAAATGCTGTATCTTTGCTCTGAGCTCTCTACCTGCTGTTCCGTGCCGCGGGTTCAGCTGGTTCTGCTTTTTTGCATTAGCCTCATTTCCACAGCCCTGAGTGGTGGAGTGGAAATGTTGCATCATTGCAAAACCTCTTCTGATGGGAGAGAAGGGAGGTAGGAAGCAGTGAGCATCCACCCCCTGAGGCAGGGGTGCTGTGGTCAGGAGGGGAACTGAAACTGGAGAGCTTAGAGCTGATTGTGTCTGTTTGGATTAAAGCAGGAGGCAAAGTGTATTTCAACAGGAAAGGCTGGAGGAAAAATAAAAGGTCATGAGAGGGTTAAAATCCAAGACAACAGCTGACTTGTGTTGTAACTTTCAGCATCATTTCACAATGTTAAAAGCAAACAGTACTAATTACACTAGTCTCCAGAGATGGTCCCAAATTTCCTGTCTGATTAACTTCTGTGTTTTCCTGGCATTTGGCATTAACTTGCATCAATCTTTAACTGCTCTGTAGGAATTTACAGTAAAGGGCCATTTAGAGGCAGGCAGGCTGTAAATGCAAGGCTCACTGGGCTCAAGGACCCCGTGTAATGATGAAAAACTCCTTTCTCTTGGCAGGAATCTCCCCCTGTCAAAGATGGCCACTCCAAAGACTCCGCTTTGAACAGCAGTGCCACGGGGAAGGAGGGCAAAGATGGTGCTGAAAGGTGAGCCTTGACCCCTGGTGTCCTCCTTCCAGGTTCAAAGTGATGCCTTTTTTCTGTTCTGCTTTGGTGTACAGCTTTTAGCTTTATATTAAGGTTTACTAGGATCTTTTCACAGGGTGGTGACGACAAAACAATCCTACTCCAGCTGGGGACTCAAGGACAATCTCTTCAAACTTCAGGCCCAAAGCATAAACAGTGTGAAAAGAGGAGGGCGGGCAAGCAAGCAAAGAGGATGAAACTTCATAGCTTGAGGCAATTAATTGGACAGTTGACTTCTGTATGCAAATAGGCTAAAACATAAAAATGTGAGATCTCGTGACCAAGCCCTCTTCTGCTTCCATCTTGGAGCCACCTGGGCAGAGCCACGACCGTGGCACTGGTATTGCCAGGGTGTGGCCTTTGAAGGCACCTCAGTAACATCCCTTTATGCTTTTAACTCTGTCCAGCCTCTGTTCTAGCTCCTCAAGGTATCAGCTTGGTGCAGAGCCCAAACATCCTCTCTGCCAAACCATCCTTGGGTTTGCCTGGTCTGCCCTAAACCTCCTCCATGTTGTTAAACTTCCAAGCCCACTTTTTTTTGCACAGCCAGTGCGTGGTGGGGTCCTGCTGAACGAGGAGAATCCTGGCAGGATATCCTTGCTGAACTCAAGGAGCCCGTGGGGGTTAAAGCAGCCTGTGCCAGCCATCCTCAGGGGCAGAGCTGTCACTGACACTGGCTGCTCCAGGGAAACGTGTGAGAAGAGTCTGTATTGCTGTTTGGAATAGTCTTCCAGAGGGAAATTTCTTCCTAACCCTGCTAGTTAGAGGCTGGCTGAGGCCCTGGAGCAGGAGGCTTTATATCCCTTCTAATGCTCTTAGCTGTCATTTGCCTATGTAAATGAAGAGGTGCAGGCTGTAACAGATGGGCTTCAGGAGGAGTGCAGTGAGTGCTTCCCTGCTGCTCGAGATCGCTCTGCAATTGCATTTCTACAGCAAAAAATAGAGAACAGCGTTGATTTGTGTGTGACAGTCAACTTCCCTCCCCCATTTTCCTGCAGTTGGTTTGAGGGTTTTAATCCCTGCAGTGCAGGAGACAACACAAGAGTGCCCTGCAAAGCTCACTGTCTGCCCAAAGTACTGAGTGGTGCTCGGGATTTTGGCCTGTGCCTGGGGAAAGCTGGGAGGAGCATAAGGACTTTAATGTTTTTTAGAAATACAGGCACAGGGAGGACATGTCCTGGCACAAGAGTACCAGCCTTTGGGGGTAGGAATTCCAGAGGGGGATGTACACCAAAAAAATGGTCATGATTTTCTGCTCTATTTTCCTGCAGAACAAGAGCCTGTCATCTCCCCTTGTCTCAGCACCACGGGTCATGAACTGACTAAGATGTGTATGTGTAGAGTGTGCTCAGTCTCTGTACACTTGAGGAAGGGCTTAGATTTGTGTGCACTAAAAATTTGGTGGATTAAGGAGACATGGAAGTGTGTACTTACAGTAAAATCCTGTCTGCCAGAAATGCAGACAGACAAGTGTTCAGGTCCTAAAGGTTTATCTTTCTCTTTTTCAAGAGATGCACAAAGCAACAGAGTTAGAGCCAGGCATTCGGGCTTGTTTGCAAAAGATTTACCTCCAGAGTGTCTGTGTACATACTGTCATTTGATGAAGGTTATTTCCCTTTTTTTTCACAGGCAGCCACAGTCACCAGATACTTTGGAGTCATCACAGCTGGAGGAAGAGGTGGATGAGCTGTCCCTTATTGACCACAGTGAAATCATGTCTAGATTAACACTGAAGCAAGAGGTAGGTGCATTCAGGGTTTGTTTTCATTCCCTTTGGTTTACTCTGAGTTGAAATCTGATTCTCTGTGTGCACAAACAAGGCATCACCTTTTATTTGATAGGAAAAACTAGGTTGCAGCAGAAGTGGGGCATGTGTGAAAGCTGCTGTTAAAGTATGAGAGGCTGGTACAGGCAGGGAGCACCAGCAATGAGTGAGGGTTTAACAAAAGGTGAGATGTCTCCCTAAAAACCAGCACATCCTGTGCCCTTTTCCCAGTCTGCCCCTTCCCACCTCTTCAGCCCCTGACAGTCTGAAATGAATC
This sequence comes from Polioptila caerulea, assembly GCA_013397295.1. NCBI lineage: Eukaryota > Metazoa > Chordata > Aves > Passeriformes > Certhiidae > Polioptila > Polioptila caerulea. The sequence goes on from VYXF01013095.1 coordinate 410,960, forward strand.
ACCTGAGAGCCTGAGCACAGTAAATCCAGGTGTGGGTGAAGGTGCTGCCCTTTCTCTGCCACAGCAGGTGAATGAGCAGGACATGATGTTGCTGATGTGGAAAAGCAGCCAAAGGAACTGTTCTGTGTTTGAGAAACAGCTTTGTGTCTAGCCTTGGGTGCACTCCCAGCCAGCTTTGCTCCCTGTGCTCTTGAGCCACGCTGCCTTTGACATGCAGCTGGAGGGGACATGCAGGCTTTGAAAGCTTTCAGACTGTCAGGGGGCTTGGCTGAAAAACAGAGAGAATGGATCATTTACTGGCACTTTAGCAGTGTGCTTTGGTCAGCTGAGATGTACAGGAGAGAGTGAGAAGCTTTTACTTGTTCTCTAAGTGGTATTTCATGAGTCTTGCCAGAGGGTCACCTGAAAAATTCACATCTTAGAGCTGCTCCATGGCTGTAATCCGTGATTGTTTCACTGTTTTGCATGTTGAAATGATAAAGACATTCCTAAGGGAAGCCAGACACAACTTCAGCCTCCTCTGATGGATTGTTTCCTTTAAAAAACATTTAAAAATCAGTGATTTCTGAACATTTGGAACTAGCAGATCTGTGTCTTAGTGTCTTTTTTCTTTCTTTTCTGTATGATCTACATCTTTGAAGCAGTATAGAACTGTCACTGTGAGCTGCTTCCTGCAGTGTGGGAACTGCTGGCTGAGTGGTGGATCAGTTTTGCATATTTTAAGTTGTGAAATGCAGTAGCTAGAAGAAAGATGTGTTTTAGAGAGTGGTAAGGCAGGGGTCAAGCAATTAGCAGGGCTGTTTTCTTCTCCCAGTTATTGGATCGTTTCAGGTGACCTCTGGCCAAATGGCTCCAGATTAGGGAATTAACTCGCTGGGTTTTGATGTTCCAGGCACATGCAAGCTGAATGCATGACCTCCCACCCCAGAGCCACTGTGCTACGTGATCCTGCACTTTGAGACAGTTCACACAGTGCTGCTGCCCTGCTAATGGCCTTCTGGGAGTATTTGTGGCATTTCTGCTCATTCTCCTGTGGGCAGAAGGCTCAGCCCTCACTGAGCTTCACAACCTGGCCTTAAGGAGTCAGAGACCCCCAGGAAGGATCAGCCCAGCTCCTCATCTGGGACACCAAATTTGATTCACATTCCAGGATTATGCCAGCACTGAAGTCCATGTCCCAGCCTGTGCTGTGAGCAGTGCCAGGAGCGTGGTGTGCACTGCCAGCTGGTGCTGAGCTGGAGCTGAGCCATGTTAACCCAGGCCTAAGGGAGCTGGGCCATGCCTAACGTGGCTGTGTTGCCATTGCAGGGGGATGATGGGCCGGATGTCCGTGGTGGGTCTGGGGACATTCTCCTGGTGCACGCCACAGAGACCGACAGGAAAGGTACGTGGGGCAGCAGGGCAGGGCTGGGGGCACAGCCTGGCACAGCTTTGGCTGCCTGTGCTCTGCCCCGTGCCCACAGACAGCTGGGCTGGGCTGGGGGAGAGTCTGCAGGGATCCTCTGAGCCTGGGGGGTCGTGTTTATCTGTGGGAGGTAAGCTGGATAAGCCCCTGGTGGTTCCATTTAGCAGCAGGGATGGGATTAACTCCTCCCAGCCCTTGCCTGGATGTGGCAGATGAGGCACACCAGTGACAGTGCTGTGTTGTGTCCCTGTACCTGCTGAGCTGGGCCACTGCCTCCTGTGAGAGCATGTGTGACCAGCCTGTTGTGCGTGGATCCCATTTCCAGTGGTGCTCCTTGTCCTTTGAATTCCAGGGCAGTGGTGATGTAGGAGTTACTGGAAGGCTTGTTGAATCAAAGAAGTAAAAAAGATAAGTTGGTTTGGGTCTAATGCAGTACCCATGGGCACTGGGAGGCTGTTCAGGTGCTGCTCTGCTGACAATTTACTTGAAATTTACTGTGCCACCTCCTGTCCCACTCTGTACCACTTGTGTCCTGGGAGCCACCCAGACCAGTTCAGAGAGGGAATCCAGAGTACAGAAAAAGAGATGTGGGGAAGGGGAAGAAACCTTAGCAACCCTTAGCTCTAGATTTATTAAAACCCCTCTTCATCTGTCCAAACCCAGTAACCACACACATGGTGCAGCTCCTTTCCAAGACCTGTGGCAAAGACAGCCTTTGCAGTGTTTCCAGAGAGTGATTTGAACCTGCCAAACACATTTGTGCTGATGGCCTTAACCAGGATTGATCTCCTTATCTCCCGGGAGGCAAAACACTAACCCTCTGAATCACTCAGTGCTCATGGTTTAGAGGTTGATAGTCAAAGGGGAAATACCTTTCATGTATGTTTTTAAATGACAGGGGTTTTGCTGTAGCATAAGATGTTTGCAATTACTTACCAGCACCATTCAGCTAGCAAGAAAATCCTTCCCCTGTCAGCTGTGTTTCCCAGTCTGCATTGGGCATGGAATCCCAAGGCAGAAAGGACCAAAGTTAGGAACACACCAGAGAGGAGGAGGCAGTTGATTGTGCCAAGGCTGGAATTGTATATTAAAGAAAATAATCTAAATGAGATGGTGGAAATACCCCTTATAAACATACTGAAAGTGGGATAGAGAAACTCAGCTCTGTTCTCTGGAACAAGCATCACAACAAAGAACTTCCAGACAGCTGCTTGATAAGGGGGTGAGTGCTGGACCTCCAGTTCATGAGCTGGGGGCTCTGAGGGTTCTGCAGGCAGTGGGGTGAGAGCTGTGGAGAGCCTTTCAGAGCTGGGAGAAGCTAGAGCAGGATTTTTTGTGCCCAGTGGTGCAGCTGTGGAGAGCAGCAGGGTGGAGGGAGCTCAGGCAGGCGACAGCTCCCAGTGCCTGAGCTCGGCCTCACAGGCACTGCCAAGCCACGGGGCTGAATGGAGCACAGAGGAATTTGTGCTATGCTAACCCACTGTTTGGGTGACTGAGAGGGTTAATGAATTAAGCTTACAATGAGAAGAATTCGGGGCTTGTAAATCAATCAGCCAAACGGCACAGAGGGGCAGAGTTAAGAGGCTTTCCTTCAAAGATGAATTTCTTGGCAGCTTCGAGTGCCAGAGCAGACCAGCTGTATTACCTCACGTTGCCTTTTGGGCAGATGGGAACCCAGAATAAATGTAACTCCACGCCCTGTTGCATGATGCTTCTTGTCCATTTGAGTTTTCTGAAAAAGCTAAATGGCATAAGGAGTAAAGGGAGACCCATGGTCTTCAGGAATAAAATCCACGGTCAGTTAAGTGCTCACAGCCACACACACTTGCTGTGAGTGCAGGATTAGAGCTGGACAAGGCCTGGGGCTCACCCCTGATATGACCACCCAGCCTCTGTTGTCTGTAACCCAGAGGCAGCAGCACTCACTGGTTTAAGAGCAGGAGGAAGGTGAGGTTCCTACCAAGAGAAACACTGCAGGTAGAGAGGCACAGCTCTCCCTCTGTGCCCTGCTCCTTGCCAGCTGCCAGCAGTGGCTGGGTGTTCCAGCACGTGGGTATTGGGGTGGTGCCTGTCCTGGCTGGAACAAGCTCTGCATGTACAGCCCAGCCTGGGCAGGCACAGCAGGAGCTCTTCCTCCCTGTCTGCCCTTGGTGCAGAGCTCCTGGCAGGGGCAGGGTGCACCCACTGCTGCCATGGCCCTGCTCTACCCTGGGACTGATGCCTGATGCTGCCCTTTTGGCTGGCCTGTCCACAGTGACCTGCCATTGTCCTGCAAGTGTTCTGCAGTCTTGGCCTGACATCTGCATTCCTGTTTGCAATTCGTGCTCCCTCAAACTCCATCCTCTGTGCCCATGATAATGCCCAAAGCCTTTGCAATTCCAGGCCCTACAGCACCTTGTCCTGCAGATGCATTAGCACAGGCTGACTGCATCTGCCATGTCTCTGTTGGGACAGCATCAGTTTTTGCAGTGCAATTTGCTTTTCTTTTGGCTGGGAATAATCTTCTATTTACACTGTCCTGGGCTGGATTTCCTGGAACTGAGCAAGAGCAGAGGATCTGCAGCACCCCAGCATGTGTTGGGACACGTGTGTTCCTCATTGGGAGGGCAGAGTGACCTGCCTGAGCACCAAAGTCAGAGCAGGCATCACCTCTTGCCATCAGATCTTCTTTTTAAAGCATCCTCAAGGTCTAAATGACATTTTTCCTTGACACATTATTGATAGCTCCTGTCCCACAAACAGGTGTTTTTCACTGACCCTTTTATGAGGCACAAGCCCGAGTGCTGCAAGTGGGAGCCAGGGCCAGGCCGAGGAGGGGGGGGACAGGGCAGTGTCACTGCTGCTCTTGTGCCAAAGGGTCCATCTGCTGGTAAGGATCAACAGCACAGCATTTCTGGGAAGTTCACTCATGCCAAAATGTGTCCATGTGCTCCTCTGTACATCTGGATTCAACCTTATAATAAGCTTCTTTTTCTGAAAGCAGGGTTGACTGGAGCTTTCTTGCTTTTTTGCCTAGATCTGGTGCTGTACTGTGAAGCCTTTCTGACTACATACAGGACATTTATTACCCCTGAAGAGCTCATCAAGAAGCTGCAGTACAGATATCCTTTTATGAGTGGCAGTTCCCTCCCACCAGGAATCAGTGGCAGAGGGAGCTGGTGGCAAGTTTTTTGGTGAAAAGCCTGCTGGCAGCATGGTCAGTGATGGTGTCCAAGGCAGGAATTCCTTCACCTCCACTCTGTCCAATGGGAATTGCTGCAGAGCAGGTTCAGTCACAGTGGGTATTGGACCTGAGAGTTGTCTCCTCAGGGTCCTGGCAGGGTAGAGGAGCAATTCAGGGTTTTTGTGTGTCACTGGGGAGCTGGTCTTTTATTTGGGACATCTTGTTTGTAGAGTGGGCACCAGAGAACCTTCTGCCTTCCAGAATAGGCATTGCCTGCATGCACAGGTGTAGTTTAATGCTAGAGATGATTAAACCATCAAGACTTTCTCTCTCTTGCTGCAATTAACTCAGCCCTGAAGATGCTGTGCTCTTGGCCTCCCAGTCCTGAACTGAGCTGGTCACTGGTAACGAGGCAGGGCCCTGATTGCAGGGTGAGCATTCCTGGCAGAGGATGGAGGAGGCCTCTCCCTGAGCACCCTGCTGCCATTGCTTGCCCTTGGCTCTGTTCCCTGCCAGCAGGGCAGGGCAGGGTCCCTGCAGCACCGAGGCCTCGTGGCTCTGGTGCTGTGCACCCACGTCAGAGGGAGCCTGACGTCAGCAGGTCCTGCTGCAGCTCCTCACTGCCATCTGCAGCAGAGCTGGGATTGGTGGCCAAGGGCACAGCACGGCTCAGCCCAGGTGACAGTCCCAGCTGGGGTGTCCCTGCAGGCCCTGCCTCACTGATAACCTCCTTCTCTGTCCCTTCATCCACCTGGCAGAAGGTTTTTCAGTCTGTGCTGTCCCCCCCGTCACTGTCCTCCTTGCAGCAGGAAGGTGGAGGTGACATCTGGGATCTGTTGAGACCAGATGCCACACACCAGTGGGGGAGATCATTGCAGGGAAGTGCTGCTTATTAAATTCCACCTTAGAGAGAACAATTTCAGGGTACACCTGCTCTCAGCTCTGCGAGGTGCGAGTGCCTCCTCACACCCCCTGCTACCAGCAGCTGGTGTCACTTTAATGCCATCTTAGAGCTGTATCAGTGTCCCTTGTCTCCTGGAAATGGAGCACCCATTTCCATCAGTGTGATGTTCTGATGTGGCTGCCCCATCCCTGGAAGTGTCCAAGGCAAGGCTGGATGGAGCTCTGACCAACCTGGGACAGTGGAAGGTGTCCCTGCCCATGGTGGGGAGTGGATCTGGATGATTACTGAGGTCCCTTCCACCTCAAATCATTCAGTGATTTTATGATTCCTCAAGGCAGTTGGGAATTGCACTGATGCTGGTCTGGCTACACTGAGTTGATTCTTTAATTTCCAACCAACATATGAGAAGTTCTGCCACTTCCCAGACACGTTCAAGAAGCGAGTCAGTAAGAACACCTTCTTCGTGCTGGTGCGGGTGGTGGATGAGCTGTGGTGAGTTGCCTTCTTCCTTTTGGGGTGCAGGGTCACTAACTCACAGAAACCTGGCAGCTGGGAAAATGTAGTTTCTAGGGAAGATTTATTTTTTTAAGCCCATCTATAATGACAGCTGAAATCCCCCAACCCTGACCAGCGGGTGGATAGTGCTGAACTCTCATGTTGGAAGAACAGATTCTTCTGTGTGTCCTAACTGGGCCAGTGGTTTTAAAATAACAAGTAAAAGGGGAATCTCTGGGAAAGGAAGAGCTGGGAACAAGGGGAATTTCAATCAACCAGTTCTGCTTTTAGGGAAGAGCAGTGAGACAGTACAGATACAAACCCCACAGCTCAGTGTTTTAGCTCTGATGCCTTCCCTGTGTTTTCCATCTTCTCTCAGCTTAGTGGAACTGACAGAGGAAATCCTCAAGCTGCTGATGGACCTGGTGTTCCGGCTGGTGTGCAGTGGGGAGCTGAGCCTGGCCAGAGTGCTGCGCAAGAACATCCTGGATAAAGTGGATCAGAAGAAAATGCTGAGCTACGCCAACTCCATCAAACCTCTCGCAGCCAGAGGGGTGGCAGCCAGGTGAGGGAAGGGGCACACAACCTTATCTGGGTCCTCTGAGAGCCAGGGCATCCCTTCCCTGGGAACACAAGAGTTTCCTCAGTTCAAAATACAAGAAGGATAAGAAAACAGGTCACATTTTCTGAGCCTTTGTACCTCCTTGTGGTTTTCCACAGGCCAGGGACACTGCATGATTTCCACAGTCATGAAATAGCCGAGCAGCTGACCCTGCTGGATGCTGAACTCTTCTATAAAATCGAGGTACAGAGATGAGGATGGGCTGAGGGCAGTGGGAGGGTTTGGATCTTCTGCACTGTCTGGTGTTCCCTGCCAGCTCTCCCAGACACCTGCTGGATTGTAGGACACAGCTGATCCTGTGCCTTTGCTGTGAGCAAAGGTTGCAACTGGGAATCTTGGGGTAGAAATCCCATTTTAACGTGTGGTATTTTCCCACCCTTCTCCTCTCCTTCCTTGGCAGATCCCAGAAGTTCTGCTTTGGGCAAAGGAACAAAATGAAGAGAAGAGTCCCAACCTGACACAGTTCACAGAGCACTTTAATAACATGTCCTACTGGTAAGGAGCTCAGAACAGCCATGGCACTGACCTGTGCCTAACCTCCAGTGCCTTGCAAATATTCCAAGTATTCCTCATAGACTTGGGTTCCTTTGTTACAAATGGGATAATGGATATTTTTTGGCCAGGAAGTAGATGAAGAGCACTCATCTAAGACCCCAGAGCACAGCAGAAATAAAATCAGGAGGGTTAGGGAGGGCATTGTAATCCAGAGGAATTAATTTTCAGTATCACTGAGCTCTTCAAACAAACATTCCCTTGCAAATAAATGCGCTCTGTGAAATTATCCTGTCTTTGCTGTGGATTAGAGTGCTCCATTTAAGTTGGAGGTATTGTGAACTCTTCAGTATTGGCCCATCCCTATTAGTGATAAGTTTTCTTAATGAAACAAGAGGAAATCTGATCTCTGCTTAAGTAGATTTACCTTTTATTCTGTCTGTTCTTCCAGGGTCCGTTCCATAATTATGCTACAAGAGAAAGCCCAGGACCGAGAGAGGCTGCTCCTTAAATTTATAAAGATTATGAAGGTACCAGCTTAATTTTTCCTGTGAGCCACACACACTGCTGCTTAAAGGAGCAGGGGAGTGGGGCCCTCTGCTTGGTAGAGCTGTTTGATGCTAGAAGTCTTTGCAGAGCTCTTGAGTAACTGGAATATTCTCCCTCTTCACAGCACTTACGAAAGCTGAATAATTTTAATTCCTATCTGGCCATTCTTTCTGCACTGGATTCTGCACCCATCCGAAGGCTGGAGTGGCAGAAGCAAACCTCAGAGGTGAGGAGCAGTGGGCTGTGATCTTTGGGGGAAAGGTAAATGTGGTTATGTATGAAACAGCTGAGTGGTTTTACATCTCAGCGGTGTCCCAGGGTGGAGGGATGGTGGATAACTCCTCTCCAGTGGGTAAAATGCCACAGTGCTGGAAGCCTTCAGTGTGGCTGGGCATTCTGACAGCTGCAGGAGTGCCAGCACAGTCACAGGGGAGAACAGCCTTGGGGCTTGGGGAGGCTGAAGGCAGCAATGTTCCACGTGAACCCCCCCGGGGTCAGGCTGAGTCAATCAGCTGGAGGTGTTTGCAGGGTGGCATTAACTCCCTGCTCTGTGTGGCTCTCTGGGGGAGGTGACAGAGGAAATGGCTTTGCAGCAGGGGTGTCACCAGGGGATTTGTGTCCTGCAGGGCCTGGCTGAGTACTGCACCCTGATCGACAGCTCCTCGTCCTTCCGCGCCTACCGAGCGGCCCTGGCCGACGTGGAGCCCCCCTGCATCCCCTACCTGTGAGTGGCCACTTCCTTCTCTGACACTGCTTCCCCACATTAAAATGGCTCCTTCAAGGATTTCTCAGCAGCTCCTGCTGAGCTCTGCCCTTTGCCCTTGCCTTTTGCCCAACAACTGGGGTAAGGCAGCACTGTGCCACATCAGCCCACAGGCGCTCCCTGGGGCAATTTGTCTGGGGCAGGGTGGCCAGCTGAGGGTGCTGGCATCTAAACACCTTTGGATCTGCTGCTGGGGACTGCTTCCCCCTGGATAAAGTTGCCATTCTGGTGGCACTGGGAGGCTGTTGGATTTTGTTGGGCTGCCTTTTGGCTGGCCACCCTGCCCTGTGTGACTAACTTGTGTGTCTGTTTGCTTACTCCCTTGGCCTGCTGCCCCTTTCCCTCTTTCAGAGGCCTGATTCTGCAGGACCTGACCTTTGTCCATCTGGGAAACCCTGATTACATTGACAGCAAAGTGAACTTTTCCAAGCGCTGGCAGCAGTTTAACATCCTGGACAGCATGAGGTGCTTCCAGCAAGTGTAAGTGCAGCAGTGGGGCTCAGAGGTGGCTCTGGGACACCACGGTGGGGCCTGGGGCAGGGGCTTGGACGTGGAAGTGCCTGTGCAAGGAGAAGGGAGTCTAAAGGGGAAGGGAGATGGAAGGAGAGCTGGCAGCAGCAGTGCTCTAATCAGTCTCCTTCCCTCTCTAGGTTAGATAAACATTGTGAGGACATTTTTCTGATATTAATTTTGAGGTCCAGGCAAGTTTTGCCTTCCAAGTTTTGCCGTTGCTGGTTCCTGTGTTCTCTGGATAGTCAGGGTTTTCTTCAGTGCTGTCTTGCAGCAGAGGCAGTAGATCTAACTGCTGATTTCTGTGTGACAAATGCCTTTTCCCCCTCCATTCAGTGAAGGCCTTTTCCCCTTTGTGGTGTGACACCACGGTCATGAGTGCTGGGCACAGCCCACACACAGTGCTGGATGTCCTCAGAGCAGGACAGGGGTGGCCCAAAGCCAGGAGAGGACCCCAGGTAGCCCTTGTGTAACTGCAGCTCCTCTGTGGTTTTCCAGACATTACGACATCAAAAGGAACGACGACATCGTGTCATTCTTCAATGACTTCAGCGACCACCTGGCTGAGGAGGCCCTGTGGGAACTGTCCCTGAAAATCAAACCGCGCAACATCACGAGGCGGAAAACAGACCGGGAAGAGAAAACCTAGGAGGAGGGGTGGTGCGAGGAGAATCGCTCCGCAGAGGCGCCGAGGGCAGCTATGAGACTGGAGTTCAATGTTTGTACCTGTCACTGGATGACACACCCTCCCTCCCAGCTGGCAGCCATCCCTGGGGGTGGGAATGCCGGGCACGGAGGCGCCGGCGAAGCCGCCGAGAGCAGAGATCGGCCGGTGCTCGCTGCACTCGCCCTCCTTCTCCTCCCGTCCCTCTGTGCCATGAACCAGCTTTAACCCCGGGGACAGAGCTGTGTGGAAGGAGTGTCCCACGCAAGCGTGTTGCTGGTTTGCTGGCCCCTTGCACCCAGGTGTGCCCTGGCTCGTTTCCATCTGCAGAGCAGGGGCAGCAGGAGCTCAGCACCCCTGACTCACCTCCGGAGCGGCGTCGGGCAGCAGCGGCCGTGGAAGCCAAGGGTTGGAGTCTCCCCTGCAATGCCACCTTCCCAACGTGTTCGTGAGGATGGAAGCATCTCCCGCTGCCTGCCAGAGGAGCTCTGCTTTCAGGGAGCTGCTTGTGTTTACAGGGGTCTCGGCTCACCCCAGATCTCTGGCACCTTCCTCACAGGAGGAAGGCACCGGTCGGAGATATGGAAGAGGCACTGAAAATGTGGGCAGGGACCTGCCATCTCCAGTCATCACACCCCCCTCCTCCTCTCAGATCTCATTATTTAAGCAACAGTAAATCCCTCTGAACCTGGACACATGGACTGCCCAGGTACTGGGGGTCACCTGTCTGTGACCCCGTGTCTCTTAGCGATGGTACTTAGCTTTTGCACAGGAAATTCTGTAGGATACAGACTGTACATACCTAGTGTTTAGAACCCCCTGGGGATTTTTGATGCATGTCTGAATATTGATGAGTTTATAGGAAGAAAAGAAGAAGCAAAGTGCAAACCAGTCGGTATAAAATCCACAAGCAGTGACAATGTTGTTCCAAGTGCTGGATAAAGGAGGCTCCGGGCGGCCAGGTGGGCACTGGCTGCAGAGCAGGGACAGGATCCTGTGAAGGAGCCATTCCTGGGTTGGAAGTGGGAACCAGAAGGAACCCTGTGCCCAGCTGAGCCGCCCTGTCCTCCCACCCACTCCTCTCTCTGTTGCCAAATGTTTTTCCCTGGGGGTCACTGTTGGAACCCTCGGTGCTGTGCTTTGACAGCAGCGCTTTGGCAGGACCCCCAGCAGGTCCCTGTCCCCTGTCCTGCTGTGCTGGTGCCAGCAGGGCAGGGACAGCCCAGCATGGAAGGGCAAGGCAGGGATGTCATTTCCCACACACACAGTGTTAACCCCAATCTGTTCAGTGTGCCTTATTCAGCCCCTCTGTCCCCCCTCTGTGTCCCAGCCAGGCCATTTCACATCCCTCCTCTGTCCTGCTCCAATGGTTTGCAGTTGGATCATGGGTGTGAGTGTGCCCTGGAGGTTTCAGCAGCTTTGCAAGAACCTCCTCAGCTCCCTGTCACAGGTTTTTACAGGGTTCTGACAAAATCCTGCAGGTTTAGGGCAGCAGCTCCCAAGGAATACAGACATGGGGTTTCACAGAGCATCCTTAACTTATTTCTCAATAGCAGCTCTGTGCCTCTGTTTGTTCTGGGTGAATCAGAGCTGCACTCCTTTCCTTCTCCAAACAGATTGCAAAGCCTTGGCCAGCTCTGCCTGACTCTCAGGAGGGAGTGACAGCCCAGGGTTTTACCCAGGCTGGTTGTTTTCCTGAAGGCTCAGGCACAAGACCCACACAGTGGCCAAGCACAGAGAGACCTCTGCCCACGAGGGCATCTTCTGGGGCAGGGGAGTGTGGGGTCCAACAGTTCTGTGCAGCCCCAGAGCAGGAGGAGCAGAAATCTTTCATGCTGAACCACGGTGTCCGAGCCAGGACACTTCAAAAGTGATTTTATTTGCATGGCACTGAGGGCACTGGAGCTGTGTGTTCTGTCCAGGCAAGGCTTTGCAATCCCCAAAGGCTTCCCAGGAAGTAATGTCCAGCATGGCGAGGGGGTGAAAAGGGCGATGAATACACCCAGGATGTGGTGTGGGCTTCACCCTGAGCAGCCCTTGGGTGCAGAGGCCAGGCTGTCCTGGGAGGGCTGTGTGTGGTGGTAGCTCTGGAGTGACAGCCCTAGGGGCTCAGGGGGACAGGAGGGGACAGCTTGTCTTCATCCAGCAGAGTGACCCTGTTATGTGATGGGGGAGCCAGTGGCTCGTGGGTTGGGCACACAGGACACCCCGAAAATGGCAATGAGTGGGGTTCCACAGGGCTCCACCCTTGGCCCTGTGCTCTTCAACATCTTCATTAGCCTGGACACAGGACTGGAAGGGATACTAAGGAACTTTGCTGACAACACTAAATTGGGCAGGATTATAAAAGAGGTATTAAGCTATTAGAGAGTGTCCAAAGGAGGCCATAAGGATGGGGAAGGGCCTGGAGGGGCCTTGTGAGGAGCAGCTGGGGGCACTTGGTTTGTTCAGCCTGGAGGAGATGAGGGGAGACACTGAGGTATCCAGCAGCCTCACGGGGGGCAGCAGAGGGGCAGGTGCAGATCTCTTCAGCTGTGTCCAGTGACAGGACCTGAGGGAATGGCTGGAGCTGTGTCAGGGGAGGCTTAGGTTGGAAAGAAGGGTGGTGGGGCACTGTGAACAGGCTCCCCAGGGCAGTGGTCACAGCACCAAGCCTGTCTGAGGTCAAGAAACATTTGGGCAGTGCTCTCCTGTGGTGGGATTTTTGGGTTGTCCTGTGCAGGACACAGTTGAACTCAGTGACCCTGATGGATCCAGTTCAGGTCCCTTTCTGTGATTCTGTGATCCCCACCAGCGGGAGCCATTTCCAGGTTCTTCCCTGCACTGGAACCCACAAGCCCAGTTAGCACCAAAGGAGGTCTCACCCTCTGCCAGCCCCCAGAGCCAGAGGCTCAGCCCATGGCGTGGGGATGGAAGGGCTGAGTGGCCACAGCACCTCATCCAGTGGGATGGGACCCCCCAGCTTTCCTCCCCCTTCACCCCTTCCTCTGCTGTCATCCCCAGCTGAGCAGTCCCAGCCACAGCTCCTGGCTCGTGTCCCACCCTAGAGGAGGGTCCCCTTGCCTGAAGCAGCTTCAGGTTTGCTGACAGAGACCCCCACCCCCTCTCCAGGAGCAGTCCCTGGCTAGCAGAAATCCAGAACATCCTTGTGCAAGACTGGCCATGAGTGTGTCCCCATCTTGCAGGCAGCATCCTCAAGGCCATCACCTCTTCTTGGGGAGAGGGAAGAGTCTGAGTCCCCTCTCTAGAAGGGGCAGGGAGTGGGGAAAAGTGATGCCCCCCAGTCACCAGCCCCCTGCCCCTCTCCCAGGCCTCTCCCCCCAAGCAGTTCCGTTGTATTATAGATTTATCACTAACCCCCATGGTGGCATCTTCCTGCAAACATTTCAGACCTGTAACTTTTATATTAAAGACAAATAAAACACCAATAACGAACCTGCCTGCTGATCCTGTTTACAGTGCATGCACAGTCTGTGGATTAAAGTGACAATCGAATCCGCCTCTGGCGCTGGTGTGGCCTCGTGTTTTCTCATGTGCCCCCCGTGGGTTTCCTCTGCCCGTGCCTCTTTCTCCCTTTTTTTTCCCACTGTAAATGTCTTCCCTCTCTCTGAGGAGGGGAAATCTGCTCCTGTCACCTTCTCTGGGCCCCGGTGTCCCCTGTGTCAGGGGTTTTGGCTGCCCAGCCCCCGGCGTGTGCCCAGCCCGTGCAGTGGCCGTGTGCTGGCAGCCAAGGGCTATAAATAACCCCTGCAGCAGCCGAGCTGCTCCCTGGTGCTATTTCAGTCCTGGACAGGGTTCAAAATTCCTCTGGAAATAATTGTCACGGGCCAGCTCAGGAGGAGAGTGCCCAGACAGTGACTGAGAACGTGCCCCCTGCGCCAGGGCTGGAATGTGGGGCCGCATCCCACGGGCCCGGCACGGCAGGAGGGGTCTGTCCACAGCTGTGTCCCCCCAAGCAGCTCGGCCAGTGGCACCCCCAGGCCTGGGGCCATGTGGAGATTCCTCTTTGCCGGGGTCCCCCTGGCGCCCACCCCCTGGCGCCCACCTGCTCTTGGTAAAGATTTCTGATTTCAGCTGTTCAGGAGAACTTGCCCTGAATTTTGTGGTGGACAAAGGCCACGGCAAGGGGAGATGTAGGACCTCGGTGTGCAGAGAAAACAGAAGCTTTGGCCACAGCTGTATTTTATTTCAATCTGGAAGCAGCAAGAAGGTGGCAATACAACATGTCTGTGTGTGTCTGTGTCTGTGNGGCCAGTGGCACCCCCAGGCCTGGGGCCATGTGGAGATTCCTCTTTGCCGGGGTCCTGCACAGGCTGGAACCCTGGCGCCCACCTGCTCTGGGTAAAGATTTCTGATTTCAGCTGTTCAGGAGAACTTACCCTGAATTTTGTGGTGGACAAAGGCCACGGCAAGGGGAGATGTAGGACCTCGGTGTGCAGAGAAAACAGAAGCTTTGGCCACAGCTGTATTTTATTTCAATCTGGAAGCAGCAAGAAGGTGGCAATACAACATGTCTGTGTGTGTCTGTGTCTGTGTGTGTGTGTGTGTGCAGAATTACTGTAGAACTGCATACATGGGTTTGTATCTTCTCACAATCAATGACCAGGGAGGGTTTCCCATACACCTGCTCTTCTGCTCCATCTCCAACCCCAATCCTACAAGATGCTCCCTCTGCACCAGAGTCCCACTGGCAGCTCCAAGTGATGGCCCACAGCAATGGGATTCAGCATCCTGCAGCAGAGCCTGATCCTGCCCAGGGATCCCACACGGCTCCCTGCCCAGAGCTGGATCCAGCAGGACGTGGCTCCGGCATCTCCCTGCTCCGGGCTCCTCCTGGCCTGGCCGGCAGGAGGTGGCTGAAGGCTCCGGGGCAGCTCCTGGCCCCGCGGGGAAGGACGGACGCTGCCCCGCAGCCCCAAAAACGCCTCGCTGTCACACAGGGCTGTGGCAGCTCCACCTGCCCGTGCCGAGCCACAGGGGGTTCTTGGGGCTCAGGGTCCTTGTCACAGGTACAGGGACACCAGGACGTAGATGATCCAGGTGATGGAGGCGAACAAGCCGAAGAGGAGGCTGAAGAGGACCAGTGACTGGGCCTTTCTGGATGCCACGTACGCCTGGGCCACGTCCCCGCGGGCGAGCGCAGCCCGGGTCTGGCGCAGGGGGAGAAGGGCAGGGCTTAGGAGAGACCCGCAGCACCAGGAGGGCCTTCGAGGCTGCCCGGTGAGCCCTTCCTTACCTCATGCGAGTAGATGAGGGCCATGACCCCGGTCAGCAGGCAGCAGAAGAGGGTCACCAGCACTGACTCCACCATGTAGTCCTTGGGCAGCTGCTGCCCGCGGCCGGCGGGCACCGGCCCCGCGTTCGGCCCCGCGTTGTACTGCGGTACAGGGCGGGTTAGAGCTGCGAGAGCTCTGGGTGTGCTCCCCTCCCGGGCTGTGCTGCTCAGGCATCACTGGGGGCACCGCACGGAACCCCACAAACCCGGGAGGGGAGATGAGAATGGCAGGAACACATCGGGGTGGAGGACACGTACCGTGGTGTAGGGCAGGGGCCCGGGTGGGAAGCCCGGGGCTGGGAAGGGCCGCGGTCCCGGCCCCGGCTGGTAAAAGACGGGCCCTTGCTGGGAGAAGCCGGCTGGGAAGGGCGGGTAGAGGAGGTGAAAGCTCTTGGGGTCCGGGGGCGAGTAGGGTGGAGGGGCCCCCTCGAAGGCTGCGTTGGTGACCACCGACACCGCCACGGGCCTGTCCCCTCGGCCCGCGGGGGGGTCGCCGCGGGGGCCGGGGGCGGGGAGCCCCCCGGC